>JARHVA010005517.1:0-600000 GCA_037957365.1 Torreya grandis
CCTTATAGAAGTCAAACAATAGAGGCTTTACTCAAGATTATTTTTGGATATTACTGATTTTATTTAAACTCGTATGTTCTATGGAACATTGTATAATTATAAACTAATATTCAAATTTGTAATATTGTATACTTATACTATTTGCTGTTAATTTTATAATAGAAATAGTCAGCTATTTATATTTTTACCTATTGTAATTTTTAAATCATCGATGGTTGAATTATTAACTTGGGTAATTTAGTACTTTACTATGTTATACTTATGAAAATAGATCAATATTTATTATGTATTGATCATTAGTTAAATGAATCAAATAGTTAACTTGATGGTTAATAGTATAGTTATACATAAATTATGTATTTAGTTAAATATCATTAATGTCATAATCAATCAAAGTAATTTTTTATTGAGTTTAAAAAAAATTTAACCTAACTCAAGTTAACCATGAGGGGTTGTTACACTCTCCATGCATTAGGATTACCTCTATATTGACTTGAGTAGAGTTATTTTATGCATGTTTACTTTTATGTTTATTACCCCCATTTTTTTCCTAATGTTTTTGGTGATCACTAGGTTATATTTTTCTTTACTTTATTATTTACTTGTGAATAAGAAAACATATGACCTAGCTAGGGATATCGCATGGTGTTGCTTGAATAGAGGATTTGGAACCCTGTCTAGTGATATTTTTTGTGGTAAGGGGCCCCTTAGTTAGGTCTAATGAATACATATTGGTCATGACCTCAATTGTATAAATGTACCAATAAGTGGAAGGGCTAGTGTGATTTATCTTCTTCAAGATAGGATTGATTTATAGATCAGCTTCACTTTCCCTTGTATATAGGACTATTGTTAGAGATTAACACACAGCTATATCATTACAAATATTGATTGCAAATTTCCTTTTTATCAAGTGGGTATTTTATTTTATAGGATTTTTAAATCAAATTTAAAGCATGGGGCATGTATTTGTATTGACTCTAATTGGTTATTACATTATATGGTTTGAAGCCATGGCTAAAAAGCATAGTTTGCTACAAAATTAAATAATTTTTTGAAGGAGAATATTCTCACTGGATTTGGGACTTTGTGTATTATATTATATGACAATTATCTTACTTTTAAAATTATTGAATTTATTTAATGGGCATATAACAGGAAAATTATCCTCAAATTTATCTCCAACTATTATCCTTAAGGAAAAGAATGGTTAAGTCCACAAATGATTTTTTTAGCATACTTGAGAATACTATAGAGAAGAATCCAAGGAATAAAATATGATTTATTAGAGGACATGACTAGAATAAAATATGCTCCAAAATCATTTATCTATCAATTGATCAATGGGAGATATTCCATATTCACCAAAAACTTTTTATTTCACACTTATTATTATGTGAAAAAAATATGAAGGGGAAAGTGATTTTTTGGAAAGGAGGTTACTTGAAATTCTCAAGGTTGGATAAATAAGAGAGAAGCCTCTAATTCAGTTTATTGAAATTCTCAAGGTTGGATAAATAAGAGAGAATCCTCTAAATCAATTTAGAAATAATTAAGTTATGTTTAAGATATGGTTTGACATAGCCACCAATAAATCATTCCAAATTACATATTTGGTGCTCATTTGGGACAAGACCCATGAAAAGAAAGGAAAACACACCAAGATAGAACCTTTGTGGTTAGGTCCATATGAAATTTCAAAAATAATTGGGATAATGCACTCTGATTATAGACTATTGATGGCATGCATCTAACTCTTCCAATAATGGGTGGCACTTTAAGCATTATTCAAGCTCATATTTCATAAGATTCTTGATTAAAAGTGGGTTCAGTAGTATCAATTTATTTATTCATTTATTTTCAATGTATGTTTTATTTATTTTATTTTATTATTTTTCAATAATTTATTAGGTTAGTTATTTATGTCCTTGTGTTAATATATTTCATATTCTGATTCCTTGCATGTTTATTTCAAAATATTCTAAGAAAATAAAATAAAGGAAAACCTAATAATTTTGTTGAAAGGAAATGATGGTTGAGAGGGTTCACTTTTTAGAATTTTTTAGAATCTTAAATTAGATAAAATTCCAATCCTAAACATATAAAATGCTTAAAAGACCAAACCATTTCAATATGTATAAGTATATTCCTTTGTAACTTTTAATAAAATTATCTTATCTAGGTGTGGGTTATCATTCAAAAAAATAAGCTTCACTAAAAGCATTTAGGGGATAGTAAATGGATGAAATGGATAACGTGTAGATTAAATTTTTAAGTTTTCAATGTTATTACTACTATTTGTGATTTTAAACCTTGAAAAATATGCATTCCTCTAAAAATTCATACCAAATATTTACTTAGGGGTGATTCAATAAATTGTTAGTGTAAATTTATCATTACACATTAAGATTCTTAGTAACTAATTATCGTAAGATTTACTATTTTCCTATTTTAAAATAATTCTATTTGGAAATGAAACTTGCACTAAATTTTGTATATCCATGATATTTTTCACTTTAACATTTACTGACTCTTTCTCTTATAGTGGCTTGTCAACACGTCAATATCCCTACATGCATGCCTTGAAAGGTGAACTATAAATGGCATGGTAACAACTCATGGTACTTTTCAGAGATGTTGGGCATTTTATCCTATTACACAATCACTAATATTAGTATAACCTCCTCAAAGTTTCTATTTATATTTCCCTTCCATCTACTTCTTATCTAGATTTTATAGCTTCCCTATATCCTATGGTATCGGCCTAGTTGATATCTTCTATTCTTATATTTATCCTTCCCATATTGTATCAACCTACCTAATATAGTTTTGACTCTATATTTTTCATTTTTACTATATCATCCAAGTATATTGAGGGTCAATTAGATTTTCATTATTTTAATCCTAGTCAAGTGAGAAATAAAATATTTGTAGGTCATAATAACTCATGCATACATTCTATTGAATCCAATGTAAATATTATCCCCCCTTTGGATGGATCAGTTTCATGTTTTCCTTGTAGATTCTTATCAAAATCTTTTAAACCCATCATACATTTTCCAATCCTACTATATCAACTAGACCAATAACATTTTCTATTTGTCTAACAATGGTATTGGCCAACCTAATACTAATTTGTATTTTTTTTAGACTATAATAACCATCCCAACATAGTTTTACATGTGTTTTCAATTATATTGGCCATGCTGGTATATTTATATTTGATTAATTATTATTTTTGGGTATATCCACCAACTTGATACCATTCTATTTTCATGTTTAATTCATTGCATGTTGAAAATTTATCTTTTGAAATATATCACTTTCAATCTTTATTTTTATTTTTTCTTCCTATAAGTTATGTTGGGATAGTTTTAAAATTCATAGGGAGATGTCATTTTGGGCTAATTAGTTGTTAGTTTTACATGTGTTATGTTGTGAGGGTTACTAACCCAATACTCAAACTATTAGATAACATTATATATTAATTTAGTTTACATGTACCTCACAATATATCAAAAACACCTAGGATTTTTACTTTCATCCTTTAATAAGACTTTCATGTGTTTTATTTTATATTGCATCAATAAGTGGTTAGCCTTGGGATGTTACTCTCGATGTACCTCAGAGATGGGATAGTGTAACCATGAGAATGGTGGAATCCTTTGCACTTAGTGCCTTTATGTTCATGTTCACTATTTATGACTAGGATCAATATATCTAAGAATTTATAGATCAAACACACCCTTATCTAGTTATACCTCCTTGCTTTTATTTTTCAATTTTGTTAAATTTTAAGCTTTCATATTTCCTATTCTATATCATCTAACATGACACTATTTTGTGTTGTGTGAAACTACATTGGCTAGTTAGATAGAGTTCTTCATGATTTCCTAAATACATCATCCAACCTAGTATAGTAATGAATTTATTTCCAAATGTATTAGACAATATACCAAACTTATTTCTTATTGTATTGGCCAACCTAATATAGTCTAGTTTTACTATCTTCTTTCTAATTTTATTGGTCAACTTGATATTATTTTATTTTATGATCTTAATGTACTAGCCAACTTGATATAATATGATTTTCTTAAAAAATTTACTTTATAATGTATCATCCATCCCAATATATTCATTTTATTCAGCCTACACTAGCACCACTTGTTGGCATTTTTTCTTGTCAAGGCTAAATACCAACCCATATAATTCAAACATTTTCATGGCACTGTTATAAGCCTCTACATGGTGGTCTAATATGGTATGTTGACTAAAAGTGAAGTTTTTAAGTCTTTTAATGAAAAATTTAGAGTAAAAATCATATTAAATAATCAAAAACACCTTTAATTAAATTCATATTTATGTTATTACCTTAGTCATTAATTTTCACACTTTGGAAGTAATTCTTCATGCAACTCTAAAGCATAGTTTGGCCTCAAAAGACTCCCACATGTGAAATTTGGCCTCATTTTGATGTCAAATAAATTATTACTTATTTTAATATCCTTAATTACTTTTGGTATTACTTATCATGCCATAAATTCATGATTCCAAGCTTTAAATATGAATAATATGCAAACAAACACCATTTTTAATGTAATTTCATGTAGGAGTATGGAATTATATAGCCTTTTCCATACAGATGGATCAATAACTTGAATATGAGAATATGTTAGTTGTTCCAAAATAAATTAAATGTTAAAGGATCACAAACATGCTTAAAATTAGTTCTCTCCATCCATCTAGCTTCTTTGCACATCAAGAGAGCCTTTTAGGTTTGTAAAAGGTACAGCTATGAGAGAGAAAATTAAGGTCTAAAATTTTGGGAAAATTAAGGGGTATAAGAGATATTATAGATATGTTAATTGTTTCTTAGTTTCTCTTTCTCTTTCATGAACCATCCTCTTGAATTCAAGGCACTCACTATGACTTCTACATCCAAGCAGGCAATCAGTTTTTTGAGATTTCTCCTCATCTGGTCATCATGGAAGAAAAATTCAAGTTTTTGGAGTTTATTAGGAGCATGATCCACCTTACCATGATAATATTCATATTATTTATACATGTGTTAGGTCATATGGATCTCAATAAGATAAGGTAATGTCAAATTTATAGTCTACAGGTAGTTTAAGAGTTTGTATAGTTCAAGAGATGATCCATGGCTACCAAACATCAGCATATTCTATTTAAGAGTTTTCATTCATGATCATGTGTTTGTTGATTTATATGTTCATAAGTACCTTTAATCATTCAAGGATATCTTTATATTGATTCATCTTCTTTCCACTCTCCATCATGTTCATCCCTAAACATAGTCTTGTCACTACCATTCTTCATTGTTGTATGGCTCCATCTCCATCTCCATTTAATGTTCTCATCATTAGTCACATATCACCACATTCCATCCAAATTAATCTCAGGTATTCACTTAAAAATAAGATTCAAGGACACCAATAATCATCATGGTCATGAGGGTATGGTTATGCTACCTTACTAACACTACTAAACAATCAAGAATCTCCATCTATAGCAAGGTCAAACTCAGTCAAGGATGTGTTTCATAGAAATGATATTTTGAGGAGACTAAAAGATATGAATATATAAATTATGGAGGATGAATTATCTCCATCAGTTTATTTTAATGAATGATAAGTTTACAAGATACACTCTAAACCTTCTCAATGAATAAGGACTATCTTAGACTGTATAAGACAAGGAATAAAGGGTTGTCATATGTAGAATTTCATTGAAGTGCAAAAGAAGGTCTAAAAGGTTATAAAGAGGATGAATTGGATGGATTCATGGAGGAATATAATATGACACTAAATTATACCAAGAATATTCTCAAAAATATGACTAAACATGTTCCAAGTTTCTAAATCTCCACTTACAGTAGTCATCTTCAAGCAAGGTTAGAGAAACTAATGAATTGGTTTTAAGGTCTAAACAAGGGATCAATGCAAGCCAATTCATGTCAAATCAATAACCAAATAAGTATTCATAAAAATCATGTATGGAAACACCTATTTAATATCACTAATCCCAATCATAAGCAATATAATTCTCTTTTTAGTAGACTTTAAGGTAATTTTGAGTTGTTAAGGTAATGGACTTTTCCTTGTTGTAAATACTACTCAAAGGTATTATGGCCAATTTAATTTCCTCCAAGAAATATGTGGAATATTAAAGGTAAATGAGAGTCTTGGAGAAAATTTTGTCTCATAATATAAACTTATTCCTATCATAATCCATACAAGTAACATAGTACTCTTTATCTACAGTCATGCTAAGAGGAATTGAAACCAAAGTTATAGACAAGAAGAAAATTGCATGTTATGTGGGAGAATTAAACTCAACAAGAACTTCAAGGAAGGAACAATAATTTGAATGAAATAATAATAGTTCTATTGGTTTTTTAAATACCTAAAAACTATGCATAGTCTATACAAAGGTCATAAAAGATCAAACATAGTCAAGATTATAATGAAGAAAGGTCTGTATGCTTAAAGATGGAGTATTGAATATGAATAACATAGTATTACAAGGTGATGAATATGATATTTAGATAAAAAATGAACCCTGAGGATGAATCAAACTCAAAACTCAGAATAGGATACATTTCCATATTTAGCTACAACAGGGTTTGAAAACGCTTGAGGTATGCCAATACTAGGTCACATCAAGATTGTGAGGAAGTATGTCATGGTGCCTTTAAGATAAATAAGGTTTTATGCCTAGGTTTTAATATTCACTTGGAATTATGGTGATGTTTTAAAAAACATGAGGTTCAATTTTTAATGTGACACAATCATTTACTTCATAAATCATCATCTACAGCCTTGAAAACACAGGCCTATCTCCAAGTTTGTGAAGAGGATGAGAGAAAAATGTCTAGTATAGGTGTCCAATGATCAATAGAGGTTTCATGAGGATTTTGATGCATGAATAAGTTAAAATCATGAATAAGTTTTTCCTAATAAATATTCACTCCAAGATCAACCTTGAATGTCCACACACAACCATGTTAAGGGTCAATTGTATTGATATATCTATATACCCTTAAAGGTGTAGTTCAAATACATCTCATTAAAGGAGGAAAATTTTGAAGTAATACCCACATTAAATTGATGAATTTATATATTTTAAACCTTCATAAATATATTTATTAGATCCTAAAGGTCTGCCAATTCATAAAAAAATAGTACACAGGCTTGTGTACAGAATCAAGATTGTGAAGAGCCTAAGAACATCCTTGAAGAGAAAATATGATAAGATAGAGGTAAATGGAAGGTATCAATTAATTACGGAGGTAATAAAGGTGATAAATTATGGTGAATATATATAAAACACTTCCATGCATCCAATCATCATCTATAGTTAGTTTTGGTAGGTTGCAAAGTTTGAGAGTCTTTCAAGAGATATGGTATGATCATCACTAGCATAGGTTCAAAAAGTGTCTAGTGCAAGGTAAGAATCATTTAAATAAGGATTTAATAACATAATAAATCCTTATAAATAATTATTACACATAAATACAAAAATAAAACATGAATACATAGGTCCTTTATCATGAAAGCATAGTCAAAAGATATTACAGTTTGTTATCCTAAAGAGCTCTCATTTGCAAAAGAGTGAAGAAGGATGTTACTAGGTTAAGAAAAGGGTTTCAGTGATGATATTCCATCAATTTAATAACACCTATAGATAAATCATACATATGTTTACAATCATGAAGAGGTCATAACAATAGTTGGTGTAGTTGAAGAACCAATAAGATTACAAACATAGTCAATACCTAATAGACAATTTTGAGAGATTTTGAGGTTTTTGAGGCATGTATAGGTCTAATCAAGACTAAAAATTAGGTAAAAATGGTCTTTTTAACTTTTTTAATATTCTTATTCCATCCTAGAGGTCACACTAATAATGAAAATAGGCATTGTTTTGTAACAAACCTCATACAGTCTATTGAAAGTCAGAATTGAAGACATGATGCCTATTTGAGGTCTAAAGCATCAGAAATAGGATTTTAACATAATGATAAAGGTTTTATAGGAAAAAAAAATTATTTAAATAATTATGATAAGCTCTAATTTAGATTATAGTGAGATGAACACAAGACCAAGGGTTTTACAAGCTTGATTGACAAGAAACCCTTGACTAGAGGGATCAAGCCATACAAGACTTAAGGAGACCCTCAAACTTTGAAAAAAGATTTTTATCACTTTGAGAACATATTTTAGGGGTTTCAAACTCCATAAACTCTCTTATTTAAGGATAAGAAGTTTGTAGACCTCTATTGTTTCCATATACACACAAACAATTTTTAAAAGACCATGAAGAGCAAAGTTGATGTTTGATCATTGGAAGAGGTGAATAAAGGTTGGATTAGGTAAGAAATAAGTATCATGATGGTTTTTCAGCCCCCATATCATCTTATATATTCCTCATACCTCCAACACTCAAATTTGGCAAATTAGGCCTAGAAAGCCTATATAATAAGGCACCTTCAGACCTTCCAAAGTAATTGTGACACCAAGAGAAGGTCTGATGAGATGTTTTAGGTCCCATTAGGATGATATAAATAAGGTAGAAATAATTGATGGGTCAGTTTTAGTCCAAAGAGAAAATTCAAACTACACAGTCCATACACTCAGTTTAAGTTGCCTATTCAAGAGCTCATATCTTTCACCACAAGAGGAGTATGGATAAATGATCTTAGCTAAAATGATTTTAGGACCCCTATTAACTTATAATATATGATTTATTGATTTTTATTGAGGATTTTCGTTTATGAACCATCACTAAGGGTATAATCATGTCCAAAATACATTCAGAACCCTATAAGCAAACTTCATTACATACGTATATTTTCACACCTTTTACATGAGAACCCAAGATTATTAAGAAATTTTAAGGGGTATATGGAATAAATATCCATGTCAATAAGTTTTGGTTTGGATTATATACTTTATGAACCATCATTAATAAGGTTCACTTCCAAAACCCTCAA
This sequence comes from Torreya grandis, assembly GCA_037957365.1. Taxonomy (NCBI): domain Eukaryota; kingdom Viridiplantae; phylum Streptophyta; class Pinopsida; order Cupressales; family Taxaceae; genus Torreya; species Torreya grandis. Next base: position 9,014 of record JARHVA010005517.1, read on the forward strand.
CCCTCCTACAGACCAGTTTTGAGAAAAGTGAAGTTTATTTCACTCAAAACCCCATGAATCACCTAATAATAACTAGAAACATGAAATATAGTTAGATAAGGTCCTAAAAATGGCATTTTTATATATGAAATTGTAGGGACATGGTATAAAACATGGTTTTTTTAGGGAAAAGTGTAGAAAATAGAGGTATAAGTTAGTTTAATGAATGTCAATCAATGGAGAGTGAATTTTGACACTTTTTATCCCTCCTAAATCCATAATATGATTAAATATATTCCTATATATTCCCTTGTTAGTCTCTTCAAATCAGCTAGTTTATAGGAAATGAAGGAAAAAGGTGACCTAGTCACTCAATTTGATAAGTTTGCAGGTGTTTCTTGCCCAAGAGGACCTAGTTCATAGTGTGAGGAATTATTTTGGGTCTAAAAAACACTTTTCCACAAGTTTATAAGGTTTCATTCAGGTTTTTTAATCCATCAAGTGCAAGAAGTTAGGCTACTAGGCCTAGTTAGCCTAGTAGACCTACTTGATTAATCAAGTAAAGTAAAGAATGGCATAGAAAACTAATGAAGTAAATTAATGTAGAGTGGAAACCCATAAATAATTGATCCTCAAGATAAATCATGCCACATATCTAGTCTTTAAGTAAAAATTACATGCACAAGTATTCTTCAAGTGCTAACTCATGCATAACTAATCCTTATCATGAGTTAATTGATCTAAAGTGACAATAAATGCATGTTCTAAGTCTCAATAGAGGAAAGAGAATTCACGTAGCTTGATCTCATGTTAAGATAATTAATTTGATAATATATGGTATAACATGTTTAAAATGAGTTTGAAAAATTCACTATGGCCCACCACCTTATTTTCAATGCCAAAGAGCTCAAGCCAAGATCATGCAATATCATCAACATGGAGTGATGTCTTAAGGATTGTTTGTAACAAAGTTATAACTAAAGTGTACTTGATTTTATGCTCATAGATGACTCTTTTTCTCTCCTCAACACCACTCTCTTGGATTCTTCTCTTCTCATATTTTATATATTCAATATTTTAGCCTTGTTTAAAGGATCCTTCTCTTGGGCATGATGAAACTATGCCAAGATTGAAATTTGTAACCACTTGAATCAATAAAATGGTCTTTTATAGCATCTTTATGATTGACTTATAGTGTGTATATTATTATTTATATGTGTAAAATTGAATGAGTCTTTCCTTATCATGTCCTTACCACACCTAGCTATTGATGAATTATCTTTTGTAGGTTTTATGAAGTGTCAAAGATTTGTAGTGTAACAAGGTTGAATAGTGTCTTAAAGTAGACCTCTATCTCTTTACCTCCAAGATATAATCATACATCAAGACCTTCATGTGAAATTCTCTTTTAAAATAAGTCTTAGAAATAATCTCTGAGTTTATTTATGGTTTATTAGTGTTGTATGAGTTCAAATCAAGTGGATGCACCAATAATATAGGTGTATCACCATCAGTAGAATAGGTTTGCCCTTTTAGTTATCCTTTTAACTCTTTTCACCCTAAAAATCAAAGTAGATTTTAGTAAACTAAGCAAAGTTGATATATTCAGATGAGCTAGCCTCATAATCTATAGGTTTGGTCTAAGTGTAGGTATCCCACATCTATAGACCAATCCAATGTTAGTCCAAGTTTGAAGGAGATTTGAGAAATCTACCTCAACAAGGTGTAACTTGGGTTTTTAACACCACCTTTTTACTATATTGTATTGATTAGCTTGATATAGTCTATTTTCTTAGATTTAGTAACAAACTATATTGACCAACCTAATACAACAAGTGTTTTAGATCTAGTAATAAATTGTATTGGTTAACATAATATAGTAATTTTTTTATATCTAGTAACTAATTGTATTATTATTCCTAATATTTTCATTTTCCTATGACCAACCTCATTCCCCCACATTATATTCTTAAATTCCTTCACCATTATGTCACCTCTTAGAATATTCTTAGAAATCCTAAACACATTCCTATTTTGCATGGGTCACTCATTTATACCTTATATAACCCTCATTAAATTCAATTAATCAGTGTGAAATTATAATACACATTTTTTTCATGGTTAAGGATCCCAATGATGGTCTTCCCATTATGATATTTATTATTAGGGTGAAGATCCTAATGTTGACATCTATAGTGGGACCAAATATTATCAATATGATCATATAATTTATGATGATCCCTATTAATATCCTAATGAAGTCACTTTTTAATCTCATAATAATGATTAATATCCCCATTATGATCTTATACATAACCTTGATGATACTTATTACTTGGGTGAAGACCCCAATGATAACACTTACAGTCAGACCGAAGTTTATCAATATAATCCTCATATTTATCATGATCTCTATTAGAATCTTAATGATTAATTATTTTCCACTTCTCAAATGATTTAAAATTAATACCATTATTTTCCAATCTATGATAATTATTCTAATGAATGTGGAGACCTATAGAATGATAGCATATGTTCTCATTGATGACATTTATGATATGGAGGAAAATCCCTCTGATGGTTTTCCAATATTTAGCAATCCCCACTACAAATCAAGTAAGTATGATCATATTTTCATTGGTTTATACCCACTCTCTACCTCACCTTTGAAATTTATTAAGTAGATAAGTCAGCAAAACCCAACTCACATTAAAACAACTTTTGTCAACTCATCAACTTCTAAATAACACGTATTGTATATGCCTACTACAATACACATTACATGTTATTTTTATCCTTAATCCTATATTAAAATTAAGATTTGTCCTTTAACTTATTCCAAACCACCCAAATAACTACTTTAATCACTTATTTCCAACTATATTATCCAACTTGATACCATTCATTTTTAATTTCCTAAATTTAGCTACATTGACCATGACACAAAATGTGTTGATATAGTTATTTTTATTTCATATAACAACTGCACTAACCATGACCTAGAATGTGTCAATATAGTTCTTTAAATTTTATCCAATTATATTGAATTAATCTATTCAATTAATTTTAATTATGTTTCACTATATTGTATTTATATGGTTGAAATAATTTATTTTAGTCTTATTTCATCATATTGTATTTATCTAGCTAATATAGTGAATTTTATTCATGTTTCACCAAATTGTATTGACCTAGATGATATAATTAATTTATTATTTTTTACCAAACTATATCAACATGATTGATATATTTTATTTTAGTCCTACTCCATATCATATTGGCCTTTCCGATATTGTATATCATAATTTTCTCTCACTCTCAAAGACCCTAATATTATTGTAGATCTCATATTACTTGTTGTAACACAAATATACAAAGAATTTGACATCATTACTAGACCTATCAATCTTGAGGTTAACTTTGATCCATCCACATACCAAAGGTTGGTGAATCTTTTAATTTTATCCTCACCTTATTGCACACTTTGGAATATATTGTGATGACTATCCTTTTCTTACTGCACATACTAAGGAACCTTGTGCTACCCACCCTTTTCTAATTTCAGCCTTTCAAAATTTTGCAATGTCCATCCTCACTCTTATGCATTATTTAGGGTCATATTAAAATTTCCATCATTATTATCTTGGATTCTTAATCTCTCATCCTTACCATGATGTATCAATCAATAACCTTTCACATCCTATAAAAAAAATAGCTTCAATAAAATTTTAAAGACAAATATGTTTGCATTTCATGATATTATTTGATATAGTTGTTATCATTTATGTTTCTTATTATTTTTTCTTATGTTCATTTTCTTTCCTACATTTTTTTACTTTGTCATAATTTTTACTACACCATTATTTCATATTTGGTTCTTTATTATCTTACAATCGGCCTTTGTTTCCCTATTGGATCTTAGGTATCACCTTTATTTCTTCTTTATATCACTTTACAATTGGCCTCAGTTTCCCTATGATGTTATGGTATCTATTTTTTACCCCTATTTTGGGATGATTCCTATAATTAGTAATTGTGTTAGACCCATCATAAGTTTGTATGGATTCTCTAGTGACATCACCACCATGCTCTTCATATTACATATTATTTTCATGTTTATAGTTATTTTAGATATTTTGTAGAGATAACATTTCCTATAAGTTCTAATTTAAACTCTTATATTTTAGTTTAGAATTATTTTATCTATGTACCTCTAAGTGTCTCTTTCACATTGGTACTAGTACCTATATTTGGTCCTTAGGACTTTTCTCATTCTTACATCTCTTATTTTTCAATTTGTGAGTTGTATTGTAACACCCAGGGAATACAACCAAGGCTTACTCACAAAAAACCATCCTTTTTACATTCAACCATTATTCTTGCATTTTTTTGGTTATTTTTATCACTATGTACCCTTTGGGTCACTTGATATCATTACATTGTCTCGTAACTTTATCCTACTTGTGCCTCTTAAATTTTCAATTTGTGATCTGTATGGTAAGACCTATCAAATCAACCAAGCCATCCTCAAAAACACCCATCATTATTCAATTTACCACATAGATTAATTTTTAAATCAAAATTCACTAGGGGTATTCATATAAATATAATTCAATGGTTGATAAAATTGTTTACCCTCACTTAGAATTAGTCATATTCTCTTGTGGTAAAAATATAACAATTTATCTATACATCCTCCTCCACATGTTACCTTATTTTATGATGATGATTCATACCTACATATCATTGTGCCATTTTCATTTAAATTTTTTTTTATTGGGTAACCCAATATTTTTACCATCATTTCCATCATTCCCTATTTCCCATTTTCCTTTTGGGCTTACTAAGGTCAGTTTCAATATTGCACTCTTTTCTAAAATGAAATTCTAGGAGTATTTAGGCACCACGGTATTTAGGCTCTCCTTTCTAGTGGTTAAGTGTAAGATATCTTGTGATATTCATATTTAGAAACCATGTTTTATTGTTCCAAAACTATGTGGAAGAAGGAAATAGAAAAAAATATATAGTTAAAAATTTTATCATAAGAAAAAGGCAATGCTAAAAAGAAAATCAAATCTTAAAAGATAAATCACACCAAAAAACATAATATTTTTGGCACATATCAAACTCCATATTTGGCCTCATGATAGAGTTGAGGTCCATTTGGGTGAATTAGGCTAGTATACTATGGTTGTAGATCTCATTTCATCATTATACCTTCTTACATTCTCATGATGCCTAGTTTCTCATTTAAATACCAAATCTTCACAGTAACCTAGTAAATATATAAAGGGTCCTAATGATCTTATTTATACTTCACTAGTGTACACAATCTTATTTTTTCTAGGTAGGGTTTTTTAGGGCCGTGGATGTTGAAAAATCTTAGTCTTGTCATTTTGATTTATTGTCTTATTTTTAGTATATACCATGTTTTTTCCTTGGTGTCACCCTCTTTCCCCTCCATCCATCCCCCACCCCCCTTTATTAGTGGGTTTATTTCTAAATATTTCATGTCTTCTTAATTTCTTATTCTTTGTATCTTTCATATATGGTAGCAATATGATAGTTTTATCCTTTCCATCTTTAGAATAGAAACTACATCTTTGATTTATCATGAGATGTTCTCTTGGTCATTGCCTTATTTTTATAGGATTTTTTTTAGTTATATTTGGGACCTTGAGTCTTATGTTCACATTTTTTTGAGTTATTTAGTCTTGTTTTTCCCTTTCATGTTTTTATCTTCATTTGAGTTTAATTCACTACTTCTCTTACATTGATGTTTTTTTATTATAAATCAATTTTATGTGTTCCTTATTTGATTTAGATTGTTACTTATCTTACTTTGGATGATTTTTTATGGTTTTTCTATTCTAACTAGCCTTAAACTTTTAGATTACCAGTTTTCATTTTTTTAGTTTGCTCCTTTAGATATTTTTGTTTTACCTCACCTTATCAATATTTTTTTTCCTAAAGAAATTGAGTGCATTAATTAGTTATAAGAGATATTCATTATATATCCATTTATTGGTCATCTTGTGTACATGTTTGCATATTTATGTGCTTATATACTTGTATCCTTATGGTTTCTCAAATGTAGTTCATATGTCCTCCACAATCGAGAATATGGTATTTTCATGAAACCATTCAGCAAAAAGGTAATTCAAGATGCGTATATGGTACTTTTATTTGTTCTTTTATCAAAAATTATTTAAGCATTTATTTTCTTTTTTATATTTCTTATTTTAATGTTTCTATCTAAAAACACCATCCTACATTACACTATTATGACACGTGATTAGATTTATGTGGGGAATATATATACACGTAATATTTTTTACTTTAGAATTTATTGATGCTTTTTCTTGTAATAAATTATCATCACATCAATTCTTTTGAGTGTGTTCCTTAAATAGTGCACATTGAATGGCATGGGTATGGCTCATGGTACTTTGTAAGAGATGTTGGAATTATATCATATAACACCATCACTAATATTAATTTGGCCTCCTCTAAGTTTTTATGTTTTCCCTTTCATCTACTCCCAATTCATATTTTTATCTTTCCTATATCCTAATAAATTGGCCTAGTCAATATCATCTATTTTGTGTCTTTATCCTTTTTATATTACATCAACCTACCTAATACAATTTTGAGTTTATATTCTAACATTTTTACTATATTGACCTAGTCAATGTCATATTGTTCCATTCGACATATTCCAATTATATTAGCCTATTCAATACCATTTACCTAGAATTTATGGTTGGTTTTGGGTATTAAAATCATTAATATATGACTTATATTTCATTATTAATACAATATATCATGATCATACACTATGTTTGTGCTCACATATTTTTTCCCCTAAAAACTATTTGGGAGAATTAGTGGTTTAGAACCTTATTTTGGATATCTTATCTTGTGGTGTCATTGAAGCTCAATCTGAGGAGTCATTGGAGGTTCCTAACTAAGGATATATAGGTCTTCATCTAACTATTTTATATCTCCAACCTACAATAATATCTTTTAAATATCCACTTGAGCTAAGGGGGAGATTGAAGAATCAATGGGTCCATCTAGAGGTAAGTACTTATATCCCTAATCTTTCCTTTATTTAATTATAATATTAGACATTTCTTTTTTTATTTAATTTTGGATGTATTTATGTATCCTTGTTTAGGCTCTTCACTATACTAAATACGTTGATGTAGACATAGGATTACTTATACTTTATATTTATCACCTTAGGTTCCATAGATCCCCATTTGGTAACCATTTCACCTTACCCATTTGTAACCATCTACCCCATAATTTACTTTATTTTTTACCCCTTTACAAACATTTACTTTACTTTCATATTTACAACCATATTTTACAATCATTTACTTTTGTTGATTTCTAGTGAGAGCTATATCCTCATGTCATAGGTTTACTATTTGAAACCATTTCCTCTTGGAATTTGATTTGTAGGTTACCCTTTACTAAATATACATATATCATTTGTCCTTATCTTATCATATATGTATACATATACTCTATTTGATTAACCTTATTTGAGTCCTAGTCTAATGATAAAGAGGATAGTTTTAGGTTAGCCTAGCCTATGTATACAAAGTCCACATTTCACACATGAAAATTTTCATTAAAGTATAAGTTACATATAAATTATGAAATATATGAAACCACTTGAATTTATATAATCACCTACATTTATGATAAACTCCAAGCTCTATAAAATCAATGCTCTCCCTTGACTTCAACAATGGAATGGAGAAGAGAAAGTGAGAGGTTTACATATTATTCTATTTATACCTTAGTATAGGGTATATAATAAATAGGTACAAATTCATTTAAATATTTATGTTGTCTATATATTTTCTATCGAACATAAATTGTGTATAAGATATACATGTTTAATCCTAACGAGTCTATAAATATAATATGGTATCAGAGAGGGAGTTTTAGGCCAAATTCATCATTTTAGGTGTGTTTTTAGAGGAGATTTACTCCAAGAAAATATTTGGGAAAATTTTCCTCTTCCATTGCATTCAAAATGCCTAAAAACCTTTGGATCACATATAAACACCATAAGGGTTTTTGGTATTTTTTGGTAGCCACTAGACTTTGTGGCATTTTATAGGTTTGGGAGATCTTTTTGGTTTTTTCACAACATTTTGTGGGTTTTTTTAATGTTTATAAGTCCAATAGATCTGCATTTATGGAGGTTTTATATAGGCCTATCTATATTTACTCTAGATCTAGGGTGTTAATTTTATTTTAAATAAATTTGAAGTTTCTTAGGCTATATGGATTTCCCAACACTCTTGTTTTTGTGTGTATCCTACATACAACCCATTTTATTTTTAGAATGCCTACATTTTTTGTTTGTTCATCAATTTGGCCATAATCTAGTATGTTGTTTTTATTTCCTTGGAAGCTATTTGGTGATACTTAGAAGTCCCAACACCCATCAATCTCCACCTCAATTTTCTTGGTGACATGTTTTTTAGTGTTTTTCCCACCATAGGTCCACCTAAGTCACTATCAAGTCATATCCTTAATTAGACCTATATGCCCTATGTTCATATCCATCACTATTCACATCTTCCACATTATATGGCCTCCTTTTCCATAACTACGGCCTTTCACTGATTGTGGTTTCTCCATCATTCAATGATTACCTATGTGTCATTTTAATCCTAGTATATATCCTTCTTCCCCCATTATATCTCCAACATCCAAGCCATATTTTTTACTATGCTTATGGTCTAGTCACCACTACAACAACTATTTCATTGATTTTTTCACCCCAAACTTTTTTCCAACCAACCCACCACCACCCTTTGACAAATCCATTCTTTTTTTTAATAAATTTTATCACCTATATGCTTGAAATAATTTTTTATTATTACTGATAACTTCATTTTTCTAAGGTACTAGAGGTGGGGAGGTTTCAAGTTCAATCCTTCCCACCTTTATTTTACATCAAACAATGTAATTGGGTTTTATTATTTTTAAGGGGGGATTTATTACTGTAAAAATGGGAGAGGGGGTAAATATCATATGTGATGGAATTTTATTGTAACTAGAGGCACATTATTTTATCTCATGAGAGATCTAGTTTATAAATCATATTATACAAAACATTTTGATTCTTGTGTAATGAAAATGTAGTTATTTTTCTTCACTTTATACAGGGTATCTAACATGGCCTCATTGTTGGGAATCTATTGAGGAATTAGTTAGACCCCTAGTTCACATGGTACTATCAACAAAAATATTTATATATTTTTGAATGTATTGTTCAAGAAATGGATTTATACCGCTCATATAGATAAGTGTTGTGATATTATTAGCCTTATTTAGTAGTAATTAGTTAGTTCCATCTACCACGCATACTTATGCCATTAATTTTTGGACATATTTTGAGTCCCCTTTATAAATTACTTGTTGAATTTTATGGAGGATATTATTTTTCTCATTTATTTTTTTGACACCTTGACATTATGTCCAACTACTTGTGGTAAGTGACTTTTGATGTCCCCATCACATGTTTTATGTTTAACTAGTGGATTCATATCACTCATGAAGATTTATTTATCCATTCCACCTATTTTAAATAATTGGTGGGTGTTGTTATAACACCTTATTTTGGTGTTGTATGTATCTCTCTTGGGTATCATTATGACATATCTCAACATGTACTTGTGATAGTTCTTCAATGGTGTAGTATCACCTAGTGCTTATTTTGTTATGCATTAAACCCACCCAATGGATATCCTTATTTTATTCATTTTTCTTGGGTATCATTTTGAGACATATCAACATATCCTTTTCTTATTTATTAAGTGGTGGACCAACCCTAAGTGTGATTTTTTTTAATGGACTAATCCTAATCAAGGCACTTTTATTTCAGCATATTTTTCTACTTCTTATGTGTTGTAATGTATTCTTGGGTATCTTTGTGGCATATATCAAAACATTTTTTCACTTATGTTAATTTTAGTGATATATTTTACATGGATACCTCATCAATCCTAGTGTTAGGTCTCATTTCATAGGTTTAGCCTCAATTTTGTACACACTCCCCAAGTTTCACTTAAGGGTGGTGTTGGTTAGTAAGTAAATATCATAAGATTTATTATTTTATTTTTTATAAAAAATCATATTTTGAAATGTAACTTTCACGAACATCCAAGTTGCACACATGGTAACTTACACTAAATTCCAAGTTACACACCAATATGGAACTTTATAGAACCACCTACATTTATACAACCATTTAAATTTATGATACCCTCCATTCTATATAAAAGAAATGATCTCCTTTCACTTTCCACAATGGAATGGATAAGATAAAGTGAGAGGTTTATATATATATATATATATATATATATATATATATATATATATATATATATATATATATATATATTTCTACCTTAGTGCAAGATATACTATAAAGAGGTATAATTGTGCCTAAATCCCTATGTTTTATCTATCTTTTGTTTGATGTGAGCTATGGTTAGGATATATGTATTTGATCTTAGCTAGTCCAAAATTATACTAGAGATATCTACCATATATATTGATGCTTTATAGAAGTAAATAAATGTCTAGATGGAACTAGAATTTTATTCATTAAGGCTATAAACACTTGGATAAGAGAAAATTAATTATAATGTTGATAAGTAGTATGTCCACCAAATCTATAAAATGTTGAGCAGTTATAGATATATGTTACATTGAGGGATTTTTGTATATTAACTCAATATTGTGACCATATTGGACTCTATTAAAACCTAAAATATGTTGATCAAATAATACTCATGTTATTATGTACACTTAACCCATGTTTAGGTGGGGTCCTACTACATTGAATCTAATATTTGGAGTCACTTATGATTATTGGATTTTTATTCTCTTTTTAAAAATTTAAGGTTATTCTATGTTAAATTTTAAAAGTGATGACAAGTCAATAAATTACTAATAAGAATGATCTTTTGGAGGTGACTTATAATTATTTCCATTGATTTTCACATTCATTTACTCATAGCTTGAATACTTTGATTAGGCATATGTGGTATTTTAATTTTATTTTTATGTTTCCATATTTTTTTACTTAATAGGATCATGCTCTAAAGTCTTTTTTGATGTATACACTTATTTTATTTCTCTCCTTTTCTACTCCATGATTTCTTTTATAGAGTGGATATGGCACCTTTATCTTATGATATAAGATCCTAGTGCTAAGTGAGAAGAGTAGAAAGGAAGTAAAATATTTAAAAATTATTAATAGAATTTTAGAATACAAGTCTATTTAAAAAATAAAATCCTCACTAAATTGTGAAGAAAACCACAAAACAAATTAGCCTTCATAATAAAATGAGAACGCCAAAGTTTTGGGACCTCTACAAATCCTAGGAGGGCATCACAAAGCTTAATATTTCTTTAAAAGATAGGTTAAACAACATGAAATTGGGAAAACTTTGAAAATATTGGAAATGCATTAACATAATGAAAAAATATACAACAATGGAAAAATAAATATAGTAGAAAAAATAATTTAGAACCAATGCCTTAGATTACATAATGGATTTTATAGAGATAAAGATGTATTTCAAGATCCCATTTCTCATAATTATAGTCTAAATTTAGTTTAGAGTAGTTATTGTGGATATTACCTAAATTTTTAATAATATATTACTTTTTTAGGACTTGGGGTTCAATATTATCACTTTCCTCACAAATAAGCATGACACTTCAATGGTTGAAAGTTAGACCAATTTTCCAAAAAATGAAATCTAAATATGTATTTTTGTTTGAATAAGGGATTATTTTGTATTTTTATTATGATTATTTGAGGTGGGATTTGGTCTCATATTTATATTCATAAACATAAATAAAAACCTACACACTACAATAACTATTCCAAAATTTTAAATTAATGCTCGAGTAAGAAGAGAAGTGTACATCCATATTTTTTCCTAAGCAAGAGAGAGAAAGACATAGTCAATGTATATAACTATGCATTAACCAAAAAAGAGTGGTATAATGAAGATTATTTATTTAATATAATTCTTAGTGAGACCCCAAGTGTATGTAAAAGGTGGTATAACTAAAAATGTGTCACCACCCTGTGCTTCTAGAATCTCCCAAATTTATGAAAATGGTGATGTATCAAATTGGCTACAAGCTTGGTGGTGCACATTAGATGGGGGATCATAATGTTTAAAAGCCTAATTATGGGGATTTTAGTAATAATATCCACTTGTATCTTCATCTCAAAAATATTTAGTGACTGAATAGTCCTCTTAGATAATCTTTGAAAATTTCAAAATAAGACATGATTTTATTTTATTTTGTTTTATAGAATGTAAACAAGTTCTCTAGTTGATTGTTTCATAATCCATTTGAGGGGAAAGCATAGAAGAATATTTTATAAAATGGACTTATAACATCTTATAAATGGATTATCATTGTTATCATTAGAAAAATTTAGAAAAAGAATCCTCATTAGGAGATGTTTTAGAAATATGAATTTTAATACAAGGTTTTTCTCTAGAAATATTACATATGTGCATGGTTGTAGATACTAAATTATGATATTTGGTACTTGACAATGAAAATATTGATAAACATTTACCATTCATGAATTTAGAACATAAAAAAGTCCTAATTTTCTATTCTCTCACACTTTCATGATATCTTATGGGTTAATTTTCCATTAATTTGTTATATACCTATAATAACTCCATTGTGTGTTTCAAACCTACTAAATATCTTGCACACACATCTCCAGACTCTCAAGTTAGTCTCTTTGTACATAGGTCAATTTTAATAGATTCAACTAGTATCATGAGTTGATATTAACTTTATAAGTTTGATATTGACTCAATCCTAATAATGGATATTTAATAAAATCAAATTGCACCTAAGATTTGTCCCACTTTCCTAATGTGTAGGTGGTGTGATAAATTACCCAATTGGACTCATATGTAAAAAAATTAATGTATCACTAAAAAGGGACTTTTCACTTATCTATAATACATCTATACACTATTTCACATTGATAAAAATTCCAATATTCTTCTTGACTTGTGAATATATCACTAGGAACAATCACAAGCTAAGTCTAAAGCACACTAAATCTAAATCATTGTCAAATATAAAAGACAAATCATTATATATATATATATATATATATATATATAGCTAAAGATCATAATTACACATTCACACTACATGATAGAACTATGTATGTATTTATTTCCCTCCTCAAAGTATTAGATTTGTAGGTAGAAGTGATTAGGATTAATCAACCTATTGCACTTTCATGGTCAAACATATCTAGGGTTTTAAGGAAAAGAATACTAATTTATGGACCTAAGTGTAGATTAAGATTATGAGATGTGTTAGTTTATGCATTAGTCAATTAAACATCCATAAATAAGTATATAGAGAAAAAATATCAAGCTTACTCCCCCATGGGGTGTTGTTAGTGAATCTAAGAGATATTTAATAAATAAATACTACCAAACCTTCTAAATAACATCCCTCCTTCCAAGAGAATCCAAAAATCATGTTTTTCCCTAGATTTGGTGTTTCAGGTCTACATCAATGAAGAGTATCATGTTCCTCAATCATTTCCTATTACACCAATGGATTAGGCTCACAAGTTTGATCAATTTATGTAAATAGGTGAAGCTTTTATGAAGACAATTCTGAATAATAACATTACACAATTCAAGCTTAAAATTGGTGGTCTTGGCTCACTTATTTGTAGCTTTCTAAAAATGTTCAAGATCAACCATGATCAAGGTGTGTGGCCATGGACTGATTCAATTTTTAAGGGACAAGCCATAAATATTCCCATTATTATTTGAAATAATGGGTCATTAATGAAGTATGGGAGAGCTTAATCTTGATATTTTTTATATTAATGGCATAAGGATGCCACCCCATTGATGATGTCATGGGATGATGCAAATTTGAGAAATAAATTTCCAACAAATAGATTTTCAATAACTTTCATGGAATTTTCACTTAGGCTCATGATTTGATTAAATCTGCTTAAGTGGATTTTATTAATTTTTTGTAATTCTTTGGAAATATATTGCATACTTAATCAACCTACTCAAAAAATTTATTTTACTAATATGTAATTTGACTAGAGCATAATCAAAAGAAGGTGTCAGTTGTGTACAAAAAAATACCCCAATTAGGGCATTATGGATGCAAAATAACACATGCACATAATGTGTGTTGCTAAATTAAAAGAATTTAGTGGTTCAAGACATCATTTTTTGTGGTCACAATTTTACTTGAAGTGATTTTAAAAATATATAATAATCACATAAAATGTATTTCCCCATTCAGGGATACATTAGCCTAAATTAGCACCTATTTGTGATAAGTTCAAATGATTTAGTGTGTTTTAGTGATTTTGGCCTCGATTATGTGTTGTCATAGAATATTACATAGATTGAAAATTTCATCATAATAGTGATAAGAATTATATGTCTAAATTTGAAAAGGTGTAGCGAGACATTCGATCGAATCAACATCTTTTCAAAGAATGAAAAGGTCACTATAATCAAAAGAAATAAATTTCATTCCTATTTTCCATTTTTTAATGTTTGCATGAATTATGGAGAAAATTAATTTAATAAATGCCCCAAACATCATTTGGGTGGCCTATGATTCCCCTTCAAGAGGTAGATGTAAAATTTGAAAATATTTGATGGGTGAGCCCTTAATCAAAAGAAATGATAATCTCATTAATTTCAAGAAATAGGCTAAAAATAGATTAATTAGAAGAAAGTAAGAGGAAAAATAGATAAGAGGTGATAAAATAATATCCTAATATAGATAAAATGGTTCAACTATAGGCCTAGGTGGTAAAAATTTTGAAAACTCTACTATATTTTGACTCCTGGGGTTAAAAATAGTTCATTTGCACCCCTAACTATAGTAATTTCTAAGTTGTGAGATTTTCATGTGATAGAGCTGAGAATAATGGCCAACATCCCACACCACCATCATCTTTAAGAGTGCAAGAAAGAGTAATAGTGACCACTGGGGAGGGGAATATTGGTAGGTACTTTTTTGTGTTTTTAATTTGGTCATTTATTGCATTTATTATGTGTAAAAAGTTGGTAGTTGGGTGATCCTACCATTTTTCAAATTTGAAAAATGGCAAGCTCACTTGTGAAAATAGTAGGAACACCACAAGATCAACGATCTTATTGACCTCTCATCAATAGCATGAGTCAAAATGGAAATTTCACTAAGACATTTGTGAGTTCGGGGTTTTGGGTGGAAAATGCCCTATCTAATAGTAGTTTCATCAAGATTAGCAAGATCACCCTACCAATTAGTGGGAATAACCTGCATTTCAGTGAGATCATGATTTTTAATGGGATCTCCCTATAGAGTATGAGGAATTCCCTATGAAATAGTAGGATCACCAAGATAACTATGATAATGTTAGAAGAAGTTATAATGGGGCCCATAAGAGATTAACCCAAGCCTAGAATTAGAATAAGAGAGATTGAGGCCCATAAATGACTGGTCTAGACCTCAAAATTAGAATAATTATGAGAATGATAGGAAAGATAATTGACTTGATGCCCTATGTTTGATTTTTAGGAGTGAGTTGTAGTCATCATATCATAGGAGTGTTGCTCTTGAGTATTATGGTGATAGGGGATTATGGTAGATGATCCCATGGGAATCTTAATAATAGTAGACCTATACCACCTATCATGATTACCAGTGATCCACATAGAGAGATCATACTTATTATCACTTATAGAGAGGTGGCACTCAGAGACCTCTACTTTTCATTTACTGACTAGGAAAGCCATGGTGACACTAGAGGATATACATTGTATTATATGAGTGCCTATGCAAGGACCCAAGATTACTTGGATGGGGGAAGGATGATAGGTTGTGTTATATGACCCATTGGGGGTAGTGGAACATGATATTATTAATGAGTGTATACACATGGATACACTGGAGGATTTGGATTGGCCTCTAAAGGG
Organism: Torreya grandis; assembly: GCA_037957365.1. Classification (NCBI taxonomy): domain Eukaryota; kingdom Viridiplantae; phylum Streptophyta; class Pinopsida; order Cupressales; family Taxaceae; genus Torreya; species Torreya grandis. Next base: position 25,042 of record JARHVA010005517.1, read on the forward strand.
TAGATCAGGATAAGGGATAGTTCCCCCAAAGGTGGTAGTATTGATATCTCTTGTTAGTGGCCTTCTACTGCTTGATAAGAGTGGATAATTATTTTTATTAGGGTTAATCAGTGTGGTATAATAGATTTTTGATTAGTTGACATAGTTTTCTTAGGGATCGATCATCTTATCACAATTTTATAGGGACCTTTATATGATTACATATCAAAGAGGGCACAACATTGGCCATAACACATTATTATAGGTATGGACCTGGGAGCACATAATCATTACATGACCATTAGGGTGAGATATTAGAGGGGACTAGATGATCTTGTGGCTTGGGGATGGTACCCTATAGGACCAAGAATGTAGGGACACTTGGGGTACTTGTCATACTATAGGTGAGTAATTGACAAGATGGAAGATGAATATTTTATTTGGCATCCCTACTTAGGGACACAGTGGTCATGAGTGGAGGACTTATTTTTCATTGAGTACATGATAACTCCATGCTACATTACAGGGTTTCACGACTATGTGGTGGATAGATATAGGTCATATTGAGTCCAGTGGTAGTTTGGCATGCAGTTGAACATCTCAAAAGGTCCTCACTACTTTGCACACTTGACTAGGGAGATCAAGGAATGGGGGCCACTAGTGCCCATGACATTGGTAGTGATAGATTATGATAGGGTTGTTCATGTTTTATAAGATTTCATCAAAGGAGTACTAGATGTAGGGGTTATTTATGCATATGCCATATGGTGGATTAGAGTGAGATCCATCCGATTGATGGGGATATTGTCTCAACATCTAGTTATTTTTCAGAGGTGGGTGTAGATGAGGAGGGATCAATGATAGGACCTAACATAGTGATAGGTTTAGGTGTTGATATATCCAGATAGTTCATATGTCATTCCTTTACAAGTAGTATAACCTCAATAATAGCAAGATACTATAGAGGATGTAGATATGGCTGAGATGGGTGGTTAGGATATGGGTATGGGGGATGCCCCAAGTGGGAATGGGGGTCATAAAATAGGCTTAGGAAAGGTTGGGCCCTTTGATATAGGTGAAACTAAAAGATCAATATCAAGAAGGGTAGGGCCCTCTAACATAGGGAAGTCCATAAAGGACCAAGATTTGATAGATAGAATCTAGATGGATATTACTGCACACCTCTTAGATATTTTAGATTTATAGAGTGTTGTGGCTAGGTTACAAGCATAGTTGGCTACTGCTAGGGAGATACCACCAAGCTACAATATCTCATTATATCTAGGGATATAAATATTTTTGGTCTCAAAGAATAGGTGGCATAATTGATAGGGGTTCAATCCCATTTAGCCACATAGGATATGGATCTATAGATAGCAGTTGGGAATTGAGATAGATCTCACATAGACAAGGAGATATTTATATCTTAGGTGGATAGGCTGATGCAAAAGAGGGATGAGGCTTGTGGATGTACGGAAGATACAAGGTCAAGATTAGTTAGAGCCTTGGTTGATATGATTGCAACCAAGAATGATTCCTTGCATGTAAAGGATGATGTCCTATGTGCCAAGGATGAGATAGCCTACTAGAGGTGAGCATACGAGGTAGTATTTATTATGAATTGGAGAGTGTCTTCTTATAGGGAGTATATGAGGTTATAATGGACTAGTAGGCCTTTAGGTCCAAACATGAGATAGAGTTAGAGTGGTCAGTGACACAGCTAGCTACATAGCAGGTAGTCATGGGGCCTCCACCACCACATCCACTAGCAGTGCCTACATCTAAGATGGGTTAGAGTTTTTAGTATAGTCCTTCTAAGGATGAGCATGATCTGAGTTGATTGTTTGATCTCCTTTTATATTTATTATATGTATAGAAAATCTTGCAATGTATAAAACATGATTTTGAGATATATGTTACATTCATTTTTGGCTTATTGCTACTTGTACATGGACTTTTAATAGTCTTTCATTTATATTTCTCTTTGTTAAGATATGTTTGGATATGCTAGTTTCAAGAGATGCACCTCCTTAGTTACCATATGGATGTTGATTTTTTTTGTTTTATGTATGACTAGATGCTAAAATATAATTTAGGAGATGAATGTCCCAAACTAATCATAGAAATAGTCAATTATAATCATAGTGTATGTCAAGAGATTCACATCTTTCATAGAGTCTTGTTTGTTTCAAAAATTATCCTAGGATAGATCTTATGATAGGTATTTAGGATGGTGTGTTCAAAAATGATCTTCGATACCAAAATGACTTTTGGATTTGGAGCACTTGGTGTTTATTATATTAAATTAAAATTATGTATCATAAGTATGAGTAACTTATAATAACATTGAATTTTGATTTGCACTTGAGTGGTTCAAATGTGAATATTTATAACTAAGGATAATGATAAAAAAAATTACCAAAACCAAAGTTACAACTATTTACATTTGAAAAAGACAAAGAGAAATACTAATACAAAAATATAACTTAACTTAAAATAAAGATATGAATAATCAATTTTAAAGTAGGAACAAGAATGTATAAAAACAAAACAAGGATAATTTGATCAACAACATGAAATCAAGATATGAGTAATCAAGAGCCACATGTATTAACAAAATGTAATTGAAAAACAAACCAATAAGAAAACAAGTTAAATGCAAATGTAAAAAAATAAATCCTAAGTGAAAGCTAGACTCAAAATGTTGACAGAATGTATTTAACACAAAATAACAACACAATATAATAAACAAGACAAAACAATTATAAAAAAAGACAAAAAGAAAGTCACAATGGACACTAAGAAACAAAGAAAAATATACTAATAAAAATGAATGAACTAACAAAACACCAACAAAAATAAATGGTCAGATAATAAATCATAACAAAACAACAATAAAAATTAAATAAAAACACACAAATAATGGTTAATCATAATGTTAGCAAAAATAGAAAATAAATTATTCACGCACGTGTAATAGAGGCATCACTCTTTGTGATAAGGTGACCCTTAAGCTAATAAATAACAACACTAGTATAATGAGACAAAAACAATGAATACAAAGCTACCCCAAGATGATAAGGAAACAACATATAAAAATGGGGGAAAATAGAAGAAAGGGAAGGGCTGGCCGAGTTGACTCTAGATGCATGAGGAAAGTGGATGTTGCCTACATAGTTTCATTGATGCAAGATCCACTATGAACTTTAGGCCAAATGTAGTTATGCTAGGCTATGGGATAGAAGAAAAGTGATGATAAGAAAATATGATTATATTGTACAGGAATAAGGAAATGGGATCACAAAATGATGAGTATGTGTAAATTATTTCTCATAAAACGGTGAGAGCATAAGATCTTTGGCAAATGTTTTTGGAATTCTCTAATCATATCAACTCATTTGAGAATTGTGAGATACTAAATGGTTCAAATTGAAAAATAGTGAGAGCATGAGATCATAAATAAATGTTTAATGCAATGTATTTATTATTTTTTCTATCAATTTATAATGTTTTTGGGATAAGCAACAGAAATGAAATGTTAACAAAAACACCAAGGGGACTACCTAACTAAGGAGATGCACTTCCATTGGTAAGAGTTCAAATAATAGCTAAACCAGCTAAAATGGAGAACATGAATATAAACAATGGCATAGAAAACCACCTAGCTGAGGAGATGCATGTCCACAAGTAAAACAACTAAATTGGCTACAACAGTACTTATTATCATGTTAAGGTGATAATGCTTACTAAACTACAATAAAATAATAATATAATAGTATGAAATATAGAATATATTTGAAGGAACTTTTAGCTATAAAAAACCATGTGCTGACATATCCTTGTACACTTTTTTTTAAAAAGAAACTACAAGATATTATTTAAGTTGAATTGCTTTGTAAAATAGGCATTGAGTGTGTCCAAAATGCCTATGAATCATAATTGGTTATGGAATACAATTGTCTAGGTTAAAATGGTCCAAAATGTAACGAAAGTGAGTCTAATGTAGTATAAATGATCTAAAGTGTCAATGGTCTAGGGGTACAATAGTCCAAAGTTACAACAGTCTAGAGTTACAATAGTCTAGGGTTATAATGGTCTAGGGTAGTAAAATAATATTGCTCAAGGTATAATGGTCCAAGATAGAATGAGACAAAATAAAAATCATCTAGGATAGGATGGTCTTGAGTATAAATGTGGGATAAATGAATTTGGCACAAGCTACCCCCAAGTAAGGGCTCTTGTAGATAATGATTCAAAAAGATGTTAAGCATAGAACTGCTTGAGATGTATAATATTCATCAGTTCTAGGAGATATTCACCATTTGGAGTATTTAATTGGTATGCCCCCAATCCATAATTTATTGTGACTACATATGCACCCATCCAAATGGGTTAAAACTTACCCTTCTTACACTTAACATTAGCATTCTTTTGGTTCTCCTTCAAGACCAAATCACCAATCTCAAACTCCTGAGGGATAATGTGTTTGTTATAGTTTCTACATAATCTATTTTGATATGTTTTTAAGTTTTCTAGGGTACCCAAATGCTTTCCATCAAGGATCTTGAGCTCTTGCAATATAAACACTCTATAATATTCATCATCCTTAATGTACTCCAAGTATACCCATAGTGAAGGTAGCTCAATCTCAATTGGGATAATAGCCTCCATGGCATAAACAAGAGAGTATGGAATGGATCCTATGGAGGTTCGATGTCTAGTTTGGTAGGCCCAAAGGGTAGGCAAAATTTATAAGTGTTAATTATGACCACTGTCATTGATAATAATATTTAGGATTATGATAATAGTTTTATTAGATGCCTCAAATTAACCATTACCTTATATTTTATATGGTGTGTATTTATTATGCTTCATTTTAAACTTGGTACAAAGAGATTTAACATCTCAATTTACAAATGATCCACCATTATCAGATATAATATGGGTTGGGATACAATATCGATAGATGATATAGTAATGAATAAATTTGGAAATATGCTTCTTGGTAACATGAGAGGAATGGCCTCAATCCACTTAGTAAAATACTTAGTAGTAATGAGAATTTTCTTTTGGCCATTAGAATAGGTTGGGTTTATTTCTCGAATCAAATTGAGGCCCCATGTAGAGAATGACCATGTTGTAGTGATTGATAGGAGTGGTAAGGAAGGTACGTGTATCAAATTACCATGTTATTGGCAAGAAATATACTTCTTGACAGATTTCAAGCATTTTTTTCCATCTTGGGCCAAGAGTATCTTATTATGAGGAGTTTTTTGGCTAAGACTGCACCATTGGTGTGGGCCCCACACATTCCTTCATGAACCTCCTTAAGCACTAACTTGGATTTTCCCAAAGATAAAAAATGAATAAGCATTCCATCATATCCCTTATGATAAAGCATGTTTCCAAGGATGATATAATGGTCTATGTGATGAAGGAATACTTTCTGGTAATGATGTGAAAGGTCATGAAAAAAGACTAGGTCATGGAAATAGGTATAAATGTCTTAGAACCAAGGTAGTTTAGGTAGGGGATTGGGACCAAAAATGGTGTATGCCCTCTCTAAATCTAGCAATATATGAGTAGGTTGTAAAATATTTCCAATGAGAAACTAATACTCTTTAACACTGTCAATAATTTGTATCATGGACCTAATTATTGTGTATCAGTTGATCTATTATTGTCATGTGGTACCTATTCAAATTGTAAGAATTTGAAGTGAGACTTGATATTATCCATATTGTGCTTGTATGGTAAAAGCTTATCATCTCAATTTTTATATTTATATGTGTTTTGATTAATAATTAATTGAGATTCCCCATATACCAGTAACTATTGGATATCCCACTAGACTGCAAGGTGAAGTCCTGCACTAAGTGCTTACAACTTGGCCATATCATTGGTACAATGAAAGTTAATATGGAAATCCTTGAGGATTATATCTCCTTGTGGTATAATTAATAAGATACCAGCCCTAGATCCATAGGATATAAATGAGCTATCAAAGTATAATTTCCACATTTCAAGTTCATGTAGCACTTCTTATATTGTCATAACAGAATCATCTAAAAAATCAAATGTGAGTGGTTGAGTATCTAGAATAGGAGATTTTGCAAGTTGATCTAAAATGGCCTAACCCTTGATAGCCTTTTGGTTCTAGTACTCAAAATTAAATTCACTTAAAATCATGACCCATTTGGCCATGCCACCTATAAAATTTGCCTTGGACACTAAATATTTGAGAAGGTCCACTTTAGCAATAGCAATAGTTTTGTTATTCATCATATAGTGTCATAACTTTTGGGAAGTGAACACTATTGCTAAACAAGCCTTCTCCATAGGCATATAATTATGTTCATATGCCACAAGTGTGCATCTCAAATAGTAAACCAGATGTTTATTTTCATATTCATCATGTTGGGCCAATAATTTCCCTAGTACATGTTATGGTTGAAATATAAAGAATTAATGGTTGTCTAGGTGTTGGCAGTCTCAAAACTAGTGGGTTGGCCAAGTATGTTATGAGATTCACAAATGATAATTAATATTCATCATCCCATTGAAAATTTACCCCTTTATTCAAGAGGTGTGTAAATGGGTGGCACTTATCTTCTAGTTGTGAAATAAACATGAGAATAGATTGAATCTTTCCCTGTAGTCTATGGAGTTGTTTGAGATTAGAAGGTGGTGGCATATCTAAAATGTCCTTGACCTTATCAAGATCAACTTCACTCCCTCTTTGTGACACAATGAACCCTATAAAATTTCCTAAAGTGACACTAAAGACACACTTCTTAGGATTTAGATGAACTTTGTACTCATAAAGCCTCTCAAAGATTTTTCATAAAACATTAGGATGTCTGGGACATGTTTTTTATTTTGATAGGATGTCTTCAACATATTCCTCAATAATATCATGCATCATGTTATGGAAAATGATAGTCATAGTTGATTGATAGGTGGCTCTATAATTCCTCAAGCCAAAAGCATGACCTGATAATAGAAGGTTCCCCACGAAGTGGTGAATGCAATTTTATGCTTGTCCTCTTGAGTTATCTTGATATTATTGAATCTTGAGAATTCATCCATGAGGTAAAATATGTCATACCTATTAGTAGAGTTGATAATCATGTAAATATTGGTCAGAGTAAAATATTCTTTGGGACATGCCTTAGTCATATCTCTAAAATTAATACAAATACATATACCCTATGGATTTTTTCTTACTAGGACTATGTTTGATATCCATTCAGAATAGTCCAGTGGTCTAATGAAGCCAATTCCCAATAGTTTCTCTAGTTCCACTTTTACCAAAAGAGTGATGCATGTGTGCATCTTTCTCAATTTCAATTTGGCCATCTTAACATCTGGATGGATAACAAGTCAATGCACAACCAAGTTAGGGTCTAGTCTTTACATGTCAGAATAAGACCATGCAAATATATCAATAGAACCCCTCAGAATGGTGATAATGTAGTCATGCTCTTCATTGGTGAGGGAGGATCTAAGATAAATAATTTTAGGATATTCATAAGTTCCCATGTTTACTTAAATGGTTTTTTATATGAGGAGTGTAGAACCATCTTTTAGAATAGTGGGTAGTATTTGATCTTGCTCCTCTTCTTCCACTTCAACTTTTGGTTATTTTTACCAAAGCTATAGATAATGAGACAAATCTAAGTCTATCAGTTCAAGTAGTGAAAAACTAGTAAATATCTCTAGAAATTATAAAGCAAGGTGACCAAATAATTTATGTTATTTAGACGTGATACTAGAATTGGCTATAGAGCTAGGACTTGGTGGGAATTAAGCTTCTATTGGAGATGAGAAAGCTTTCCCATCTAAGAGTGCATAAAATAGGTTTTCACTTAAGGGCTTATCTTTCTCTTTACTATTTTCCTAATCAATGAGCACCTCAAAGAGGTTTTCATTTGAATATCTTGATGTTTTATCTTTTTTATAACCAAGAAATTTTTCCTTCTCTCTAAAGTAAGTAGAAGAGTCCAAAGAGAAGTCAAAGTCTTGCTTATGATCATCAATTGGAAATCTATCTCTAAGGCCCATGTACTCAAAAATAGATTCCTCATTCTAAAAATCATCAATGAGTATAATAAAATCTTGTTGATCCTAATCAATGAGGTAGATATGACAAATTCAAAGGGGACAATGGGATGTGATAGTCATAATGGAATTAGAATCAAATAGGTTCATGTTAGCAAGCTCATCATAAATTATATAATGAGACATTATGTTATTATCAAGAGTCTCATTGTTAGTCAATTAAAAGGGATCACTATCAGAATACATGAGGTCACCCCATACATTATAAATTCAAGACCTTATCTCATATTGAATTTATTATCTTGTATGGTTCCAAGATTCCTTGCTCTCGTGGCCTAAGGCCTTTACCAATATAATCAAAGTTGTCCATAATTTTATAAGGGATATGGTATTTAAGATTTTGAAAGTAATTAGTAAGTCCATCATAATATAACCAATCTCCTTCAATAAAATCTTCCCAATCCTATTTTGGTGAAGTTTCTGGTATAAATACCATTGGTGATTACTACGTGTCATTCTTATTTTTCCAAATCATGTTGGAGCTACAAGGATTTTTGAAAGGCTTGGTTTTTTTCAAAATATTTAGGAGACCTTAGAAACATAACAATGTGAAAGGCATCTTTCAGATGGTATGTACAACTACATCCTCAATAGTGACCTACTATGCAAGTGTTGCAGGGAATGGATCAGCCAAAGTGGAAGTAATTTCACTTGGGTTGATATAATTAGACTTGGGTTGTTGAAAAACTATTTATAAAAATTCAAAACTAGGGAAATAGTTATAATTGCAAAAGTCAACTTTTAGGTGTTTACAATATTGGTAGGGTTTCATATTAGCAAGAATGGTAACTTCAATCCCATCATGAGGGAACTTGAGGCATTGGTGTTAGGTGGATGAGATAGCCTATACTTCATGGATCCAAGGATGGCCAAGAATTATATTATATGGTAATTCAATGTCCATAATATGGCACAAAGTATGATGGGATACATATCCAACACTAATTGGAAAATAGATAGTTCTAAAAGATTCCCTTTCAACATTATTGTATGCCTTGATCATGATTGTCTCAATCTGGATGTCTTTAGCAATATAACTTAATCATTGTATTAACTTTAGTGATACTATGTTCAACCCTGAATCATTATCTATAAGAACCCATTGGATTTTATGATTTTATATAATGACCTCAATGTACAATGGATTTTTATGGATCAGACCAAGAGTAGACATATCTCTATGATCAAATGCAATATGTTAGAAAGGAGATAAATTCCATACAAGTGTCAAAAACTATTTAGGGTTGATATCTTGGGGAATAGTGGACTATTAAAGGAAGTCATTTAAAATAATTTGATGGACTTTTGAAATACACAAAATATCTAATATATAAATTTGCATAGGGGTTCTACTTAGTTTGTCTAAGATACTATACAACTTTTCATTAGAAGCATGAGAAGGTTTAGCCTTGGTTGATATAGTGTTCATTTTTGGATCCAAAGGCACAATGTTCAGGTTTGGTCTAGTATTAGAAGAGGGCAAAGGGCCCTGAAGGGTGATTCATGAGCATCTAGTTGTGATTGAACAATCTAGAGTCAAAAAAGATCCATTATAACTATAATAAAAAGGTAAAGGGACTTAGATGGTGACTCATGAGCATCTGGTTTCATTTTTTTATATTTGAGTTGGCAAGGATTCATTATAATTAGAATAAGTGGGTCTAGAGATAGTAACCCATAGAAACTAAGGTGCAATGGAATTGCTTGAACCTGATGTGGCATTATTTGAAGAAGAGGGTGTTTACTCTATAATGAGAGGTCCAATACTTTGAGAAGTGTTGGATGGTTCACAGTATTTTATGGTGATAGTGTTAATATGATTTTTAGAAACATGTACCACAGTGTTATTGTAATCATATGGCATGTTGTTGTAGCCCAAGTTATTAGCATGGGTATTATGATCCTAATTATGATCATGTTAATTATAATTCTAGATTTATGTTTGTTGATACTAGTTTTGCCTTTCATTCTTATTGTTTCTTTTTGTATGTTGATTGTGTTTAGGAAATGGGTCCTTTTGTAAATGCTCATGTCTTGATTAGTGTTGCACATCATATGTTTTACTTTAATTTCACCACTTTCGACCAAATCCTTAATAAGATGCCTCAATTGAACACATAAATAAATGGCATGGTCAATAACATGATAGAAATACAAAATTCATATTCCTAATACTAATCAAGTTTGGGTTGATCTTCAGGGAATGACCTTGGTAAGGGCCACACAATCATATTGGTTTCCACTAGCTTTTAGAACACATCCTTAATAGGGTCTCCCAATTTTTTGAATACCTTATATTTATTGAATTCCCTTTATGGAGGAGCCATTTATAATTTGGTTGATGGATTAGGTGGGGCTAGCTACACATTTAGGGATGGTAGAGCCTAGACCATTTATACATGCCTAGCTTTTATCACTCTATTTCCCACCATGTTCTTATTTTTGTTAAACCCTTTAGGTTTTTATGTAAAAATAACTTGAACAAGTGATTGGGTATGATTAGATGGTTGATGCTATTAATAAATATTTACAAGTCCTTTAGTAATGATCACATTCTCAATATATACACCCTTTTCTATAATCTCATCAAATGTGTTTGCACAAGTGAGTCATATATTATGAGCCACTTTCGGGTGTAGGTTTTGTGTGAAAATATCATCTAGTTGTTTATCTATCAAGTTGTGTTGAAAGGATCCAACTAATTCTCTCCATCATTATAGATAGGCTATAAATATTTCTCCATCCCTTTTTTTCTCTTTGCATAAGTCCACCACTATTAATTCATGCTAAATGTTATATGAGAAATGGTTGACAAATTTCATAGATAAATCATTTCAATCTGCCACTGATCCCTTAGGTAATTTTAGGATCCAATCTAAATCTTATCTAGCTAAACTCATGTAAATAAGTGAAGCAAATAAACACTACTATAGGCTACCTCTTGGTATAATACAAAAAAATCTTGAATATGTTCTCAAGGGTCACCCTTCCCTTTATATTTATCAAATTTAGGTACCTTTAAATGAGGTGGAAAGAGGTCTTAGATATTACTTAAGTCAAATGTAAATGGACATATCTCATCGAACTTATATTTCTTAACTTAGTTTCCCATTTCTAGTCTTGACACTATTTCCTTCATTGAATTCTAATCTACATGATTGGTGCATTTGTAGATAAAATATAATTTTTTTGTGGTGGTATGTGCCCCTTTTACATTTTGTTTTAGGGATATAAACCCTATGATCTGAAACTTTGTTCTTATTTACTCCATGAGTCAAGTAGGTTAGTCATTGATTCTTAGGTGGTTGATAAACATATCCTAAAATCTACCATTCTAAACTATAATTGTATTTTTGGTTTTGAGGAGTCTATGGTCAATTTAATAGAAGACATGATGGTTGGGAGGAACTTGATAAAGTGTTTTTAAAACACCCCCATTATGTGTTGATTTTTTTATCCCTTGGTTTTATTAAGGGATAAGATCCTCCTAGTGATTAAAGAATGTATGCTCCGTGTCTGGTGAAACATGTTGAGAAACATCTCTAGGTTTATTTTGTTTAGCTAAAATCCTAGGGTCTATTTTAGATGTAGGCTTAATTAACATATGTTACACTTGATCTATCACATTTTTTATTTTCTTAGAATCATTATTATGAATCAAAATTACATCTAAAGATCTGTTAAGTCTGTGATAAATTACTTTGTATATCGTTGAATGATTTTCTTGACCTTGGTAGAAAGATATTGATCATTAGGATTAAACTCTATAAGTGTTTCTTTTCCCTTACTAGAAAAATTAATATTAGATTTTGAAAAATGAATGAGGGTGTGTCTCTTCTTCTCTAACAAGTGTATGTAATTGTTCCATGGTTAAATCTAGTGGCAACTTAGCACCAAATTATACCATCCTTAAGAGGGATTCATCTTTGTCTTCTGAGGTTTGATGTTCATAATAATATTCTTTGGACCCTATGGATATTGGGATATCTTTGAACATAATGTATTTATCATGTCCATCATAAAAATTATATTCCTCATAATTGGGGTTGTAAGAGACCCCACTATGATTATACATTTGTGTCATGTTTAGAAGATTTTTTTCCTCATTTGATAAAATGTGAAATGTGTTTTTAAAATGTTTAAAAAGGGTGCTCAGATTTCTTCAAACAATTGATAAGGTAAGATGAGACTATAAAAATAAGTAGCATAGTACCACATAGTAAGAAGAAAGTGTTTACAAATTTACTCAACTTTTGTGGGTTGAAATCATCAAATTAGAAGAGGGTAAGATAACTCTGGAACCTAAAGTGCAGGCTAGCACAATTAACTTAGGTCAAAGATATGTCAACACCATAAAATATAGATACAATTACAGTGAGTTGTGACTAGAAAACTAGAAGAAAGTCTTTTTGATCAGGGAGATAAAAATATGAACCAAGAAGCAAAAAATGTGAATTACCACAAGAAGTCCTAAGTATAAATCCAAAACTAAATGGGAATAAAAATGGCACCACATGTCAACAAGATGTAGAATGGTCTAGCAACTTAGAGCATGAACAAACATAAGATAACCTAAGTCTATATTGAGAATAAAATGATAACCAATCTAGGTAATGGAGTTCAATCTAAATGGGAAATTATACCAAAGTTAATCAAACCAAGTATGAGAGGTAAACCAATAGCACCTTGGATCAGAACTTAGAAAGGTGAGATTTTGAATTTAGACAAAAATGAAGGACTTTGAGATTTTTGAAAAGTGTAAAAATGGTCTAGACTCAAACGAACATCATAACAACATTAATCATAAAATACAAACATAATGTTTGGAATGAAGACTTTAAACAAGGTAAAAAGTGATTTCAATTTGGTTAGTGTAACACCTCTTTGTTCAAATAGAATGGTTTTTAATAAAGTGTTTGGTTTTTCAATGTGTTTTTAATTTCACACAAATAGTTTTAGACTCAAAAACACCAAGTAAGAAAAATATAAAATGATAAACACACCTAAGTGTATGTCCTAAATCCTAAAACTAACAAAGTTACATAGTACTATCAAATTTCATCTATATACATGATCTTAAGAGGATTTTAATTGTTAATCCAAAATTAAAAGTGCTTAAAACATAGTTTTTTTAGGCCCCATCTTCTCTCAAGATTTTTTACAATAATATGGAACTTTGGGCTACTCACCCTGCATCAACACTAGGTCTACCATAAGTGGGGTTTATCTAAAACTAAATTTTTGTAAATCTAGATGGTCTCAAGTATGAATAACACTATAGATTATCATGTCAATTAGATCTATATCAACCAAATTATTGTGAAAATGTCTTTTCCTTTTCAAAACCACTACATCTATCAATTGCACAATGTAGTGCAATGTCTAAGTTTCCCCTATGGTCTAAGGTCGATAACCACTAATGGAGATTATTTTAACTTCTCAAAAAAACTATCCCAGTGGGTCACCCTCAATTTATATACCACACCATGGATTGGCATTTAAATTATTTTGGGAGATGAATTCCTAGGTCAACACCTCCTTAGATAACCCATGAGGAGGTGATGAACTCCCACTCATAAGCCAAAGTGCATAAAAATAAATACAAATGAAAAGACTTTATGGTCATTTTGGGGTCACCCAAATCATACAGATATGGGGAGGACCTTAGTGACTTTATTTTCACACATTTTGATAAGGCACCAAATGCAAAGAATGATCATTTTTAATCACCTGAGTTCCCTAAAGGGGATGGAGGAGAGTATACATGCAATCCTCATCTTTCTTAAAACACACACTTCAACAAACAAGTATAAAAAAGGAACTCTTAAGATATTTATCTAATATGATAATTCATTTTATGACACCAAAATGAAGTATGTAATTAATTTTGACTTTGATTTGTTATGAAATGGAGACTAAGTGACTTAAACCCTACAAATAAGGTGTCAAAATTCTAAAAACTAGGGTGTAAAATTATTAATAAAACTTCTAACTTATTGTTTAAGTCTATGTTTTCTTATGTAGGTCAATCCCATTATTCTATAGAGTGATCTCACCATTTTACAATGCATTCCTACCATTCTATAGATTGATCTCACTAAAAAATAGAAGCAAAGAAAACACTAGTTTTCAATCTCACTGATTGATAAGATGATATCACTGATTAGCAAGGCATCCAACTGAAGTATAGGGTATTTTTGCTGAAATGATTAAAAATTTTGATAAAAAAAACAATAGTCACCTATCCATTTTTGGCCTAGGATGATCTTACCATTTGACAATTCAATTTTACCAATCTATAGAGTGATCTTGTTTATTTATAGTATGTTCCCACCATTCTATAGAGTGATCCCATTGATTCATAGTGCAATCTCATTGATCCTATAAAACACACAGGTAGATAGAGAGTGAATAAAAATCAATCCCACCATTCATGGATGCATTTATGTTGTTCCACAGGGCATTCTTTCTAATGTTTAGGTCAATCTTGTCGACTTCCATAATTATCCTTTATTTTTATAGGTTGATCCCATCGTTTATCTTAGAAGCCATAAAAATATAAAATTCAAGAAAAATAAGTGCAAAATAGCCTCCAAGGAGGGTCTAAATGCAAAATTATAAGGTATAAAGACTTGTGTGAAGTGCATCCCCACTAGGCATGCCAAAATGTAGAGTAAGATCATGAGATGCATTAGTCCATGCATTAGTCAAGAAAACATAAATAAAGAATCATATAGAGATAAAACATCAAGCTTACTCTCTCATGGGGTGTTGCTAGTGAATTCTAAGAGTTATTTAAGAAAGGAATACTATCAAACCTTATAAATAACATCCCTCCTTGTAAGAGCATCTAAAATGCATGTTTTCCCCTAGATTTGGTGCTCCAAGTCTATATCATTTCCTAGTGAACTAATGGTTTAGACTCACAAGTTTGATCAATTTATGAAAATAGGTGAAGCTTTTGTGAAGATAGTTTTGCATAATAACATTACACAATTTAAGATTAAAAATGGTGGTCTTGGTTCACTTATTTATAGATTTATAAAAAAATTCAATATCAGCCATGATCATCCATCTTGAGATCAAGATGTGTGGCCATGATTTGATTCAATTTTGAAGGGACAATCCATAAATATTCCCATTAAATTTGGAAGAATGGGGCATTAATGAGGCATGGGAGAGCTTAATCCTTATATGTGTTCCATTAATAATCTATGGATGCCATACCATTAATGATGTCATAAGATGATTTAGATTTGAGAAATGAATTTCCAATAAATAGATTTTTAATAACTTTCATGGAATTTTCACTTAGGCTCATGATTTGGTTTAATTTGCTTAAGTGGATTAGATTAATTTTATATAATTCTTTGGAAATATGTTGCAAAATTAATCAACCTAGTCAAAAATGTCATTTTACTAAGTCATAATTTGACTGGAGTATAATCATAAGGTGTCAATTGCATAGAAAATAATGGCCCAGTTAGGGCATTAAGGACATGAAATAACACATGTGCATAATGTGTGCTACTAAATTATAATAATTCAGTGGTATAAGATGTCATTTTTCATGGTTGTAATTTGACTCAAAGTGATTTAAGAAAAGATAATAATCACATAAAATTTATTTCCCCATTTAGGAATACATTAGCCTAAATTGGCACCTATTTGTGACAAGTTCAAATGATTTAACATATTTTCATGATTTTGGCCCAAATCATGTGTTATCTTAGAATATTGCTTAAATTGAAAATTGTAGCACAATAGTGATAATAATTAGATGTCTACACTAAGCACATCATGAAGGTTTACAATCACAAACATAGAGCAATCAAAGACAAACATAAGTGGACATATAGTCATTACTCCTCATTTCTTCATAGGTTAATATCAACTAGCATAGGTCAATAAAAACTGGTGATATTGACCCAATCTAGAATAACCAACTCTAAGCATATAGAGAGTCAATTCTAAAACTAAATGAAAAATAGACTTGACTTATCAAGATTTTCAGTTATATAATATAGTCATAGTTAGATAGTGACCTAGAAAAGTTGAGTATTCATCCATTTTTTTACTTACTATATTTATCATATGCCACTTGTCAAATAGTGAAATCAATCTTAGTTTATTACATTCATATGTATTCTTAAATATTGTATTTTATTATATGAATTATATTACAACATTTTATCAAGATAATATCTATTATTTCATACTAATTAAGATTGGTGATTTAACCTTTAAGGGGATTATGAAGTGTAAAAACCTAGGTTGTTAAAGTGTTAGAATAGTAAATTAAGGAATAAATACATCCACTAATTTGTGAAGTAATTCATTTATCTGATTATTCTATAAATATCAATGACCTAGAAAAGGAAGTTCTTAGCTAGAAATTAACTTAAACAGATGAGTAACATGATAAAACTTGATACAAGAGTTGTGTATAGTGTCGTTAGTAAGAATTTGGAGGCAGAAAACCTCCCATATAAAAGTGTGGCCTTATAGATACTATCACACCATGGTAGTGTATTTAGGAGTGTAGTAATGTCCTCTTGTAATAGGGGCAGTGAACTTCTAAGTATACCTTTAGTTGGACTTGAGATACATGTGTCTGTGTGGATGAATGTTGGTTTGTTGCATGTAACGTATTTTGACTAATTTATATGCATAACCCTAGGCCTCCATGTTTTTTTAGGTATTTAAGAAGCACAATTATAAAATAGTGTCATTATTAGGGTAGGTTGGACATGACCTCAACACCCCATGCATTGAGTGTTTCCTACAAACCAATACTCCAAAGAGGGATCAAGCCTGATGTAGTTCTCCCACCTATGTGCAAGTGAATTCTAGTATGAGTGCCAATTTGAGTGATTTAAGTGTGAATTGAGACTAAAAATATTAATATTTTGAGATTTAGGCTATTGTAAATGGTTTTATGAAAAATAATTGCAAAATAGGGATCAATAACCTTGATTTGCATAACTATTTATGAGTTTTTTAGAGTATTTTTTTCTTATTTCCATCTAGTGGATAAGTGAGTGAAAGTGTTATATATATATAACATTATAGTGTTAATCAATATGTGAAATAGGTCTAATCTGACCCTAAATTGCATTGGGGGACATAAAGATGTCCATTGAGGGAGTAAGGTTAAAATGGACACTAGCATAGTCCCTAGGTCACCAGTGTAATGTGTTAGTGTCCAAAGGGTTGCACTACTATTTAGGTGGCAAAATTTGGTCAACAAAGGTCCTATATTCCTAGAAGGTGGCTTAATTTTTCTTTTATTAAGTCTGGTAGTGGGCTAGACCCACATGGGCTAGACTAGGATCAAAATAGGCACTAAGATAGATCTAAGTATATATAAACTAAGGCAAGGTGGTCTCAAGTGACACTATTTACACTAAAATGACATTTTAGATGATTACATTCCCCCCCCTTATTCTATGAACAAAGTGAAATGATTAATATAAAGGAAAATAAATGTACCTAGACTTATCTAAGAGGTGAAGCCCATGAATATGGGATTAAGTCTATAAAGTGTTATTCATAAAATATCCTGCAAGTAAAACATGACTGAATCAATCCTTAAGAGATATAAAAATCAAAGACAAAATTGAGTAAAGAGATAAGAGAAAGAAGAAAGGAATGAATACACCTTGTTGGGCACATACCAATGTTAGAACCTAGTGACATCATGTGTCTATAACTGGTGATCAAATGGTGAGTACATTTGATTAAACTAATGAATTACTCAATCCCCATGTGTGGGTGGCTCAAGAACTCAAGTTGGCCATGACTCCATCATTGTCTACCCCTACTCAGTAGATCATAATCTATGAATAACTTAGATTGGACTAATGGCTTAACTAACCCTCCTATATAGGTGGCCAAATAACTCAAGTAGGATCTAACTCCATCATTACCTACCCATATGTATTAAATATATATGAAACTAAATTACATAATGTAACTAAAATCATGTGATATAATTGAAACTATGTAGGATGGCTCTAGGGCCACTCAAAAACTATGAAATGTAAAAAAGCTTATGAGACACTTAGGAATGTAGCTCAAGGACAATGAAAAAATTCTAACCTCTACAGATGGAATAAAACATCAATTTGGTGAAAACCTAGTGCAAATGGTGTCTAGAGTAACAACATGGAGAATGGCATAGAGCTACCATTCCATCTAAGAATACTATTATCAAACTAAACATATGGGAATAATGTGTCATGCACATGCCCCCAAATATGATATCTATGCATATTGATTCTATATTGACTCATAATAATCTATGTCTAAGTATCTATGAAACTAAATAAGGATGGATCATGCCACGCATTACACCCCCAATTTGAGAAAAAAATATTTAATTCTATATAAAATTGAGCATAAATAGAGCAAATCTAATAATCTATGATTAAAACTATGCAAACTTGAACTTTACCTACTATAAATTTCTAACAATTCCATAATTTCATGTTTTTAGGGCTACTAGATAGTAACACAATCCCTTGGATAGTATCACACCATGTTAATGTCCACTATGTTGTGGTAGTTTCTAGCTATATTTTTCTATGCAAAACTAAAACTGATCTATGTATGACTATTTTTCACTATGTTTTCTTGATTTTGGGATATATAATTCATGTTTACGTACTAAAAATATGTTCTGAATGCATTCCAATGGCATGATCTCTATGATAAACCCATGTGAATTCCCCTTATTTTGAGGGGAGTTTTTGAACCTCTATAATAACTATACTCAAAATAAAAGTTATGCATCCTATATGTTAAACTAAAATATATGATATATATGTGATAAACTAATATAATGTATATACATGACATCATAATGTAAAATATTTTGAGCATAAGTTGGTAATGTATGATGTATGTTAGATCTAGCATTTACATAATTGTCAAGATAAATAGAATAATGTAAATATGTACATGAAAAACAAATCTAATTATAATATGAGTAACTACCTAGGTGGATGGGGCATGATGTTCATCAAGGCACCCAATGAGGAAGGGGAGATGCATGATGTCCCTCATGGCATCACAAACTAGATGTGAGTGTAAAAAATAAGATACAGGTGTCATTAACATGATTCATACATGAAATCATATATAAAATACATGAGGCATACAAAGTAGGCCAAGGGACCATAATACAAGAAATATGGGCACATATCACTAAGTTTGAGAAAGAGAAAACATATAAGGACATGTTCAAATGACCACATATATATATAACAAGCAAGGTTAGATTAGATCCACATGGAAGGACATGTTAAGATGTTTACATACAAAATCATGAAGGCACACACAAGGACATGGGTACATGTCCAAATCATACACATAATGAAAGGAATTGGCATGAATCCATAGAAAAATGGAATATTCAAATTCCCTCTAATATAAGTAGAATAAAAGAGACACAATATAATCTAAACTAGTAAAGATATAAATGAAACTATGCATAAACATGTGGTACAAATCCATATAAGAGCAAAGATGTGCATAATCTGAGTTGATAGTAGTAGTAGTTAGCAAAAAAATTATGTAGTAAAGGATGATATATATCAAGAGATAAACAATGTTAAAACTAAGATATGGATTATAGAAAAATGTAACTTGGAAAATCTTAAACTATGTATAGGATGATCCCAATGGGCAAATGTATCAATGTTAAATCAGTGTGTTTATGTGGAAGACCTGAGTCTTGTAAGAATATACGAACACTTGAAAAGAAAAAAGTGAAGCATGTATGTGTAATAAAATTGACTATACTAACATAAATAACATATATATTACCTATAAAATAGAATGAATGTAAACATGTAAATGCATATAATCTAACATTTGTGTTTTATAAGCAAATATTTGAATGTTTTTGTAGTTTTGAACATGTTATATTATTTTTGTGTTTTCTAGATATAAGCTATGTATAATTAATCATGGAAATGAAACTATATACAAGGATAAAGGTAAGAGAAACTATTTACAAGTAGATATATACTACTAACCAATGAGTCTCATAACATACTCACTATCAAGGTGTCCCATATCAAATAAGGGAGGAGTGATTGTTCGCATTGTGCAAGGAAGTTTATGAGATCTATGAATCAGATGTATTGATAAATCTATAGCTGAAATTACCTTTAGATTAGGGAGATGAATCTATAGATCTTAATGAATAATATTGTGAACTATGGGGTTCTTAGGGACCCATCTAGTAGAAGAAGTTGTAGCTAGTGTGGATTCCATATGCTGAGTACCTAGGGAACTCACTAACACTAATCTGGGTGGAAATGGGGTAGAGAGAGGACCTCTAGAATCCAGAATATGTCTTTGATGTATGGGTATCTATAATAAGGTTATCCATGAGATATTATGTGTATGTGTTAATACAATAGGAGTAGACCTCATTGGCATTGGTACCTCAACTAGTATCTGAGGCATGATAATGGAAGCTATATGTGGAGCTATATATGGAGACTACTATGTAATTGGATGTGGAATAGGTAAAATATACTTATATAGAAGGCCCTCAACTATAACCACCTAATTATCATGCATATACTTAGTACATTTATGTACAATAGAGGGAATGGCTCGAAGCTACTATATCAAAGTCTATGATTGGAAATTTGCAAAAAGTGGGTCTATATGTATATTTAAAACTTATATTTATATTTAAAATTAAAATAATAGAATGTATACCTTTCCTACCTTTAGTTTGATTTTCTCTTATGATTTTAATTAGAATGAATATTTTCAATAGGAGTGAAAATTTTAACCAGGTATAATTTTATTACTATTTATAAAAAACTACCATGTGTTGATTTTCAACTCTTCCAACCTTTTTCTATTTTTATTTTTTATTTTGGGAAAATATTCACCATTTGTTCATTTTTATCTCCTTTCATTTTTTTAAACCATATATCTATATATTCATTGTTTTTGTGGAGAGGACTTCTCCCACACAACAAAACTCAGGTTGTGACATTGCTTTATTGGTGAACTCCTCCTTGCTAGGTGGTGGTTGGTAAAATCAGATCCTTTATCTATTTACAAGAGTGTCCTCCTAATCCCATCAATTGGTGATACGTGAATAGATCCATTATAAAATGTTTTTTCTAATTTATATGGTCCTAACCATCATGTGTGAATATTTACCTTGAATTTCTGATATCTAGGGTCAAACAATAAATCCAAATCTCCAAATTTGAGCTTCATTTATTGTCTATGATGATCATGCCATATTTTATGTTGTTGTTAAGTAATATTTTTTGAAGTGCCTCAAGTCTCATCTCATCTAGAATATTAAATTGTAGACTCCACTCTTATTGTGCATGTGTAAAGTAAATTCCTAATTCCATTATTATTCTTATTATTTATAATTCAAATTCAATAGGAAGTAATGGATTTTTCCAAATATACCAATTCATATATACTAAATCTAGTGGTCAATTTCAATGTTATGTTTTAGGCCCAAACTGATACAGGTAGCTTATTTTCCTAATATTTTATATTAATACCCACTATATTTATCATGATATTCTTTAATTCTCTATTACTAACTTTAACTTGACCATTATCTTAGGGATGATAATGAAATGAATTAATGTGGGTGATATGATAGTGTTCAATGAATGATTATATCATTTTATAAGTAAATTGTGGCCCTTGGTTTGAAAAAATAACTCTAGGTGCTCTAAAATATTGTGGAATTATGTCATACAAAAATTTATAAATTTTTCTTATCAAGTAAATTTTAAGGCTTCTACTTCAACCAATTTGGTGGCATAGTTAGTGCACATAAAAATGCACTCTTTTCCTTATCATAGTGGATTAATAGGGCCAATGTAATTCAATCCCAATTTCTCAAAGGGTTCTAAAACCACTTGAGCATGGAGAAACATTTCATTGGATAGTGTTGGATTTCTCATCCTTTAGTATTGATCAAATTGTTTTACATATTTCTAAAGTGAAGGATAATAATATCTAACACCTAGGACCTTATGAATAGTCCTTTTGGATAAATAATGGACTCCTTCTGGTTCATCTTGATAGGCTCTCAAGATGTCATATACTTTATATTTTTTCACACACCTGCATAGCATAGAGTTAGATCTAAACTTTTAAAAAAATCCCATTAAGCCATTTAAATTTGTATCTATCCTTAATTAGATGTGTCTTTTCCTTATTAGTGAAATCTAATGGAAAATTCCCTATAGTAATATAATTGTCCATGTCTATAAACCAAGTTATATATATTGATATTTAAAATATTTGTTTGTCTAAAAAACTATCTTTAATTGTTTATTTTCCCTTGTAGTGTTCAATGTAGACAAAAAATCAGCAACCACATTAGCCTTTATAGGTTTTTCAATTATTGCAAGAGTGACAACCATATGGTGATTCACCCATGTATTATTGGTTTATTCATTAAGTATTTGATAGTTGAGTGATATGTATACACAAACACCTTATAACTAGTAGAATAATGAAAAAATGTTTATATGGAATAAATAACACCCAAAAAAAATCAATGGTTGTATAATTCTTTTTAGTTGGATTCAAGTTCTTACTGAAATAGTAAATAGCATACATTTAACCATTATCTTCTTTATATCCAAGAACTATTCCTATTTTAGTGTTGGAGGCATCAATATAAATGTCAAAGGGGTATTTCCAATTAGGTCCTCTTAATATTGGAGCATAAATGAGTTTTTTCTTGATTTCCTCAAACTATTGTTGGCATTCATTTGTCCATACAAATTGATTATTATTTGTAAGTAGGAAAAACATAAGTGTTTCAATTCCACTAAATTCTTCAATGAAGTGGATATAATATCTTGCATCTCCTAATAAACTCTTTGTTTCTATTTGGTTCTTAGGTGGAGTTAATTTTGAAATGACTTATTTTTTGTTAGGATCTACTTGTATGCCTTTAGCTGAAATATGATGGCCTAAGATAATGCCTTTATCTACTAACATTAGACATTTTTTGTGACTTAAGGACAACTAATTTTTTTCACTTATATTTAAGTATTTTTCTATATTTTTAAGGGATTTATCAAAATAGTCTCCATATATAGTTAAATCATCCATATATACTTCAACACATTCATTGGTTAGTTTAGAAAATATTACAAGTACTAGTCTCTTAAAGTTAGCAAGTTCATTACATAGTCCAAAAGGTAAGACACTATATGAAAATTTTACCCAATGACAAGTGAATTTAATCTTATCTCAGTATAATAGTGATAATTATATTTGGTTTTACCCAATGAATCCATCCAAGAATTAAAAATATTTCTTTCCATCCAAATTATCTAAGATTTGATTAATGAATGGTAAAAGAAAATAGTCTCTCCATGTAGTTTTGTTAAGTTCTTTATAGTCTATAGTAGTCATCCATTTACTATTTTTCTTAAGTAATAGTAATAATGTCAAAACCCATTGAATATTAGATATTGGATATATAAACCCTACTTGTAACAGTTTTTTAATTTCACTTTTAACTATGTCTCTTAGTGCAAGGTTTTTTCTTCATTGAAGTTGTCTTATTGGCCTTATGTTTTCTATATAAATATGATTAGTGAGAATCCCAAGATGGATTAATTTAATTCCAATGTGTTCCCATGAAAATTAATTTTAATGTGTGTAGTATGTAAAAAAAAATTGACACTTGTTCATTTGATAACCAACTGTTTATATTTAACATCTTTCCTATCTGAATTACAATTTATTTAGTGCCTAGACAAACTATGTGGAATTCTTTGTATTCACTCATTAATGATTTGAAATTAAAATTATTTGGTTAAAACATGTGAAAGGTTGTAACATATTTAAAAAAACACTCACCTTGAGGAATGACGCTTTCCAAAGGGAAAAAAAATGTTGTTGAAAAGGGCTCTTGACTATTTTATGTTCAATTGACAACACTTCATTAGATTGTGTGATGATCATTTTCTTCCTCATAATCATTAAAGTCATCTTTTAATTCATTATTATCCTTGACTATGATTAATTTTAAGGAAGAAATGTTTTTTGCATCTTTGATCATGTATGTCATATATACCCATAAATGATCAGGAGACTTTAGTGAAGATTTAGTGAGTGGATATAATGAAATATTATTAGCATTTAGTCTATTTGAAATTGTTGTGTTTTCTAACATGTAGTCTATGAGGGAAGGTATTGTGACAAGCCAAGATATTATCAAGATTAATTTATTTCCACATTTTTGAGTTCTTGGTTGAATTATCATGAAATAAATAGGATACTCCCGTGATTTTATTAAAACTAGAACACCTTCTATAACACACTCAAGTTCTACAATTGATTGATTAGCCATATATAAAATGGTGGTTTGTTTTGCATTCCAGATAGAGATAATTATTTAAATGTATCACATGTCATGACATTTATATCATCCCATAAATATACCAAAACATTAGGTATATTTTTTGTTCTAATTGATACTATTATCATTGGACTTCCTAGGTCTCTATACTCAGGTAGAAGAAGCTTTCTTGATAAGAGATCAGCTAGCCTACTGTCTATATAAATGGTATTAGGACATTTTTTCTTCTATCTTAGTTTTTTGACATGTAAATATTTGATGATTTATTTAATTTCAAGGACATAACTTATGACTTGTAATAATGAAACTTACATTCTTAGATATTTAAGTTCTTGTATTACTTCATACTCAACCCTATGTGACATTTCCTGAAGTGTAGTACGCCTTTTAATTCTTTTTGTAAATGTCACTAGTGGAGGGATAACATGAAGATACTATTCTTTAGTATTTTCATCCTCTTTTGGTTATTTGGTATGAAAATCATCCTCTTACTCCTTATCAAGTGTTTCTATAATACTTAGAAAGGAAGGTTCTTTCAAGGTTTTTACTTAATGTAATTTAATATTATCATAGTCCATGGCATTCATCTTGAATATTTCTCCTTGATCCACATTATAGGAAAGGGTTATCTGCTTATTTTTTTGGTTTTCCATAGGTTTATTAGGTAACTATAGTTAACTTTCTTGTTTATTTTATGGGTCATGTTCGAAAGACTAGGAAATAAAGTTTCTTATCAATTTTGGAGTCATCTTTGTTGATGAATGCCAGTTGAGGTACCCATTATTATTGATTTTTTTGGGGTATTTATGTTTGTTGTTTTTTATGGGGTCTCCATTATTGTTGAGGTATCCATTATTATTGAGGCCAAACTTGTGGTCCCCATTTTTATGAAATTTGTGGAATAAACCGTGGCATAGCCCATGTATTCGTAAGAGCTCATGGAACAAATTGATTTGGATATTTATTATAATAAAACTTGTTCCCATATATTAATGAGACATAATTAAGATATTATTCATGTTGGGTATTATTTATGTGATTATTCTTAATGGAAAGGAACAAATCATACATTTTAGTATAATTAATCTTCTCATAGATGCAACAAATATTTATTTTATTAAGAGGACAATCATAAAGAGGATGTTTATCTATACATCTTTGGTAGTACATGGATATAGATTTAGTGGCTTTGGTTGTTGATTTAATTACATATTTTTTTAAGGTTTAAAAAACCTTCCATGAGTTGACTTAGCTCATTATGTCATTTCCCTAATTTAAGTTTTCAAATCCCATTCCTCATTCGTGAGTAATTTCTACAAAGTTAAACAATATGTGTGTGATCAAGTTTTTTCACATACCCTTTTCCCATAATATTTAAGAATTTTTAAGAATCATTGTCTAACCCTTTTAAAAATATCATTTTACGTATTTTCTCATCTAACCCATTTTAAAATCATCTATGGACAAAGATAAATCGATCAAGATAGTCTTCCATGTTTTCATCCTATTTTTGTTTCATTCTAAATATTTCCTCTTTATGATCTCATAAACTATAATAATCTTGATATTTTTCCAAGAATATAATTTCCATTTTATTCCATGTGTGGTTGGAGTCTATTTAAAATCCCATAAACCATTACATGGTTGAATCCTTGAGTGTTTAAGGATAAAAATATTAATCTTTGGTTATCATTATTTTAGTCATATGTTTGACAAAAAACCTTAAATTTAAATAATAAATGATCATAATACTTTGTTTCTATACACCTAAAAGTAGTTAATATGGATGGGGATATGTTTTTCATAAGAGCATCCCCATCTAGGTTTAATGAAATGGGATAGGTAAAAGTTCTCCCTTTAGAAACAACTCTATCTTTTGAATTTAATACATTACCATTTCTATCTCCCATGTTTTCTCTATAGACATTATAAATGGTATTCCTAGGTGGTGTAGGCTCATCTAAAGTAGTTAAAAGGATACTTGATTGGGATTCTATGTCAAGGTTATAGCTTAACATTTTTTGTATCCTATATTTCTTCTTTTGAATAGATTTTATTACCTCTAGATATGCATCCCAAGGAACAAGTGATTATAATTTTGTTTTTTATTCAATAATTGTTAGTTCTTTCCCTACAAGCTTCTTTCCCATTTTAATGTTGTGAGTTTATGCTACTTGTGGGATTTTTTTGGGGGAATGGGGAAGGGGGGTCAGGTTGGTAGATAAATCTCCCTTTAGTATCTCTTGTCTATAAATACAATTAAATTCCTAAAATCAAACACCTAATAATAAGTTAATTTTATGTATTCTTATGTCAAAATGGTTATATTATGATAGAGTTCCCATTAGGTTTCACTTTCTCCTGTTGGCATGAAAATTTCATCGATTATCACTACATATGAATTTTTATCTTTGGCAAAGTAATGAATTGTAATTTCTACAAAAAAATTTCTAGGAACTTATCAAAAAGACTAATTTTGAATAATCATTCCCTAATAACATTGATTGATTCCTCAACAATGGCACAAAAATTTATGAGGATCGTTGAACCTCTTCACCTAGTTAATATTTTCAATCCAAGGTAGTGTCCAAGGTTGTATGCAATAAGGGAAAAAGACTCTAATTAATAGTTTTAGTTGTTGAAATTGGAAACCTAACTAAATCAATATCTTTTACTAAAATCAAACCAAACACAAATTATTGATATCAAATTCAAAACTTAAATCAATAGAAATAAATGGCTAAAAGTAAAGTTTTGAATGTCAACTTTGAAATGAAAAAAAGGAAAATATTTTTTTTTAATTTTGAACATACCACACACCTTGTAGGTTATACAAATAAAACAATAATTATGGAAAATTTTCTAAAACTAGAAATGAAATAGAGAGAACTCTCTAGAAATACCACACAATTTGTCCTTATTCATTAGGTGGAGTGGCACCTTGCTTTGTCTTTGGAATAATACTAGAAATAATTAATCATGAAAAAATTAAATGTTTTAATTCTTCAAATTCTCATTCATAAATGAAAATTTCTTACAATATATTTTATAACTGAATAGTACTCATAATTATGTTCTTTAATAATAATTTCTCTTATTCAAAAGCTAATAAATTGTATTTATAGTAAAACATTGACAATTTATTCTTAATCCAACTAACAACGTAAAAAACTTGGTTTAAAACTTAGATTTATATTGTTGGCATAAAAACATCATCCTCCACATTATTAAGAGAAAATATTTTGCAATATTTTATTTTACCTATTAAAAGTCAGATGTGATTTGAGTAATTGTGGTTTACTTATTTTCCTCTTGTTGTCTTAATAGTTTGAGATCAAGATACCTATAGAAAATTAGAATAATAAAAATATATTGCCTACTTAGAGAAATGTATATTTCTATAAATTTATATTTTTTTAAATATATATATTTATGTAAATTTTTATTTATGTAAATGTTTAGTTTGGGTAATATTGTATATGTAACCTTATAAAAAGTATCTCAAAAATAGCTCTTCAATATTCTCTAAATCTACATGTGTACACATTCTAATCTACTGGACTCTAGAGCTAATTTTTTGGTACTCCTGAGTTGGTTTCTAAAATAATTTAGAGCTATTGTTGGTCTCTAGAGCTAGTTTTAATTGGTCTCTAGAGATATTGTAGATATCTAGAGCTATATTTTTATGGGATTCCAGAGCTATTATAGGACTCCATAGCTCTTCAAAACTATTCTTATTTAGTATGTTTGGTGATCCAATTTTTCCATCTACATTGATGATTCATTTCATCTTGTATATTTAAAAGGTGACATATATTTCCTATAATTTTTTAGATTTAATCAACAAATTATATAACAACATATTCTAAAGATTAGACAAGAATTATATAATATTTTACACCTTAAATCAACTATGAGTTCTAATAAATATGTCTAAATCCACTTTTGGGAATGATGGATGAATTGGAAAGTGTTTACTTCTTATCTATGATAAGGCATATCATATCCTCATTACTCAACCAATAATTAAAGTGCAATACCTATTGCACTTGACTTAGAGGACTAAAGGGAGGATCCAAAGGACATCCTAAAGCTAGTAAGATATGGTTGAAAAGAATTCAACCTAAGTATGGAATAGTGTGTAAAAATGAAGAAAGAGAAGGAAGGAGGATGGTGGTTGTGTTGTACATGTTTGATGCATAAATGGAGTGAAGTATGGAGACCACATAGAGGATATATAGAGATAGTGAGAAAAAAGAGAGGATTGATGAATTCATGTGAGATGGATTTAGATCTATCCCTTAAATAATGAGTTTGAATCAGGTGGGCATTGTCCCATGAAGGAGAGAAAAAATAAAGTATAGAATAGGATAATAAAAGGATAAAGAAGTGTGTGAGGAAGAGTGTAAAACATGCCCAAAAGAAGAGGGTCACCAAAAACAAGAGAATCAGGTGGGTGTTAACCCATAAGAGTAATCATCAAAAGAGGTTAAGAGGAAGATAAAAGAAGAATAATGAAAGAGATGAGATTGAAGCAAATGAATAAGAAATAATTAAGGAATAAAAGAAAGAGGATCTATGAAGAGTGCAAAAGCAACAAGTGAAGTGGGGAAATTATGGTTAAAGAAGCTAACTATAAGGTTGATTCTACCACTTAGACCCAATGTAAGTAATGGATTACATATAAGTTACCTAGGGAGTTTGATGTAGGATCATCCCAGGTGAACTTAAATCTTACAAGTTATGGAGTATATGGGTGAAGAATAATAATATAGGGTACCAGATGATAGCACAAAAAAACTAAATGAAGTGCATTATGGGAAACAAGTTGAGAATCATACAAGGTAAAAACAAGTAACAAGGTTCATGTAGATTACATGAAAAATAACAAGAAATAAAAGTTATACTAAATAAACAACATGCAAGGAGACTTATTTATGGGTGCACTAATGGTGAATTCAAAGTCTTACACATCGATTATGTATAGAATAGGGTAAGACAACATAAAAGGTGAATGAGTCATAGGGAAAAAATATGAAAAATGAAACACCTACATTAGGGGAAAAGGAATCATATCGTAAGATGATATACATAGATCCCAAGGATAGAAAAGGATAAATGGTCAATCAATCAGTTGTAAGGATGACACCTTATAAGTTGGGACTAAAAGGATGGTGAAATAGCAAGATATGTAAATTATATATAAATTAATTATTATTATTAGATCCATAAGGATCAAGGTCTGATTCAACTCTGCTATCCTAGCATAGGATTTTTAAATTGGACACCAAGCCTAGTAGCCTAACAATTATCAACCTCCCAACAAGACACATTGGTAATCAACCTCAAAAACTATAATTATGAGTGTTTAACCTAGGGAAAGGGTGGTTTTTTTTTTTAGATTTTGGTTAGATAGTGGAGTGGTTTCTATGTTTTGGTGGTTAAGTATCTAAGAGGTGTGAGGGAGAGGGTAGGGTCTTAATGGTTGAACCATGCTATAATTTAAGAGGGTGAGTATGAGTGAGAACAGAGCTATGATCTCTAAGAAGGGATTCAAAGAGCCCATCATGTAAATTTGTGAAGTTAAAAATCATGTACCTTTATATAAACCAGTAAAATTAATTTTTTGGATATTATATGTTAGTATTTTGTTTCATGGTGAGGTGTCCCTTCATTGATAATCTTCAACTATGCCACAATATTATGCCCCCTAAATTTATACCAAATGGTATATAATCCCACGTATTTATACTCTCAACTTTAGTTTTATGTGAAACCTATAATTTTTAATCTTGCATATGTTTTTTATATGTTCATTCACTTGTATTCAAATTTATATAAACTTATACTCAAGTTTTCATAAAATGATTGCATATGTGAATCTTACAAGTGTCATATCTAGATAGATATAGTAATGAGTCATGTAGTAAGTGTTGATAATTTTGACCTCGTATGTCAAATTATCACCCTTACCAATTGAAAAATTACTTTTCAATACATGGTTTAATTATTTAGGCATTAAAATATCCATTGGATACATTGTACATTAGTTTCATCAGACCTCTAAAGTGAATCTATTAGTTTTAGTGCCAAAAAGGCTTGTTTTGAGGCCATTCATACAGTTCTCAAGGTGAATTTGAGATTAAAGAATGTTCAATACCTTATTTATCAATTAAAAGGTCAAACAAGTGATTTTTAAGAGGTTTTAGGTCTTAAAATGAAGAAAACTGATTTATCTCTCATGTTGACCTCCTTAGTAGCTCTAGAAGGGTAGTTTTCAACTACTCATTATGGATAAAAGAGAGAAATATTTAGGAGATGAAACTATGGCCATTTTTATGGGTCCTAGTAATATTCAAATTAGTGCCATTGGTTTTTATATTTATGGATTCTTATTTATGAATAATCGCTAAGAGTGATAGTAGGTCACTATGGCCTATTCATCTGAGAGGGGTATATTGTTTCACATGTTTCTCCACCTCATAAATATAAGTAAAATAATGGTTTTGAGTAATTAATTTATAGGTAATATATCTCCTTGAATTTATTTCACTTGGAATAATAATGTCTTGGTGTACAAGCTATTCTAGTAGATTCTACTACAAGTTCATGTTTCCTTATCATGGTGGTCATTATAATATGTTTTATAATTATTCATAAATAATGGGATATAAATTATTTTTATATAACTCATGTGTTTTGTCTAAATATGTTTTTCTTGTCCATTCTCTTCAAGTGTGCTTTCTCTTTGGTACATAGTTGTGTTTGAATAGTCCACTGAAGGTTTGACTGTCAATTTGGGATGGAATTCTAATGATACATCATGGTGAATGATTATGAAATGGTATTGTATTATTGTAAGTGTATAGGGTTGAAGATAAGATACCATATACACACTCTCTAATAAGATTCATAGTTATTTCCTTCATATGCATGTTGTATGGACTTTGTAGTGTATTGAAGATGTTCACTACTCATAAAAAGGCTCGATATATCTATTCACACCTTCATATATCCTTGACCATCTCAATGTTATCACCAATTGTCTATAATGGACTAGAGGCTCTAATTCTCAATGCATAGAACATATACATAGATTGACTATACTTGTTATTTGTACAAGACCAATCAAGTGAACTAAAGGTGATAGAATGTTTGTTAACTCTCTAAAATTTGAAATAGTGATAAGAATGACAATGGGAGTATATAGTGGTTTAACAAGGTTGAGAGGTTCATGAACTTAAAGAATGGATCTTGGTAGCCCTAAGTAGTTAGGTAGAGACCTATAGGCCCTAGGCATGTAGATCCTTATTTGAGACCAAAATCAACATCATTCCAATATAAATAAAGCCACATAAGAAGTAAATTTAGGCAAAAGAGACTGTGTCACAATAATCAAAGAATACCTAAAATACACTAGCCAATTTTAGTATGTTAAAGGTCAAGAAATAGGATAATAATCTACACTAACCTATAGTCTATACAAGTATTTATATGTACTTAAAGCCATTATTCACCTATAGTCATATGCCTATCATATGATATGTGACTTCAGATAGTTGAGATTGACTTTGTTCTTATCATAAGCTTTGAAATCATGAAGGACTAGACTAAAAGAGGTTAACAAAGTGTGAGGTCTAAAAGAGCCTAAAATGATCATCTACAACCAAGTATAATAGTCATCCATAGCCCTCCTAACCTTTTAATCATAAGAACCAATCTATAAAATGTGAATTACTAAAAATCAAGAATTTTTATAATGTAATGAGTTGAATACAATAACATCTTATGATATAGACCAAGTAGAGAAGGTAAGGCAAATAAAATTTTCCTTGATCCATACAGGACTGTAAGGTGAATTGAGGATGGTATAAAACCTGGTTGGAATCTCTATGGTCTTTGAGAAGTGGTAAGAAGTGATATAAGATGTGTGTAAGGATTTTATAGGTTTGGAAATCTCATATCATTGTAATTGACTCAATTTAAGCCCTAAATCAAGTAAATAGGCACTTACATGCCCCTAGGCCTATAGGTCCTCATTTTTTACCTATTTAATAATCAAACCAACTCAAAAATGGTCTAAAATAGGAGCATTAATTTTGATACAAGATGAGATCACTCTTATATAAATATGAAGAGTATTTAAGTGTGTTGGAGAGACCTAAAACCCAAGTACATACTCAAGTGACCCTAAATGTCCACTTACTAGCCTGTTGTAGGATTAGTTCATTTATTAAGCTAAGAAGAGGGAAGAGTACAATGAAGAGGAGTTTGAAACCTAACTGAGGAATAAAAATAGGTTTATATTATATTGGGAGGTCTATATCATGAAGATGAAGCTTTAAATACACTAAACATGGCCAACTACCCTAAAATCCCACCTATAGTAGTCAGTATGAATATAACAAGGGATAAAGGATTGTCATGTGAGAAATTACATTGGGACTATAAAGAGTGTGATAGGTGAAAAATATGAAAGAGTTAAGGGGAAGATAGAACTAATGCCATTAATAACAATTGAAAAGTGAGGTCTTAGGCAACTAGGAATGCAAATCCAACCTTTGATTGGTCACCTATAGCCCATAAAAATAGGTCAACATAAGTATGAGATGATGGTGACAGTGATCTAAAAGCTAAGAAGAGGGCAGAGTATAATGAAAATTTTGAAACCTAAATGATAACACAATTAGGTCTAGGAGATTTCAAAAGGGGATATTTATGAGATGATGAGGTTTTTTAACACATTGTACAGTCAGCATCCTATATGCTACCTAAAAGACTACCAAAAGATCATTTCATTCTTTTAGATGAAAAGACAAGGGTATTGAAGATAATTTGAATCCAATTATAGAATTGACTAATTTAAATTCCATTTGGAAGTTTATTATGTGATGGAAAGACCTTGAAACACCCAACACATAGTCAAGTAGCCTTAATGAGCATCTATAGGTAGGAACTAGATAATGGGTTGATGCTAAGTATAAAGAATGAATAAATAGAGGTGTATCAATGGTAATTGAACCTAAATAAAAACCTCAATCAAGTCCATGATATTTTGTTAAGATAATTGAGGTATGAATGATAATTTTAAAACTCACATAAGACAATAATACCCTAAGGGTACATACATGCCTACTAAAGGATTAGTGCACTCTTTAAGGTATATGGAGAAAAGGAGATGTTTTGTAGGGTGTTATGATCCCAAAATTGAAACCTCAAATAAGGATGAGGATTTTTGAATAGATTAGTGGTATGTATATGAATTAGAAAACATGAAACACTTATGCATAGCCATGGACCTAGTTGAAACTCTTATATATAGACATGAGATTGATTGCCACCTACAGGCTATAAAAGGATGGACTGATAGGTTGGTTTAAACCTGAAACAAGGGGGAAAAGGTGTGTAAAATAGGATTTGAGCCTATTTGAGTTTGAAAACATTTTCATAATATATTGATATGTAATTTTGGTGAATATGAGGTTATTAAATTTTGAACACAATCAAAACCCTCTTAAGATACCCACATGTGACTTATGGAGCAAGTAGGCCTCTGGACTAACAGTAGGAACAGAGATGTTTAGAGGGGATATAAGGATTACCTAAAACAATAAAATAATATATAGGGTCATGTTAGGACAAAATAAATCAAAATGAGGATTAATCAAGCTAAGTTCTACTCCTCTATACATAGTTTACCAAAATTAGATAATCACACATAGGCTACAACCCAGTTAGTTATGAGAGAATTTGGTGTTTTGAGGAATATAAAAGAATGATAAAACTATAAAATTTGGTATAGGTTTTATCATGAGTTGATAAATATGTCCATGTAAATTTCAAAGTCATTAAAATAGGGGACATACTAATTGTTTTATCTCAAACCGTGCCTGCTCCATTGGCAAGGGGCAGTCATGAGACTAAGGCATATCTTTAAACTCCAAGGGCATGAGACAAGTATTTAAGACCTAAGGTATGGTAATATAGGTGTTAAATAATCATGTAAATTTTTTCAAAACACTTCCAAGGTGCACAGACACTCAACTTTCATTATAATGCTCTTGAGGGCTAGCAAGATGATAACAAGCACATAACCCCAAGTACCTACACCAGTGTACTAAGAGAATATATATGGGTAACCAATAGTTAAAATACATGTGGAATCATGTGAAGGGATTTTATAGAGGTTTATGAACTATTCATATTAGTGGGAATGACTTTCGAGGCCTAAAACTCAAAATTGACCTCTCTTTAGCCTCAATATAGCTAAGCAAGCCACTTGAGGAGTAACTTCAAATACCATCTCTCATACTTTACATGGTACCAATTGGTGTTTGGATGTGTTATATGGCCCCTTAACAAAAAATTTATGGAATTAGGAGGGAGATATAGGAGTTTTTCTTTATTAATAATCGTTAAGACCCCAAATAGGTCTTAAACCCTCCTAAAACCCTAGTTGTTGCTAGTTTATAGAGAAAGACCTCAAAATCACATCTAATGACATAGTTTGCTCCTAAAAACTCTTATATTTTGTTTAATACTTTTATGAGGTTACACCAATGTATTTTTATGCTAACATCACTTGTACAGATTTCTCCAAATACCCTAGTTTTCAAGATTTTTGGTGTTTTTAGGTGTTTTAAGAAGGGGATAACTTCCTAATCAATGGATGATAAAAATATTGCATGGGATATTTTGAAAATTGCCAAACTAGGCCCATTTTCCAAGGAAGTCCCAAGCAGGCTCAAAATAAGACTAAGAAGAAAGGTGGTTTCTTGATTTGCACACTTCCACAAGGTCTCAAGACCCCAAATTTGGTATGAAGGATGGTATTATCTTAGGTAAAATGAATCACATTGTTTTTTGTGGTTTAACAAGTGTGGGATATCACAATAGCAAAGTTTATTTTTTTAGGCCTATGAGGGCTAATTAAGAATAATTAGAGAAGAAAATGAAAGAAAATGATTACTTCCACTTGGAATCTGATCATGAAATTTTGTGTGGATGTGTAAGGGGATAGAGGGTACTCAAAAAATTTCCCATATTTTAGATTTGGTTTGTAAAATATTAAATACAAGGATATTTTTAGGTTTTTATGGATACAAGGAATGGGTGCTCTATTAGAGTATTGTCAATGATTTCATGAAGGTGTTCAGGTGAGTGGATGAAGTGCCTTGATAGTCTATGTGAAAATGACAAAGTGTGTAATATGTTTTTCCTAGTATGATTGGTTGATCTTATATTTTGCCTTGGTTAGAGATGTTCAGGGATGAGTATGAATTATTGATCATGTAAAAGAGGTCCCTAAGATTATTTTTATGCTTTGAGTGCATGTGTACATAAGTGGAATTCATCTAGTTATCCATTATTTTCATCTAGACACTTTGAGTCTAGTGGTAGAAAATCTAAGTAGGAAATTTGATGACATCACCATTGACACATGTGGATGATTCAGGAGGAAATGGTCATATGGGTTTGTTCAATATTGTTCTTAGTTCTTATGCACTAAATCTCAAGTTATGGGTTTAAGTGCATCAAAATATATGTAAGTGTAAACTTAGCATCTCAAGCATATTGATAGTGTTTTTACATACTTGGCCAAACTTGCATGAGGTCAAAAAGAGTCAAGTAATCATTTTTATGGTGGCATATCTTGCACTTGTAGACATTTCAAGAGAAGGTGATCATATAGGTTTGTTTAGTTTTAAGCCTAGTTTATTTTCTCTAAATTTTAAATCATGCAATGAAGTGTGTCAAAAGATATGCATGAGAAAATTTGGCCTTCCAAGAAGTTATATACATAGTTGGATATGTGGAAAAAAAAATTGAGTGAGCATGTTGATGATGGCATATCTTGCATGTGTGTGGGTTACAAGAGTAGATTATTAAATGGATGGATTTTCCTATGTGGGGAGTTCATATGGTCTAAATTTGAGATCATGCATCGAAGCACATAAAATTTTATTAAGGATCAAAGAAGGATTCCCAAATAGATTTCATGGGTCCCCATACTTATTCAATTTTACAAGAGTTAAAGTTGAAGATGAAATGAAGATCCAACGGTGTGTGGGTGATCATACAAATAGAGATCAATGGTGTGTGTTGAGTGAGATGGTAATAAGTGCAAATTGTTTAATAACTAATCAAAGGTAAAGGATAAAGATCAACAGTGAGTGGGTGTTCATATATATTTATTTAATGATGAGCATTTTTATTTAAAGACCTGGTTGACCCATAGAGATTGATAGTGTGTGATGAGTCAACATTGTAAGATTGCACGAGATGAGGTCAAAGTGATTGAGGTTTAATGTTTGATCATTGGTTCCTATACATTAAAGTTTGGACAAGATAAATGGTGCATAATTTATCTAAATTTGAGAGGACACGAGATGCAAGTATAGTGTTTAAAGTTTAATTATGACCATTTGCTTTTGAATATTTGAATTTAACAAAGGGAAAAACTAGTTTATGGTTTTTGGACCATATCTTTTAATCGAGGATGAATTTTCTCATGTTGTGAAAATAAAAGATGAAGAGGACTCCATGTTACATATAATAAACCTAATTTTAAGATCTATAAGTGTGTATAATCAAATATATCAAGGTTCAAAGTTGAATTTATGTTCATGCTTATACTGCAAGTGACCCGAGAAGGATGTTTGAGTTTGTGTTGATGTTGTTTCAATGTCTCATGATGAATTGGATATTTGGGAGTGTTTTAGACTCCATAAAGATTCTTTGTATGGTCTTTTAAGGTTTGAGTAATTTATATTTTATATGAATAAAGGTTAATAAGTTGATTGTGTTTTTGTTCATAATCTTCATATGCACTAGGTTAGTGTTTGAGTTGTTTGAGCATACATAGAGGTGAAAAAATATGATTGTGATCATCTAAGGATATTAAAGGGGACATAAGGATTGTACCCATGTATTTGAAAGTGGTCATGTATTCTTATTTTGATAGATGAAGTGCTAAATGGGTGAATAACTCTCTATGAGACCTATAAGAGCTATAAGGGCCTAATTAAAAGGTCTATCTACTTAAGGGTGACCCATAGATGTTATGGTAGACCTATAAATATTGTTTTTGATCCATGTGAGAAATTCCTTAAGGATTAAGTCATGCCTAATGGCCAACCAAGGTATTGATGATCAAGTATGCTCTATAAATATTAAAACCAAAGATTATGGTTTCTAGATCTTGAATAAGAGACTTGGATAGATTTGAGAGAGGGTTGTGTGTGTGAGTTGTGGAGAAAAGGAGGGGTAGAGTGCCAAATGAATGAGTTGATGAGTAGATGAGTTTAAGGACTGTATGTATAACCTATTGGTCATATTTATGTTGGTATAATAGTGCTCTTATTTTTTGAGTATGAGAGAAGGTGAAGAGTGATAATCAGAGGTCCATCATTAGGTGTTGAAGACATTAGTGCAAAGGTGGATGTGTTCATACATTTTATTTTCATAGCTTAGAATTTAAGGTAGTTTCATCCTCCTTGCAAGGTAAAAATTGTTAAAATTCTAGTTGTTATTGTAGCTCAGCTAGACAGGTGTGGTAGTACTTTGTGAGATTATAGTCTCACTAAAAAGGGATTGTATTTCTTTGATCAGTTATAGCTAGTCTAAATTAGTTATTTTTATTATAGGATAGTAGTCCAATTATAGGTTCCAATGGGTTTTATTCTCAAAAAGGGTTTTCCACGTATGTCATGTGTTATGTGATTGATCTTACATTATCTCTCTTGCTCATTGCTACGAATGATATGTATGCTTCATGAATGATTGTGGTAGTTGATTAAGTGTTTTTAAAGATCAAAATTAAATTTAGATTATTTGGACTCACTGATTCACCCCCCCTCTCAGTGATTATACCTATAATAATTGGTATCAGAGTAGGTCCTTTGGTAAAGGCTTGATAGTTTGAAGGTGATCCAAGGTACAATATGGGTAGTCATCAAGGAGGTTTTTATATTAAGAAAGCATTGATGTTCAATGGATCTAATTATTATTTTTGAAGTGAAAAGATGAGGACATATATTATGTCCCTAGGGTTTGATGTACGTTAATATGTTTTGGATGGTTATGTTTCTCATGTTACTCCTCCATCTAGTGTTGTAGACAAGAAATTATTTAAGAATAATTATAAGGTAATAAATGTTGTCACTTATGGTCTTTTAGAGACTGAATGTACCAAGGTAATACATTATAAATTTTATAAATAGATATGGGACAAAATGTAGATTATTTTTAAAGGAGATTCAAAGGTTAATCTTTCTAGGTTTCAGACTCATAGAAGGAAATTTAAAAGTCTCAAGATGAAGGAATAAGATTTTGTGGCATCCTTTCTATAGAGAATTGATGAGACTATGAACATCATCAGAGGTATTGGAGAGAATATTTCAGAGGCTACTATAATCCAATAGGTATTACGGTCTCTATCTCTCAAGTTTGATCCAAAATTATCTACAATAAAAGAGAGTCATGATCTTACTCAGTAGAAGATGGATAAATTGCATGGCACCCTTACTACATATGAGATGAGAATAAATGATAATATACCACCAAAGAAAGAAGCTACATTCAAGAGAGAGATTAAGCCTAAGAATAAGTTACAAAGTAATAAATCCAAAAAGGATGACATATCTAATATTGATGATGATGAATTAATTACTTTGATTACTAGGAAATTGAACATAGGCTTACGAAAGTATAAGGGTAAAATACCCTTAAAATGTTTTAATTATGGAGAGATAAGACATTTTTCTCAGAAGTGCCCTCATAATCATGATAATAATAATGATGAAGAGCATGGTGAAGGCCAAGATGAATACAAGAATAAATGATTCAAAAAGTATAACAACAAGAAGTCTTACAAGAACAAGAAGAGTCTCTACACTAAAGAAGATTACAACTCATTAGATGAGAGTGAGGATAGTGACTTAGAATATGATCATGAAGATGATGGTCCTATTTAATATGAAGCTCTATCCATGGGTGAGGAAGGAAGCTACTCATATTAGAAGGTGTCTACTTAGAGTGATTTAGATGATGATGAAGATGAGGTAGCATGTGTGACTATATTGATGAATGCTCTTGAATAACTAAATATTGAGAAGAAGATCAATAAGAAGATGAAATCTAAGCTTAAAGACTATGAGGATTAATTCAATGTGTTTGAGGAAAAAATGGTTGAAGACTGTAGGGAGCATGAAGGTGTAGTCATGTTTCTTAATTCTAAGTTGGAATCTATGTCTAAAAGTATAAGAGCCAAAGAAGAAGAATGTTCAAGGTATGCTTCTAAGATTATATATTTAAAACATGATTTAGAGAAATATGATAGTAAGGTGAAGACATTTGTGAGATTTGAAAAGAGCTAATGTGATTTAGATAATATTTTGAGTGGCTAAAAGCATAATAGTGATAAAACTAGTATTGGATATGAATAAGAACAAAATAATGTAACTCAAGACAAGATGAATACTATTGTGAACAAATACAATCATACTTTGAAGAGAAATAAT
Organism: Torreya grandis; assembly: GCA_037957365.1. NCBI lineage: Eukaryota > Viridiplantae > Streptophyta > Pinopsida > Cupressales > Taxaceae > Torreya > Torreya grandis. The sequence goes on from JARHVA010005517.1 coordinate 65,053, forward strand.
TAGACAAGGATTGAAGGTGTTGGTAGAATGAAGACAAATAAGACTAGATGGCCAAATGTCATGAGGTATGCAAAATTTAATGGTTATTATTTCACATGTAATAAATTTGGGCATAAACCTAGATAATGCAAGAGACCTATTAGAAATGAGTTTGCATAGGACTATGATGGGAGTCATTAGTCAAAAAGAGTGAGGAAAATTAAGTGCATCAACTATCTTGATGTGGGACACTTTGAAAACCATTATCCACATAAGATTAGACAATGTGATTCCTCTTCAAAAAGGGGAGGTTGTTTTATTTTTCATGACAAAGGACATATTAAAAGTTTCTATCTAAACACGATAAGATAAACTGTGTTTCCATTAAGGGGTATGGTGTCCTAAAATTCTGAATAGAGAGGTAATATTGCTAGGTTCTACAAGCAAAGTTCTATAAGTCAAAATAGGTTTAATCAGGTTCTTAGAGTGAAAGAAAGAAGGCATATTAACACATGGAAGCCAAAGATGAAAAGTGTGAGTCATGATGAGACTATAGGTCTAAGTAATCTATCTGATATGGTGGATAATGCTTTAGATTTTTAAGAGTGCCAAGGGCTCTCATTATTTACTCATGTTATGGGTGAAGAGATCAAGCTCAAAGAGAAAACCAAGGTGTTGATTGAAGCTAGTCCTGAGGTATGTATGGATCCAAGTGAACATCATGTTTTTGTTGAGCATGTATCATGCAAATAACATAAATTGTTTGTGCCTAATGAAGAGGTTCCAATTTGCAAGGAAGAATCTACAAATGAAAAGGTATATCATGAATCTTTGTTGTCTTCATGTATTGTCAATCTAATCTTATAAGATAAGGAGAATGTTGTAGTGGGTGAGCATGATACTTTTCTTAATCCTAAGAAGAATAAGAATAACTACAAGTATCAGATGACCAAGGATGAGAAGGAATATGAGGAGTTGTGGGTAACTCCTAATTTCACATTATTATAGGACATTGTGAAGTAGGGTGTCTCTGCCTATGCTTCTTAGGAGACATATTTTATTGTGGAGAATCAAGTTTGTGTTCTCAATATGATAATTCTAATCAAAGAATTTATTTTTTAAGTGGGAGCAACAAGTTCTTGAGTAGCTTACTCTAGAGACTTGTGAAGGAGTTATTATGTAGGGTCAAAATGGGTATATCTAGATGGATTAATGAGATTGATGGAATGTCAAGAAGTGTTTGTGTTCAAAAAGGTTTATGCATTTATTTTTTATGTGATCCATGTGATTTTTATGCCTAAAGATATGTTTGTGAAAAATTTAATATTTTTGTGTGATCTTAGTTTTCTCAATTTTTGGATTAAGGACAAGCAAGTCTAAAATGGGTTATAGGAAGTTTATGCTCCCAAAAGTGTGAAGGCTCAAATTTTGGTCTATAAGTGTGTGATGGGTATCTCTAGGTGTGTAATAAGTTTCAAATATGTGCATTTACCATAAGGAGGTTTGTTGACTTTATTTTTTTTAAGATTCTAGGGTTTAAGGCTATGTTATAAAAGTGATTTGTCTTGTGAGTTGAGATCTAAGGATTCTTAATATGTTGAATGGGCCAAATGGGTGGTCAAATCAATCTTCACAAAGAATTGAAGGTTTTGGTTCTCAATTTATTTAAGTTTTTGTCTTGTTGGAGGCCTAATTAGGTACTTTGTTTATGAAAGAAGTATATTATAGAGGATGAGCTAGTTGTTACAAATTGGTGTACTTGAGGGGAAATATGAGAGTGATCCATATATGAAGTTTTAGGTCTTAAATATGTGTCTACTAAAAATTATGGGATTTGTAAGTTCTAAGTAGGGCTATAAGAAGGCTAGATAGGCCTAATTTGAAGAAGAGTGCCTTTTTTATCAAACTCTCCAAAAGAGAAAGGCATGAATATTTCAATCTAAGTTCTCAAGTTGGTTTTTGTGTATGTTTTTTGTTTAGTTAATGGCATGAAGTTCTATTGGTGGTAGCTTGAGAGACAAGGCTACTTATCATATGTGGTGGTTATTTATGGTGTGTGAAGATATAAAGATGCTTAGAAGGTGAGATTGATCATATTTCTTAGGTGGAGTCCCTCTCAGATGTTTCTTGTTATGTTCCATTAGTTTTTTGTGGTTTTGTGTGTTATTTATTCACTGGTTATAGTGTTTGGTTGAAGAGATTTTTGGCATGGAATAAGAGGAAGTTGTCAAGGCAAGCAAAAGTAGGCTCAAGGTAAGGGGGAGTTTGTATCATCTTTATAATATTTAAATTTCCTATTTATTGTATTTTTAAGTCCTCAAGATCATTTGGTGTCCACTTTGTCATTATGTCAAAGGGGGATAAAGTTTCTATTATAGGAGTGCTTTGAGAGAGAAGGAAGGTGAGTTATATATTTATATATTTATGGGTGTTGACATCAATGAAAAAGGGAGATATTATTTGAGTATTGTCAATGATGTCATGGTGATTTCATGAAGATGTCCAGGTGAGTGGATGAAGTTCCTTGATAGTCTATGTGACAATGACAAAGTATGTGATATGCTTGTCCTAGTATGCTTGGTTGATCTTCTATTTTGGCTTGGTTAGATATGTTTATGGATGAGTATGGAGTATTGAGCATGTTAAAAAGGTTCCTAAGATTTTTTATATTATTTGAATGCTTATGTGCATAAGTGAAATTCATCTGGTTGTCCTTTATTTTCACCTAGACACTTTGGGTCTAGTAGCTAAAAATCTAAGTAGGTAGTTTGATGACATCACCATTTCCACATGTGGATGAGTCAAGAGGAAATGGTCACAAGGGTTTGTTTAATCTTGTGCCTAGTTCTTATGTGCTAAATATTATATCATTCACCTAAGTGAATCAAAATATATGTAAGTGCAAATTTGGGCTCTCAAGCATATTGACAGTGTTTTCTCACAACCAAATTTGCATGAGGAAAGAAAGAGTCAAGTAATAATTTTTATGGTGGCATATCTCACACGTGTGGAAATTTTAGGAGAAGGTAATAATATGGGTTTATTTATTTTTGATCCTATTTTTTTGTGCTAAATTTTAGATCATGCAATGAATCACGTAAAAATATATGGATGAGCAAAGTTGGACTTCTAGGCATAGTTGGCTCTATGGAAGAAAATTATGAGTGAGCATGTTGATGATGGCATATCTCATATGTGTGTGGGTTTCAAGAGTAGATTGATATATGGATGGATTTTTATATATGGGGAGATCATATGGTCCAAGTTTGAGATCATGTATCAAAGAGTAGAAAAATTTAATAAGGCTCAAAGATGGCTTCTTAGATAGATTGCAAGGGTCACCATAGTCAATTTTATAAGAGTTAAAGTTTAGGACCAAATGAAGATCCAACGATGCATGGGTGATCATACATATCAATATCAATGGTGCATATTGAGTGAGATGGTAAGAAGTGCACATTACTTAATTACTAAAAAAAGGTAAAGGATAAATATCAATGGTGAATGGGTATTTGTATAGATTGATCGAATGGTGAGTGTTGCAAATTAAAGACCTGGTTGATCTATAGAGATTGATGATGCGTGATGAGTACACATTCTAAGATTTCATGAGATGGGGTCAAAGTGACTAAGGTTTAACATTTGAGCATTGGCACTTATACATTAAATTTTAAACAAGATCAATGGTGCATAATTAATCTAAATCTAAGAGGACACAAGATGCAAGTATAGTGTTCAAATTTTAACTGTGACCGTTTGTTTTTTAATATTTGAATTTAATAAAGGGAAAAACCATTATATGGTTTTTGGACCATATATTTTGATCAAGGATGAATTTTTTCATGCTATAAAAATTAAATATGAAGAGGACTCTATGGCACATCTAATGAGCCTAATTTGAAGATCTAGAAGTGTGTACAATCAAATATATTAAGGTTCAAAGTTGACTATGTGTTCTTTCTTATTCAGCAAGTGACTTGAGAAGGATGTTTGAGATTGTGTTGATGTTTTTTCAATGTCTCATGATGACTTAGATATTTGGGAGTGTTATATACTCCATGAGGATGCTCTTTATGGTCTTTAGAGGTTTGACCAATTGATATTTTTTATGAATAAATGTTAATAAGTTGATTATGTGTTTATTCATAATGTTCATGTGCACCAGGTCAGTGTTTGAGTTATTTGAGCATATTTAGAGGTGAGAAAATGTGACTATGATCATTTGAAGATGTAAAAGGGGATATAAGGAGTGGACCCGTGTGTTTTAAAGTGGTCCTATGTTCTTGTTTTGATCATTGAAGTGTTAAATGGGTGAATAGCTCTCTATGAGACCTATAAGAGCTACAAGGGCCTTATCAAAAGGTGTAGCTACTTAAGGGTGACCCATATATGATATGGATGACCTATGAATATTGTTTTTGAGCCATGTCTTGATGTGAGAGATGACTTAAGGATTAAGGCATGCATAATAGCCAACCAAACTATTGATTATCAAGTATGCTATATAAAATAGTGGAACCAAAGATGATGGTTTTTAGATATTGAGTGAGAGACTTGGGAGAGATTTGAGAGAGGTTGTGTGTGTGATTTGTGGATTGAAAGAGGGTTAGAGTTCCTTGTGTATTATTTGATGAGAAAATCATTTTTAAGACTATTTTTATGACTTGTTGGTCATATTTTTGTTTTCAGAATAGTGGTCTTATTGTTTGAGTATGAGTGATGGTGAAGAGTGATCATCATTAGGTGTTAAAGATATCAGTGAAAATTTAGATGTGTTCATAGGTGTTATTATGGCATCTCAACATCTAAGGTGGTTTTAGCTTCCTTGCAAGGTAAAACTTGCTAAAAGTCTGGTTGTTATTGAAGCTCAGTTAGATAGGTGTGGCAGCACCTTATGGGATTATAGTCTCACTAAATAGGGATTATATTTCCTTAATCAGTTACATTTGGTATAAATTGGTTCTTTTTATTATAGGATAATATTCTAATTATAAGTTTCAATGGGTTTTGTTCCCTAAGAGGGTTTCCCAATTATGCCATGTGTTATGTGATTGATCTTGCATGGTCTTTCTTTCTCATTACTATGAATGATGTGTATGATTCATGAATGATTGTGGTAATTTATTAAGTTTTTTTAAAGATCATAATTGAAGTTGGATTATTTAGACTCACTGATTCACCCCCCTACCAGTGATTGTACCTCTAACATTCTCTAGCAAGCAAAATGAACAAAATATAAATCTTATAGACTACTTTATGGATCTAAATGCCTTGTTTCAAATCTTGTGTCATGTTGAGAATCCATCCATGGTGGAATTTTTCCTATTCCAATGTAAAAACTCAATTTCTCTCTCCTAATCCTTTTTGCACAAAGAAGAGTCAAGAGAGAAAAAAACCAAATGTATGCATAAAAACATTTTGAAATGTTTTTTTGAGGTTTATCCTTATTTCTAGGCCACTTTAAGAGTATGAAAAAGTCATATTTTATTAGAGGAATATTTTAAAGGAGGAAAAGTTCTTGAGAACTCCTAAGAGAACCTTCTCACCTTCTAATACCTAGTCAAAATAAAAAGTCAAAGATGCTTAAAGAGTCCTAACAATCTCAACTAATTGGAGAAACCTCATCAATTAAGGAGAGGAAGAATTAAAATGAAGAATTGAATGTGAATTTATGACCTAATCTTAAGGACCAAGGCCTATTTTCAAGTAATACACTTCTTGACCAAGTATTTAGGAGTATGCAAGTAAATCTATCATGTTGTATGGGTCAAGGACCAATAATAAATGATAAATGACTCTTTCAACCTTGAATACATATCTTAGCTTTACCCCTATGCCATTTTTGAGAATGAGGATGCAATATATTCAAGGAATGCTACGTTGGGTTTGAATAAGGATTAAGAAAAGGTCATATTTCCTAGTTTTGAGCGCTCTTGTCTTTCTCTATCTCTCCTCTCTCTCATTCTCACTATATGTAAGCCATTTTTTGGCATTTAAAATAATCCTTAACCTAATTTATGGCAAGGCCATGGTCATAAAACACTTTTACTTACCTATTTTGAATGAATAAGATAGAATCCATGCCTCCTCAAAGATTGTTTTTAATGTATGTTAATGGTTAGTTTATGAATGATAGTGATAGTACATGTTTCCTCTCATCTTGTCCTTTCCTATTTACCTATATATAGGTGTTAGCTCATTCATACAAGTTTTATAGTGTGATTTAATTCTTTTATGTTTGGCAAGTGTGAGTTTTTCTTAGTGTCTTTGAGAGACCTATTAAATAAGTGCCTTAGATCATGCATCAAGCCTGAGCCTTTGTGTGAAACATTATTATTTGTAAGTTTTCTTTTGAGAAGTGAAATAAGGTTTATGTTCTTATTTATCCTTTTTAGTGCATATTACACAAGTGGAAGTCCCATATTTGTGTATCTCCCCAGTTAGATATGTTTTCCTTTCAATTTACCTTCTTCTATTTTCCTTTGAAAAGTGGTAGAGTAAAGTAGATATCCTAATTGATACATCAAGGCAAGTTAGCACTTATAATATAGAGATTCAATCCACCTATTAGGCCACCCATATCCTAGGCTTTTTTCCATGTTACTTCAAACTATGAAGGCCTAAAACTACCTCAACAAGGGTGAAAGTCTAGTAAAAAATAGTTTTTGACATGCCCATTGGGACACAAATCCAAATCAATGGAAAGATTATTAATTTTTTTCTTATATCAATCATCCTTTATAGGAATTCAAAACATCAATGGTTTCTTCAAGTTCTATCAGTTGGTTCTAGTATCCCAAGCATAGTTTCCAAGAAAGTGAATCTTCATTGTACCACCCTAATGTTGTTTTTGTGGCTTGATTTGATTAAAATGGGAATTTCATGCAAGTTGATGAGCCTTATCAGTATTATGGTATCCTTATAAAACTTTTTATGAGCCTAATCATCCTTACCAAGAGTATTTTTAGTCAAATAATTAGTTTTATCAAGAGTATCATGACTCATATTAGTTTTATAATAAACCTTATCATCCTCACTATGACCTTAGTTATGTACATCAATAGCCTTTTCAAGACTTGCAATAGTCATACTTACATCCTCATAATCCATTTCCAACTCAAAATCATGATTTACCTACCCTATCCTTGTTATTATTTAGGCCAAATATGTTAAAATCTGAAGGGGTGATAAGAGTGTGGGATAAAGAGTTGGATGTGATACCTTTTCACCTCATTGAGAAGATGAGAAAGATAGTCAAAATGTTGATAGATAGGTGGGTATTAGTTGGAGAATAAAATAATTATGTCATAACTTATGAACTATGTGAAATGATAACTATGGTCTAATAGTGGATAGACAGGTTAGTGAGATGGAAGAATCAAGAGATCAAACTTGAATCACCTCAGCCATCTCTTCCTACCCCTAATCAAACTTATTGCATTTCAATTTTTCTCCCAACTTCACATACCCTTCCTTAAGAGAATAAGATCATACTATATTGGAGGCCTTCTTGGGCTATGAATCCTCTTTATGCCATGCCAAGTATTATGGATGAATCTCCTCCTATCACTCTTCAAGAATCCTCTTGTTTACCATATTAGCCCTCTTATGTTCCTTGTCCTCATGAAGTCATTTAATATTCTCAAATGGAGCCTCAAAGATATTCAATTAAACTTCCAAGTAAACCTACTACTTTCAAATTCCAACCTTGGAACCAAGTAGTCAAGTCTTCAGTGAAACAGGAGGAGGTGAGTGTTATTGCATTTGAAACCAAAGAAGACATTATGTCTGTAATTATTCCCTCATAGAAGTCATTTCAAGAAAACATCAAAATTAAGGAGGAAGTGATTGTTGAATAGGCTAAAATTTAGTTTACATCTAAAATTGATGAAGTGAATCTTGAGGGTGAGGAAGGAAATGGTGATGAAGAAAACCAAACATCTATATCTCAACTCAACTTACTCTCTCTTCAAGCATTATTACAAGAAAATTCCATTCCCAAGACCTCAAATTACAAAATTACTCCCTTGACTCCCAAAAAAACTTATGAGCTTATCCATTTCCCTCCCACCATCTCCCTTCTTGAAGAGGATCTATTCTATGGAGGATGGATGAAGAAGTTATAGCTAAAACTAAGTTCTAAAGAGAGTGTGATAAGGATGATTCAGTATGCATGAAGATGAAATTCTCATTTTTACTCCACTTGGTGAGATCAAAGTTAATTTGGCCTTCAAAGAAGATGATAAACTTGCATCAGAAGGTAAAGGAGGTGTTTATTTGTTTCAATAACTTCCTTTTAGTGTGTTTTAATACCATGACAAAGAGGCCATAGATGATGAAGAAGAGTTGTTTTTAGAGTCTCTAGATGAGTTTGAAGATATTGATGCAGTTTAAATTTAGCTAAATGCCCCTCATGGTACCTCAAGTGTGAAATATAAAATTGGTATTGATGTGAAATATATCCATGATATGTTACAATTTGAAGTCATGAATGAAATTGAGACATCTCCTATTGAGCAAGAGGTTGACTTTGAGCAGGTTGTTTCCCAATCATAACATAATTGCACATTTGACATTCTTGATAACCCTATTACTCCACTTGAGAAGGATTAAGATGAAATTCAAGATAATATCATTCAAGATGATCAAATTGAGGAATAAAAGGATGATTGGAAGTTATACATTGATTCCTTTCAAGATATTGAAGACCTTTGTAAGGATACATTACCTATTGGAAATCATTCTTGTGATAAGGTTGATCAAGAGTCATTTTTTGAAGACCATGATGAATATTTGATTGAGTATTCAAATATCCTTTAAGATCTTGATGAACTTACAATAGGTGATAATAAGAAGGAGGTCATTCAAGATGTCATAAAGACTCAAAGATAATGCATAGATGAGGTATAATTTTATGAGGTTGTAGTTGACAAGTAGTATGGAAAATATCCTAAAGTACAATATGAATATGTCTTCATTGATAACTTGTTTGAGGCTGATGATTCATTTGAAATTTTTTCAAGAGGATTTCCAACCATAAATCAACTGAGCTCCATCAAGCAAAATTACAAGAAGCATCTTGTCTCATGTCCTTACTCATCATGTCAAGTAAGTCATCCAAAAAACTTTCCTTTTGATCTTGGGGGGGAATTTAAAGGTTAGTGGTAGTTAGATTAGATTTCCTCCAAGTTTTGTTAAGCACATTAAATTTTTTATGTTTTGTTTCAATAAGTGCTTTGTTAGAATGTGTTTTTTGTGTTTGTTGTCTATTTTCTTTCCTTCTTTTGGAGGAGATGCAGTAGTCTTGTTTCAATTCAAGACTATTGTAGTCATGTATCAGGTCTAATCATGATTTTTTTAGAATGTAAGAATGTGTATGATTCCAAAAGAGATGTTAATGTTCTGGTTCTCAAGCATAACAAGCATGCTTCCTAGTTGAGTTGCTAAAATGTTGACAATTTTGACCTCAAAGGTCAAATTATCCCTTACCACTTGAAAATTTTCTTGTCAAGACATGATGTAATTACTCAGGCATTAAAATATCCATTGGATACATTTTAAATCAATTTCATCATACCTCTCAAGTGATTCTCATAGGTTTAGTGCCAAAAAGATATATTTTGAGGGCATCCATATGGTTATCAAGGTGAAATTGATATTTAGGCATCTTAAGGACCTTATTTTTCCATTAAAATGTCAAAAAAGTGATTTAGAAGAGGTTTTAGGTCTTAAAATTAAGAAAACTAATTTTTATCTCATATCGACCTCCTTGGCAGCTCTAGAAGGGCAGTTTTCAAGTGCTCTATATGGATAGAAGAGAGCGAGTTAGGAACTAAAACTTTGGAAATTGTTAGGGTTCTTAGTGATATTGAAATTGGTGGCATTATTTTGCATATTTATGTCTTCTTATTTATTAATAATTTCTAAGAGTGACATTAAGTCATTATGGCTTATTCATTTGAAAGGGGTCTATTCTTGCACCTATTTATCTAGATCAAAAATATATGGAGAGTAATGGTTTATATGAAAAAAAATATAATTTATGTATCTCCTTTTCATGGTGGTTTAATTAGCCAACTCAACTCCTTGAACTACTTTCATTTGGAAGAAGAATTTCTTGGTGTACAAGTTATTCTAATGGATTCTACTACACGTTCATGTTTCCTTCTCATGGTGGTCATTATCATATATTTTATAATGATTCATAAATCATGTAATCTCACTTAGTTTTATGTAACTCATGTGTTTTGTTTGAATATATGTTTCTTATCTATTCTCTTTAAGTGTGCTTGCTCTTTGGGACATAGTTGTGTTTGAGCAGTCCACTGAAGGTTTGACTATCAATTTGGGATGAAATTATAGTGATAAATCATGGTGCATGATTATAATATGGTATTTTATTACTTTAAGTGTAAAGGGTTGAAGATAAGAGACCATATGCATAGTCTCTAATAAGATTCATAGTTGTTTCCTTCATAGGCATGTTGTATGTACTTTGGAGTGTATGAAAGATGTTCAATGCTCATGGAAAGGATTGATATAACTCTTCACACATTATTATATCCTTGAACACCTCACTTCTATCACCAAGTGTCTCCAATGGACTAAAGGATCTGATTCTTAATCCATAGAACATATACATGGATTGATTGTACTTGTAATCTGTATAAGCCCAATCAAGTGAACTAAAGGTGATAGAATGTTTGTTAACTCTCTAAAAATTAAAAAAATGATAAGAAGGACAATGGGAGTATATATCAGTTTGACAAGGTTGAGAGGTTCATGAACTCAAAGAATGGCTCTTGGTATCCCTAAGTAGTCATGTAGAGACCTACAGGCCCTAAGCCTATAGGTCCTTATTTGAGACCAAAATCAACATCATTCTAATACAAATCAAACCACAAAGAATTAAATTTAGGAAGAATGGATAGTTTCACAAACATAAAATACTACCTAAGAGACACTAGTTAATTGTAGTCAGTTAAAGGTCAAGAACTAGGATAATAGTCTATAGTAACCTACAATCCATACAAATATGTATATGCACCTACAATCATGGTTCACCTAAAATTATATACATGTTATATGCTTTGTGACTTAAAAGGGTTAAGGGTTAATTTATGCATTTCATAAGCTTTATAATCATAAAATACTAGACCAAAAGAGGTTAGCAAAGTGTGAGGTCTAAAAGAGCCTAAAATGGACATCTATAGCCAAGTATAACAGTCATCCATAATCGTCATAACCTTCTAATCATAATAACCTTTCTATACAAGGTGAATTAGTATATTGGGAGGTTTATAGCATGAATATGAATATCTAAATACACTAAACATAGTCAACTACCCTTTAATCCCACCTACAGTAGTCATTCTATATGGAATAAGGGATAGAGGATTGTCACGAGAGAAATTGCATTGGGGCTGTAAAGAGTGTGATAGGAGAAGAAGATGAAAGAGGAAAGGGGAAGATATATCTAATTCCATCAAGCATAGTTGAAGAGTGAGGTCCTAGGAAAATATGAATACAAATTCAACCTTGGATTTGTTACCTACAACTAGTACAAATAGGTCAACACAAGTATGAGATGATGGTGACAATGGTTTGAAAGCTAAGAAGAGGGCAAATTACAATGAGAAGGAATTTAAAACCTAAATGAGTATACATGTAGGTTTAAGAGCTTTGAAAAGGGGATATTTATGAGATTATGAGGTTTTTGAACACATTATATAGTCAACATCCTATATGCTACCTAAAGGCCTACTAAAAGATCAATTCATTCTTTTAGATGAGAAGATACAGGGGTATTAAAGATACTTTGAATCCAATTATAGAATTAACCAATTTCAAGGCCATTTGGAAGTTGACGATGTGAGGGTAAGACCTTGAAACACCCAACACACATCCAAGTAGCCCTAATGAGCATCTACAGGTATGAACTAGACAATGGGCTAATGTTAAGTCTAAATAATGAATGAATAGAGGTGTATCAAGGGTAATTGACCCTAAATGAAAACCTCAATAAATTCCATGAACTTTTGATAATATCATTGGGTTATGAATGAGAAGTCTAAAACTCACATAATATATTCATACCCTAAGGGTGCACATAGGCCTATTAAAGGATCATTACATTCTTCAAGGTAAAGGGAGAAAAAGAGATGTTTTACAGGGTGTTTTAAGCCCAAACCTAAACCTCAAATAAGGATAAGGAGTTTTGAATAGATTAGTGGTATGTGTATGAATGAGAAAACTTTAAACTCTTATGTGCAGTCATGGACCTAGTTGAAACTCTTATACATAATCATGAGGTTGATTATTGTTGATAATTTTGACCCTACAAGTCAAAATTACAACCTCTACCATTCAAAACTTTGTAGTTCATATTGTGAATCAATTTTGGGTCCTGAATAGTCTGAAGGAATTGTTCAAGTCTACATGGTCTCTTTCTTTTAGGAGAATTGGACAAATAGAAATCCTGAGGGGCATATTTAAAAGCAATTTACAAAGGAACTAATTCCTTCAGACTTTTTTCCTGAAGGAAATGAACAAAGGCAAAAGGTGATTTCAAAGTTCTATTGCATTTTCTCGAGGGTTCTTTTCAATTTTTTTAAAGGGTAACAATCCCTTCAAAAAAGATCATCAGCAAAAATCCCGAAGGGTAGAATCCCTTCAAGAAAGTTATCTTTAAGAAGATCCAAAAGGCAATTGGAAAAGTCTGAAAGGCAACTTGAAAAGGGAAAGAAAGGTTCAAATCCTTCAGACATTTTATCTAAAAGAAAGGAAATGATCCATTTCGGAATCCCAAAGGGTATGTGCCCTTCAGAAAGGTTCATTGCAAAAATCCTGAAGGGTATCTACCCTTTGGGAAAGTTTGAAAACAAAAATTTGAAGGGTTATTATCCTTTAAAAAATGACTTTACAAAGAATGTCGAGGGTACACTTGGAAATCCTGAAGGGACACTTACGATATTGCTGAAGGGAATTTTTACAATTTCATAGGACTATTACAAAATTTTGAGGGGTTTATTTTTCAAAAGGAATGGTCAACTTCATCTTTATGAATCACACCTTATTTTCAATGAGGACCAAGAAATAAAGACCTTTTAAAAGGGGGAAGAGGACATTTTAGAAATCTTGAAGGGCTCTTTCCCTTCAGAAAAGTCCACTTGAAAATCCTGAAGGGTCACTTGAAAGGCTAAAAGGGCATTGTCAAAAGGCCAAGGGAAAAGTAAAAGACAAAATCTAAAGATATAATTCCTTTGGACTTTTTATCTAAAGGAAATAGACCAATTAAGAGGGACACTTAGCAATTCCCATGGGAAATTTTCCGAAGGAACATTCGAAGGGAAAAGGAAGGAATGAAAAGTCTATGAGAGAGAGGGACAAAAATTCCAAAAGAATTCTTTCAGACAAATTATCCAAAATAATTCTTTTGGAAGATTTACCTATAAAAATAAACAAGGATCTGAAGGAAAGGAAGGCCCAAAGGGAAATGAAATGTTGAAGGAGAGAGACAATTTTGTCCATGGGAAAGTGAAAAGCTAGAAACCCAAAGACACAAAATGAAGGAGATACAAAAGAATAAAGCCACAAGCAACAAGCCCAAAGACAAAAAGTTCACCGAAAAAAATAATCAAAGGTAGGAAGGAATAAGCTTGAGATAAATACATGCAGAACAAAATTCTATGGGAAAAAAGACATAGAAAAATAGAAGGAATATAATACATATAGAGACCAAGAACCAAAAAACACAAGAGATTCCATCAGCCAATGAACAGGTTAACATATTTTATAGAATGCAAAGTAGTCCAAATAGGACTAGACACGTCCAAGATATGTAACTATTTCAAACATGACACCTTTAGTTCTAAAAATGGAGATTCGTTTACATGAAGGACTCAAAGAGCTTAATGTTGGAGAGCTTAACATTAATTTCATGCATGCACTCTTGTTAATCCAAGCCTTCTAAACATTCTAATAGTTCAAGCAGAGTTCTAAATTTAGATGTGGAATTGACTGTTCTTATTTGTGGAGTTGACTATTCTTCATTTATAGAGTTGATAGGTTATCAAGTGCCACATCTAATCATTGATTTCATGTAAAGGAAAGCCTTTCAAACGTTCCAACTCAACTTCAAATCAGTTCAAGCTTAATTTAAGACATCCAAAGTTGGTGTAGATTTCTTGCATGAAAAAGAATAGCCCAAGCTTGATACCACCATCCATTTTTCAATGCCAAAGAGTTTTCATGTAAGGAAAAAGACAAATTTAGAAGGTTGTGATAACACAAATTGGACTTGGGTTGAAGTGGGAGTTGTCCTCTTCTTCTATTTTCAATACCAACCTCTTGGTTGTTGTATGTTTTATATATAAGTTGGCTTTTCAACCTTGAATTATATCCCTCTTTTGGCAAGACAAAATTCTGCCAATGATTGAGTTTTAACATTTTTTTAGATTTACAAAAGGACTATTATTTTCAGATTTCAAATGCTAGTATAGTGTATTTATGTCATTGATTTGCATAAGTGATAGAGTTTTCTTCCTTGTCAAGTCTTGATTCTTACCTAATTACTAGTTGGTTAGATTATGCAAGTCATGTTCCATGTTTAATGTATTTTGGATAAGTTTATAGTAGATGAAAGTGGCTGGTTAGTGCCTTGAATCAGGGCTATTCCATCATTTTCCTCAAGCTTTGATCACAAGATAGAACCTTTTCTTAAAATACTTATGCATATTGGTCAATTGGAGTTGAAAGTTTAGCCTTTCTCTTGTCTAAATCAATGTTTTTTTAGGAGATATAATTGAGTGGATCAACCAATCATTCAGGTGTATCACCATCATTAGATAGGATTTTCTTTCAAGTTTTATTTCTCTCTTTTCCTAGGCAGTTTGTAGTGTAGAGCAAAGATCCTAATTGATACACCAAAAGGAGCTAGCCCTTAGAATCTAGAGATTCAATCCATTGATTAGGTCACCCATAGCCTAGGATTTTTTTTCATGTTTTATCAGATTGTGAAGGCCTAAAACTACATTCACATGGGTGCAAGTTTGATTGACAACAATTACCACCTATAGGATATAAACAGATGGACTAACAGGTTGGTTTAAACCTGAAGTAAAGAGGCAAAGGTGTGTGAAAGAGGCTTTGAGCCTATTTGAGTTTGAAAACATATTCATATTCCATTGATAGGTCATTTTGGTGAAGATGAGGTTATTTAATGCCTAACACAATCAAAACCCTCTTAACACACCCATAGGTGACTTATGGAGCAAGCAAGGCTCAAGCCTAACAATAAGGAACAAAGATGTTTGGATGGGCTCTAATAATTACATTAGAAAATAATATAGGCCATATGTTCATGTTAGGACCAAATAAATCAAAATGAGTATTAATCAAACTAATTTTTACTCCTTTATACATAGTCTACCAAAACCAAACAGTCACACATGGGCTACTGCCCAACTACTTATGAGAGCATTTGGTGTTTTGAGGGCTCTAGAAGCATGATAAGAATATAAAATTTGGAATAAGGGGTTATCATGAGTGGATTAATATTTACATGTCCATTTCAAATTCATTAAAATAGGGGATATACCTGCTATTTTGTCTCAAACCTTTCCCACTCCATTGGCAAGGGGCAATCATGAGACTAAAGCATATCTTTGAACTCCAAGAGCATGAGACAAGTATGTAAAAACTAAGGGAGGGTCTTAGAGGTGGTAAATAGTCATGTAAAAAAATTTAAAATGCTTCCAGGTTTTACACACACTCAACTTTCACTCCAAGTCCCTTGAGTGCTAGTAAAAAGGTAACAAGCCCATAACCCCAAGTACTTGGACCAGTGTATTATGAGAATATAGAGGGGTAACCAGAACTTCCAAGACATGTGGAATAATTTGAATGTATTTTATATAGGTTTATGAACTATTCACAATATTTGGAATGACTTTTGAGGCCCAAAACTCAAACTTGACCTCTCTCTAGCCTTAAGAGAGCTAAGCAAGCCACTTGAGGAGCAACTTCAAATGCTTGTACCATCTATTATACTTTGTATGGAACCCAATGGTGTTTTTATGTGTTATAGGGGTCCCATAGAAATAATATTATAGAAATAGGAGAGAGATAGAGGGGTTGTTTTTTATAAATAATTATTAAGACCCCAAATAGATCTTAAACCCTCCTAAAACCTCAGTTGTGACCAGTTTGCAGAGAAAGACCTCAAAATCACATTTTATGACATATTTTTATCTTGAAAAATCTTTTATTTTTTTTATTACTCCAAGGAGGTTACCCCCATGTATTTTGATGCTAACATCACTTGTATGGATTTATCTAAATACCCTATTTTCATGATTTGGATGTTTCTAAGGTGTTCTAAGAAGGGGATAACTTCATAATCATTTTATGAGGTCATTTTTGAGTTTTATTAAATAATAAATCTCAAAATATTTCATGGTGGATTTTATAAGTGGCTAAACTAGGCCTATTTTTCTAGGCAGTCCCAAATAGGCTCAAAATAAGATTAGGAAACAAGGTAGTTTCTTGGTTTGCACACTTCCACAGGGTCTTAGGACCCCAAATTTGGCATGGAGGATGTTATTATCTTATTTAAAGTTAATCACACACTTTTGGGTGGTTTCACATGTGTATGATCTCACAGTAACAATATTTATACTCTTTAGGCCTAGGAGGGCTAATTAGGCCTAATTAGAGAATAAAATGAGTATTTAAACTTAGATTATAATCATGATTTTTTTTTTTTGGATATTTAATGGGATATAGGGTAATAACAAATATGACCAAGTTTTAAATTTGGTCTATACAATCTTCTAGACAAGGAGATCTTCAGGTTTTTAGGGTTACAAGGAATGGGTGCTCTAGCAAGAAAAATGCACAAATTTAAATATTTTGGTATAATTTATGGCACCAAATACCTTTTTATAGGTCTTATTTCATGATTATAATCCAACCATGGTATAATTTTTCTTTTTCCAATGCAAAAACTCAATCTCTCTCTCTCTCTCTCTCTCATAAGCCTTTTTCACAAGGAATAGTCAAAAGAAAAAAACACCAAATAGATGAATATAAACATTTCCAAAGGATTTTTTGAGGATTATCTTTATTTAAAATCCAATTTAAGACTATTAAAATTTCATATTTTATTTTATGAATATTTCAAAGTAGGAAAAGGTCTTGAGAACTCCTAAGAGAACCTTCTCACCTTCCAATACCTAGTCAAAAGATAAAGTCAAAGATGATCAAAGAGTCCTAACAACCTCAAATAATTAGAGATACCTCATCAATGGAGGAGATTGATATTTAAAATTAATAATTAAATGTGAATTTATGACCAACTCTCAAGGACCAAGGCCTATTTTTAAGTAAGAAACTTCTTGACCAAGTATTTAGGAGTATGCAAGCAAATATAGGACATTGTATGGGTCAAGGACCAAGAATAACTGATAAATGACTCTTTCAACCTTAAATACATATATCATATCTACACATATACCAATTTTGATAATTAGGATTAAAAATATTCAAGGAATGCTACATTGGGTTTGAAGAAGGATTAAGAAAAGGTCATATTTCCTAGTTTTGAGGTTTCTTATCTTTCTCTCTCCTCTCTCTCATTCTCATCATATGAAATCCAATTTTTGGCATTTGAAAAAATAATTAACCTGGTTTTTGGCAAGGACATGGTCATAATTTTTTTTTACTTGACTATTTTAAATGAATAAGATAGAATTCATACCTTCTTAAAGCCTTTTTTAGTGTATGCTAATGGTTAATTGATGAATGATAGTGATAGTACATGTTTCCTCTCATCATGTCCTTTCTGATTTACCTATTTTTAGGTGTTATCTCATCCCTACATGTTACATAGTGTGATTTAACAATATTTTTTGGTAAGTGTGAGTTTTCTTTAGTGTTTTTGAAAGACCTATTAAAAAAATGCCTTAGATCATGCATCAAACCTAAGCCTCTGTGCGAAACATTATTGTTTGGAATATTTAATTTTATAATTGCAATCAGGTTTATGTTCTTATTTATCCTTCTTAGTGTATATTACACAAGTCGAGTTTACAATTTGGTATTACCCATGAGTTAGATACATTTTCATTTTAGTTTACCTTCTTTTTTCCTTTGCAAGCTAGTGGTGTAGAGTAGAGATCCTAACTGATACATAAAGGGGATCTAGCCCTTATAATCTATAGATTCAATCCACTTATTATTTCATACAAAACCTAGGATTGTCTCCATGTTACTGTAGACTATGAAGGCCTAAAACTACCTTCATAAGGGTGCAAGTCTAGTATTCAATAGTAAGTAAACATATTTGAATAAGATTATATATTAAAATTGCATGATATGAATCATGGCACAACTAATCAATCTTTAAAAACATAATAATCACAACACAATTTCATGTAATGTCACACATAAGGCCAAGATCCACATATGAATTACATAATCATGTTACAATAAACAAGGCCAAGATCTGCATGCAAAGGACATTAAAAATGGAAAAAATAAGGGGAATATATATTTCACACACACAAACCCAAGTTTACACACCCAATAATCAATAAAAGTCTAGCATATCATGAAAGAAAAGTAACATCATTGAAGGAGCACATAACAAACTAAAATTAATCTACACTATTCATGTGTATCAATGTCACTTCACAAAAAATTAGCATATACATATAACATAATATAAAATGAGTAATTATAAATACACTTTTAATATATTATGTTCAACATGGTATATATATATATATATCCTATGATAATGTGACTTATAGAATAAGAAACCCTCAACATAAGCATGGACACTAGGTAGAAGGGAGTCTAACATCTAGGAATCCATGTATAATATGTATGTCTTGCATCACACTCATATACCTTATTAAATGCATGTGTGTATGAAAAATAATATTTTATCTACCAAAATATATGATAAATAACATATGTAAAAGAGTAAACTAGAACTCGTGGCATGCTCAAACCATGATTTTGTATTTTTGAGAATATTTTGAATGTTTTTAATTTTTTTTAAAAGTTTAATGTTTTTTTATTTTAAAAATTTTGATTTTATATATATATATATATATATATATATATATATATGAATTTTTTTAATTTTTTTGACATGTTTTGAAAAATAAACTAGTCAATTATCTCATCAATGGGAGGACCATAGTGCATGTTTGTATCATAGAATTGGAAGGTGACTTATCATGAACAAAAAGTGTTACATGTAGATGAATATGATTATGAAAATGAATCAAGTGCTATAACATAACTATCTTGATCACTATTCATGAAATATTTTGCATGATGTGTAACTCTAGAATGACTTTGTGAAGTCTATTGTATAGTAGGATAATATTTTATTATTTTTTTCACTATGGAACATGTTTGACTACTTGTGGTATTTCCTTAGGATGTACTAGAAAATATGAATATCTATTTGAACATTAAAAAATATTTGATGTGAAGCTTGTTATCTAGGAAGGTGTACAACTCTCTTTAAACTAACTATAGAGATAGGTTATTCATACGTGAAATAATTGAATCTATATTGTGCTCTTGAATAGGTGGAAAAAATATCTTTGTATTGTGCTCTTGAATAGGTGCAATAAATATCTCTTTACTATTCTCTTGAATAAGTGTAAAAAACTTATTTATATTATTCTCTTGAATAAGTGAAATAATCATCTTTTTATTATAATTTTGAATATGTGCAATAACTATCTCTATATTATGATCTTGAATAACTGAAATAATGAATTGCAATGATGGTTGGGGAGGCAAACATAAGAGGGTACTCATATCAAATGCCTAAAACTTTGACCATGAAAATATGATGTATATATTTGATACATTGATGTATTTTATATGGTGTTGTGTAGAGCTTATATATCTAAGTGCATTATAATAACATGTCAAAGACCCATGTGCCTGGTAAGACTAAGAATGAGTATCCATTTTTTTTAACCAACCTGGATATGTAGTATTATATGCCCAAGAATATTTTTTGTATGTCCATTGAATGATTTGTCTAATTTTCATTTACTTTATAAATCTTATTCTATATACCCAAGAGTGCAAACAAGTGTCATTGTAC
The DNA here is from genome assembly GCA_037957365.1 of Torreya grandis. Taxonomy (NCBI): domain Eukaryota; kingdom Viridiplantae; phylum Streptophyta; class Pinopsida; order Cupressales; family Taxaceae; genus Torreya; species Torreya grandis. The sequence continues at coordinate 85,169 of JARHVA010005517.1, forward strand.
ATGTGTTTTCATTTGACCCATTATCGATCATGACATTATGTATGGGTGTTTTTTAATATAAGCTTGAATAAAGAGTGCATGTCTATTTGAATCAGCATCAACAATCTCACTTTCATCAAATGTAATCATAAGATGTGGTGTTGATGTGCATGTAAATGTACTAATAATACCATCTATTGTATGCCCATATGTCGAAGGATAAGTATGCACATTATAAGCATGATGTACCTCTAAATTATCTACATTTTCTATTGTGCCATGATTTGAAAATGGATTGCTGAATATTTTTAACTTTACATTATCATTTTGATTTGATCTAATCTCTTTTATGGGTGTTATTAATGCAATAATATTACATAGATAAGATCTTATATTTTATGCCTTAGCCTATGATACTTTTTTGTATAATTCCTAATATATTTGTGATAGTCAAAATACATGTTATTTTCAAATACCTCATGTTGATGTTTAGTTATATCAATCTCTAATGGTGGAGGTAGAGATATTATATTACAATCAAATAAAATAAGTAACAAGGCATGAGGATGTGATGGTAACTTTGAAAATTACCTCCTTGGTGGAGTTGTCAATTAAAACTTATTCATTGGTTTTTATAGTACATTGATTATTAATTTTACTTCATTATTTCCTTCATTATATTTGACCTTGTAGCCTAGTTTGATTTAAAAATTGGCATTTGAAGTATATGGAGCATTTGTTGCATACTTAAGCTTTTTCAAAGCTTGTAGCTTGAATTTTCATTATTTTATTATATGTCATAACTCATCAAAATATTTGAATTTTTTAAACATGATAGACTCATTAAGTGGTGCTATCAAACTTTGTGTGAAGACATTTTGTAACTCATTGTCTGCCATAGAAGTTGTAATCTTAGATAGCAAAGTTTTGTATCAAAGAACATATTCACTGATTGGCTCACTTGACTCTTAATTGAGTTTTAAAAATTTCACATAAGATAGTTTTTCATCAATGTTAATAGAAAATTATGCTACAAATTGATCTACCAAAGGATTGAATGCCTCAATTGATTGGAGTGGAAGATCATAGAACCATATCAAATCATAGTATTTTATGCTTCTTGGAAATAGATTTAAACAAGTACATTATAAAATTAAGTAAAAAACATCTATATGATCCATTTTAGAAGAGATCAAAGGAATTCAAATATTCTCTATATTGATTCCACTTAATATATAACTATTCTTTAGAAGAAAAAGGAAACTAAATTTATTGTGTGGCATAAGAAGGAATCATGCAAATTTATAAAATTAAAGGGAGAATGAGTGTAACTAGATAGGGTGTGTTTAATTTTTAGGATTTGAGATATACTAATCCTAGGTATAAATATTGAATAAGACCCAAATGGGCACTAAATTGTTTGAGATACATTGAGAGTAAATTCCTAGGGTTCATTATGTATTGGCACACTATGAAATAAGATGATTAAAATAAAGTAAAAATATATATATTTTAAATATACCATGAGGTACATGGTGTTGAGTGTGGAGCCCTTTGGGGCTATCACATGACCATGGGGATATATTTTTAGGGCCTAGAGAACTCCACAAATGTGGGGATCACATTTTTCCCAACTTCACCTTTTTTGGAACCTTGCTCCACATGTGAGTGGAATATTCCTTGTATTTCTAATTTCTATGTATTCTATGTTTTATGGAGTTAGTTTTTAGATGCCTATTTTCCATGTTGATTTCTTTGTTCTTAGGGAGCTAGTTGTTTATTGGAAAAGAGAATGACTTCCTTATTTCAAAGAGTTGGTTGTGATCACATGTCATTGGAAAATGTACTTTTTGGAAGAGGAGAGATAAACATGGTGAGTTCCTCCTTAGGTTGGCTTATGGATGAGCTCGCTTAGGTGGAGGAGAGTTGTCACAAGGTGGATAATGCTTATTTTGGATAAGCATTGTGAAATTATCCATTTTTGGTGAATTTTCTTTCATTTAATATATATATATATATATATATATATAGGTGTGGTGTGATCTTTAGAGGTTGACATGTTTATTTTTAAGGGTGTGGATATTGAGAGACAGAGTTAAAGTGTAGATATTTTTGTAAAGTGCAAGTTTTTATTTATAGGGTGTGGTATAGTAGTTTGTGAGATACAATATTGTGTAGGTGCAGGTGAAATTGTAGCATAGCATATGTACATCATTTTCTATAAGAGATATTTTATCTCTATGAGAGGTCTTTATAATCTTGTTTTATTTATAGATTTTATTAATAACTTTCTTGGTGGATGTAGCCCACATTGGGTGAACCATGATAGATATGTGTTATGGTTTTATTGCTATTTTATTCTCTCCATTTATGATTTCATTTAACTATGATTCGAATAATTATTTTTATGATGCATGTTAGTATATAATTAAATTTGATTTCACATTTAAAATCTGGTTATATGATTTTATGGTGATTTAGATCTTATTTATATTTTTTTAATTCCTAACAAGTGGTATCAGAGCTTTGGTGGTGTTTTTTTATTGAAGTGGTAAATCATAGGAAGGGTTATTAGATTGAGTGGGAGCTATGGGAGAAGAGATTAGATTCAGGGTAGAGAAATTTGATGGTAATAATTTTGGTTTGTGTAAAATGCAAATGAAAGATTATTTGTATTAGAAGGAGCTTCATCTCCCCTTGGAGGGGAAAGGAGAACAACCTATAAGTATGAGTGATACAGATTGGTCATTGCTTGACAAAAAGGCATTGGGATCCATTTGGTTATGCCTTGCATCTTCTATTACATTTAACATTTTTGATGGAAAAAACTATTAAGGATCTCATGGATAAAATTGGAAAGTTGTATGAGAAACCCTCTACTTCAAATAATAAAATTTCTTATGAAAATATTGTTTAATATGAAAATGTCTAAGAATGGTTATATTGCTAGTCATTTAATTAATTTTAATATGGTTTTAAGTATGCTTACTTCTATTGGAATTAAGTTTGATGATGAATTTAGAGCTTTGCTAATTTTATGTTCTTTGCCTGATAGTTGGGATAGTTTGGTTATGGCTATGAGTAATGCAGTCCCTACCAAGGGAAGCTTAAATTTTGAGGATGTTGTAGGTGTGATTCTTAGCAAGGAAATGCAAAAAAAGAGCACTAGTGAATCATCTTCAGGTAATGATTTGTCTATTGAAACTAGAGGGAGGCAAAAAGATAAGAGCAAAGGTAACCATGGAAAGTCAAAGGGTAGATCTAAATCCAGATCTAGATTGAAGATGATATGTTGGCATTGTGGAAAGAGTGGACACTCAAAGAAGGATTGTTGGTCACTTTGGGATAAGATTTCCAACAAGGAGGAAATTAATGAGGTAAATTTGACATCAATTAAATCATGTCAAGATGCCTTAATTATTTTTATGGATAACTTTTTTGAGTCTTGGGTATTAGATTCAGAGGCTTCTTTTCATGACACCCCACATAGGCATTATTTTATTGATTATGTTCAAGATAATTTAAGACATGTTTATCTTGGTGATGATGAACCATGTGAGATAGTAGGGAAAGGTTGTGTTCAAGTTAAAATGTATAATGGGAACACAAGGTTACTTAAAGATGTCAGACACATACCTATGTTGAGATAAAATTTGGTTTCAGTGGGGTAATTGGGTAGTGAGGGTTATTCGGTTATATTTACTATAGATTCTTGGAAAGTTACCAAATGTGCTCTTATGATTTTGAGAGGTAATAAATTTGGTACTTTATATTTGACTAGTAGTGTTTATTCTTGTGACTTAGTTCCTACAGATGGAAATTCAACCAAATGGCACTATAGGCTTAGTCATATGAGCCATAACGGCATGGAGATATTAAAATACAAGTTGCCTAGATTAAAATATAGATCTAGACTTCTATGAGAATTGTGTGTATAGGAAAGAAGTAGGTTAAGTTCCTAAAATTTGGAACCACAAAGAAAGACAAGAAGTTAGAGTTGGTACATTTAGATGTATGGGGACCAACTCATGTATCTTCTATTGGTGGTTCTAATTATTATGTCACTTTTATTGATGATGCAACTAAAAAAATTTGGATTTATTGTATTAATAAAAAAATTGATGTGTTTGACACTTTTAAGAAGTGGAAAGCCTTGGTTGAGAATAAAATAGGTCTCAAGTTGAAATGTCTCAGATCAGATAATAAAGGTGAGTATTGTAGTAATGCTTTATTTGATTATTATTCTAATAATGAAATCCGTAGGTAAATCACAATTCAAGGAACTACATAGTAGAATGGGGTATCTAAAAGGATGAACAAAATAATAATGGAATGTGTTAGGAGCATGAAGGTACATAAAGGGTTGCCTTTATAGTTTTGGGTAGAATCAGTTAGCATGATAGTATATCTGATTAATAGAGGACCTTTTATGCTTTGGATGGAGGCATTTATGAATAATCTTGGTCTAGTAAGAATGTTGATTATTCTTTTCTTAGAGTCTTTGGATGTGAGGATTTTTCTCTTATTAAGAAAGAGGATAAGACCAAGTTAGAGGCAAAGTCAGAGAAATGCACAGTTGTTGGTTATGGTGAGGATGACTTTGGTTTCCATTTATGGAGCATTAAAGATAAAAAAATATTTCAATCTAGATATGTAGTCTTTAATGAAAAAGTCATGTATAAGGATCAATTGTAGGAACATGAATATGAATAAAAAGAGTACATAGTATTGGATGACATTACGAATGTCAAAGTATCCAATGATTTAGTTTAGAAACTTTCTACACAAGGACCCCAAACTCTTATGGTAAGAAGGTCTTCTAGGGTAAGAAGAGCACCTGAATATTTTTCTCCTTCTTTGAATTATTTTTTACTCATTGACAATGAAGAACCAGAGTGTTATGAGGAAACAATGCAGGTAAATGCTAAGATGAAATGGGAGAAAGCCATGGATGAGGAGCATAGATCTCTCATGGAGAAAGAAACATGGGATTTGGTAAGGCTACCTAAGGGCAAGAGTACATTGTCAAATAAGTGGATCTTTAGAATAAAATAAGATGAAGGGATAAAAAGGTATAAGGCCAGGATGGTGGTCAAGGTGTTTACACAAAAATAAAGTATTGATTTTGATGATATTTTTTATCCTTTTGTAAAAATGACCTCTATTAGGACTATTCTTGGTTTAGTTGTAGTTGAGGATTTGCACTTATAATAGTTAGATGTGAAAACTACTTTTCTTCATGGTGATTTGGATGAAGAGTTGTATATGAAGCAACCATAGGGATATGAGGTCAAAGGGAAGGAGAAATTTGTGTGCAGAATAAACAAGAGCTTGTATGGCCTAAAACAAGATCCACAATAATGGTATAATAAATTTGATTATTTTATGTTGGAATAAGAATATCAAAGGTATAATTATGACCACTGTGTGTACATCAAACATTTTGATGATGGTTCTTTTATTATTTTATGCTTGTATGTGGATGACATGTTAGTTTCAGGGAAGAACATACATCATATTCATATACTCAAGAAACAACTTAGTGACTCCTTTTCTATAAAGGATTTGGCTACAGCAAAACAAATCCTTTGTATGAGGATTACTCATGAAGAAAGGAGAGGAAGCTGATTTTATCCTAATTAGAGTATGTGAAGAAAGTATTAGAAAGGTTTATCATGTTGGATGCTAAATTTTTTGGTACTCCTTTGTTAGTCCACTTTAGATTATCAAAGGATCATTTTCTTAAAATGGAAGTTAAAAAGATTTAGATGTCTAAGGTACCTTACTCATCGGTAGTTGGTAGCTTTATGTATGCTATTTTTTGTACTAGGTTAGATATTGCCCAAGTAGTGGGACATATGAATAGGTATATGAGTGATCCCAATTATGATCATTGGCAAGTGGTGGAATGGATTTTTTAGTATTTGAGAGGAACCATGGATTTTGTATAATCTTATGGTGGATTAGATACCACTTTACATGGTTATGTGGACTCAGATATGGTAGGGGATATTGATATTAGGAGTATGACATGATATATATTTCATGTTGGAGATACAGTGGTTAGTTGGATTTCTAGGATACAGAAGGTTGTGGCTTTATCAACCATAGAGATAGAATATGTTATTTCCACAGAGGCTAGAAAGAAGATGATTTGGTTACAAGATTTGTTTCAATATTTGGGGCATGAGTATGAAGTTGGGAGACTACACAGTGACAGTTAGAGTGCTATTCATTTGGCAAAAAATCCACTTTCCACTCAAGGATGAAACACATTCAGTTACATTATCACTTCATCATAATATTTTTAGAGGAGAACTTGGTGAAGCTAGAGAAGATTCATACTAGCCAGAATCATGTGGATATGATGACCAAGGTGGTCACATTGGACAAGTTGAGACTATGTTTATATTTGGTTGGCCATAGTAGTCATGGAGCAGTGATAGATTTTGTTAAGGAGAAACGGTCTACAAGTGGGATATTGTTGAGTGTGGATCCCTTTGGGGTTATCACATGACCATGGGGATATATTTTTGGGGCCTAGAGAGCTTCACAAATGTGGGGATTGCATTTTTCCCAAATCCACCTTTTTGTGGAACCTTGCTCCACATGTAAGTGGAATATTCTTTATATTTCTAATTTCTATGTATTTCATGGTTTATGGAGTTAATTGTTAGATACTTATTTTCCATGTTGACTTCCTTGTTCTTAGGGATCTAGTTGTTTATTAGAAAAGGGAATGACTTCCTTATTTCAAGGAGTTGGTTGTGATCACATGTCATTGCAAAACATGTTTTTTTAAAATAGGAGAGATAAACATGGTGAGTTACTCCTTAGGTGGGCTCATGGATGAGTTTGCTTAGGTGAAGGAGAGTTTTCACATGGTGGATAATGCTTATTTTAGATAAGCATTGTGCAATTCTCTTTGTTTGGTGAGTTTTCCTTCATTTGCTATATATACAGGTGTGGTGTGAGCTTTAGAGGTTCATGTGTTTATTTGTAGGGGTGTGGCTTTTGAGAGATAGAGTCAAAGTGCATATATTTTTGTAAAGTGTAGGTGTTTATTTACAACGTGTGGTATAGCATCTTGTGAGATACAATATTGTATAGGTGTAGGTGAAAGTGCAGCATAACATATGTGCAACATTTTCTATATGAGATATTATATATCTATGGGAGGTCTTTATAATCTTGTTTTGTTTATAGATTTTATTGAGGATTTTCTTGTTGGATGTAGCCCACATTGGGTGAACCACTGTAGATCTATGTTATGGTTTTATTGCTATTTTGTTCTCTCTATTTATATTTTCATTTAACTATGATTTGAGAAATTATTTCTGTGATGCATGTTAGTGCATAATTAAATCTGATTTCACATTTAGAATATGGTTATGTGATTTTATAGTGATTTAGATCTAGTTTAGAGTCTTTTAATTCCTAACACATGAAAATTAAATATAGATTTTATATAGTGTTTTTTATAATGCCCTGAGTATTAGATCAGTACCCCACTCATCATGCCTCAAGTAAAATTGATGGCCTATTTTCCCAAAATGATAGCTCCTATGAGTTTTACCACTGCTATAACATGGTTCTAAAAAGCAAGAAAAATAAATTGACAAGCAATAAAGGAAATGATTTTTGTGCTCAAAAATTAAGAATTTAATCTAAAATCTCTAGGTCAAAGATAAATCCTAAAGCACTCAATCAAATCTAGTAAAGGATGATCATTTTTTTATTTAGTGTATAGAAATCATGATTTCAATTGAAACCCTAGAATAAAAATTTAAAAAGTGATGCTAATAAAATGTATGTGTTCATCAATATGTTTTACCCTATTTTTTATTTAACAAATAAATGTTGTTAAAAAGGTATACAACTTGATATATCTATTTAGATTTTAATAAATCACATTTAAGCATAAATTTGAATGTAAATCAAAATTGACTAAAATTGTAATTGACAAGTGGGATATGCTAGATATAGTAAGTATAACAAATACAAGACATTTACTTTTTATAATTTCTATTTGAATATAACTAATGTCTAATAGTAGAAATGAGGATAAGACATAACTATGATAGATCATATCCAAAGGTTGAATCTATGGATAATTTTGGACAACTCCACACTCCCTAGACAATAGTGTAGATCAATTATGTATGTTGATTATGGACTTTTATGCATTGATTGTGATAAATGTGTGATTGTTCTTCCACCTACATCTGTGTCCACTGAGTCACTGAGATATTTAAATTTTTTAGATTCCAAAAGATAAGTTTATATAAATGAAAATGCATTCGCTTATTCATCCATATCATTCATTAATTATATGTTATTATATATCATTATTATTAAATATGTTGTCCATATCATTCATTATTTTATTGTATTGTATTTGATTATTATTCAAGATATGTTTTGACACCACCATATATGTGTATTTTATATTATTCTATTGCTTGGATTATTTTTGTATTGATCAATTATAAACATGTTAATATAATCTATTAGTAATCGCAAATATTAAAAATAAGATATGAATTCATATATAATATTTGATTCTATAGAAGTAATTCAATGGAGTATTATATGAACACTGTATTTCACTCATTCATGCATCTATTCTCACATTCATCCCTTATTCTTTTCATGTAATTGATGATAAAAAATGAAATACACCATTTTTACTTGGTAGTTATTCTAAAATTCAAAATAAAGTATATTCATAATTTATAAAAGTGAAAGTAGAGGCCAAAATGTCCTAATAGACTAGAAATAGTTTGGAGATATGCTACAAACTCGAATTCATTCTGTATGAGTCCAATTTATGCCCATTTTTAATTTAATTAGATTTTTAATCACTGTCTAACTTGCACTTATCTTGTTTTATTTACATCCCAAAGTTGAAATGCTATATATTTTATTTATTCTCTTGCTCTTATTTATTAATTTTATTTGAAGGCATAGATGTTCTACCCTGACCAAAGGCCATCTGATGGCAGTTTCTATATGATGTCTTATCTATTGGATGCAGTAATGGGCACTATCTATAAGTCATGGGTAATTATGGAAACCCTTGACTGAATGCCTAGTGAATAGAATTGGGGAGGATAATTCTTTCATGTTTATATACAGGTATAGGAATGAGATATAAAGGATCTATGATGAGGTGTACCCTCAAATATTCTAGGTAATTCATGGCACTTAAATTTCTAAGTTATCTAATAATGTCTTAAGTACCCTTAATAAGTGTGGAAACTATTGTTTATACCTTTATATCACTATCATCAAGATATAAGGCACCAGGACTTCACTACTATATTATGTTCCAAACAAAATAGTCGAGCAGGAGATAACATTCCAAATTTATAATATTATTGATGAGAATTGGGTCAAAATAACTTGGCTCATTATTTTAAAACTCCATTGAGTATCTTTAAAATATAATATGTGATCTGGTCATACTTCATCCAGGCCAAAAAAAACAAGACTAATAATAACCTAGAGGTGGAACCATTTAGGTAATGGGACACAAGAAATAAGTTAGTATCTCCAATACCTCAAGGATAAGAAAAAGGTGAACATTTCTTATGATCACCAAGAGTATGATCATGATGAGGTCTTCATTAATACCTCAAATGACAATGAGGTATGGATAAGAATGAAAACTAAACATATGTCTATAATCTAGACTCAAGCCCTATAGTATAATCCTGAGATGATAGAAGAAAAGGATCAAAGTACATATATCCAATAATGGATTCCATCCCAACCACAAGATGTACATGTTTAGGATCAACTCCCTTCTCCAATAAAAAGAGAAAGTAGGTGAAGAGGGAACTGAATTAAGCAACCAAAGGGATTCAAACCCTCAAATCAAAAGAGATATTCAAAGAATCCTTTCAAACCCTTAATTTTCCCTTTCATATATTATCTATGCTAATCTAGCCTTGGGAATAGCCACCATAAAAGATAGATTAATGGCTCCTTCAGGTGGATAGAGGAATATCATTTTTCTAATGACATGTTTCTCCCCTTTGACAATAGTCACTTAGGTAAGTATTCTTGAGTTTTTTTAGGCTTCTTTTCAATCTATTTCAATTAAAAAAATATCCCCTCAATATCCTCAGGCAAGTCCACCATCACCCATGTCTATCAGTGATAATACCTCTCCTCAAGACCTCCCTACCATATCATCTATGATCACCTTCCATCCCACCATTGTTTTCACAATAATTATTCCTTCACCACTACCATGAGTGATTTCTTTCCCTTGTTTCTCATTCATCTATTTCACCCTCTTTTTTACTTTCCACTGCCTCCATATTCACGTACTAAAGGAAATCAAAGGACTCATCCACTTCCTCTAAGGATAGGCAACTACAAGAAAGACCATCATTTGGTCTTCCTACTATAGAAGAGTCCCATCAAAGAGAAGAAGAAGGAAAAGAGGAAACATGAGAAATAGAGAGAGAAAGTTCTAAGATAATGGTAACTTTGGTTAGTTATTTATATGATGATGATGATGATGAAGAGGATGTAGAAGTAATAAAGGGGTCAAAACTAGGTAAAAGTGAAGAGATTTCTCTAGATGATGAAGAGGTAGAATTTGAGTAAGTGAAAGCCTTGAGTTTCAGAGAACAATAGGTGGAATAAACTATGTTTGATGTATTAGATCAGCAAATCCTCACTCAAGGTCAAAGTCATAGTATCAATGAGGTAGTTTCTTTGATTGTTTCATTTATTGCTAGTTTAGAGATTCCAGTTGCTAGTTTACCTTTAGTTATTTTTTAGAGTTTTGTATCTAGGTCTTCTATGTATTATTTTATTCTTTATTCTAAGACAATAAAGACTCCTAGGAAAGGATTTCATTTTTAAAATATGGTTACTATGTCCATTTTTAACCCTCAAGGCCCACCAATATCAAAATAAAGGTTAGCTCAATTAGAGCTACCAATTCCACAATCATCACCTATATCATTAGTGATAATGACTGTAGAAAGAACCTCAAGATTGACTAGATTTTTGGCTGAGATCACTAAAATAAGGGAGCCATCCCTTGATCTAAGCAACATTCAGGTGATAATTCGGGTGATGGTTCTACCCCAATTGGTGGCAAAACTTTTGGGAGCCATAACTTTTGTACTATAGCTCAGTTTGACTCCCCGTTTGAACCGTTGGAAAGCTAAGAATGAGGGTAATGTCTTGAGATGGCATTGAGATATGCTTATTTCATTTTGAACCCCAAAAAAACAAATGTAATTTCCCTAAATTTTAATTTTAGTAGTGCAGTCTAAAAATAGTAAGTTTTTAAAAATAGTAATTCCTCAAATTATGTATTGTTGTAAATCATGGAAGTCGAACCACTTAATCTCCCTCAATATTGGTGACCTTACACATCCTCTTCCTACCTTCAAAACATGTATAAATTAATATGTAACTCAAAATGGAAATCAGACATCTCTTCTCAGAGATTGGCATATGTTTAGGTCTACAAATTTGATGAATAAGACATCTCTTCTCAGAGATAGCATTATTTTTATTGTTTTTTTCTTGTTTCTTAAATTATCTTTCAACAAAATATTTTTGAGTTTTTGATCATCCCTATAGGAGAAGGTTATGTTGTAATCACAACCATTGAGAGGGGGGTGAATTAGTGAACTCTTAAAACTTTATTCTAATTCTTTAGTTCATTAATCAAGCATCAATACAAAATCAATAGAGAAATAAAACCATAGCAAAGAACATAAAGAGATAACACATGACATAGGTGGGAAACCCTTAGAGGGAATAAAACCCACAGTGATCACTACACGGACTACATATCTTAAATTAGATATGTAATGAGTTAATAAGATTGTTGAGCACCCACTCTATTTGAGGCACTAACCCTAAATAGTCAAACACCAACTTGACAAAAATATTCAGTAAGCACCCACTTGATAAGAAGCACCAACTCCTTGATTTGTAGACACCAATCTATAGGAGGCTTCAACCCTCTTTTCTAAACACCAACTCATCTAATTTATATCATCCATCTTTATCAATTGCTTCTATCAACAAATGATGGTATAATTTTGCTCTCTTTCTCTGCTCTTTAAAAGACTTTGTCTTCCATGCCTTCTTTTCTTATCTCTTTAGCATATTTTTTATACTCTATGAAACATTTGATGATTTCATACTCATGCCTCTCTCACCATTTGTTCCTAAATATACCTCTAATCTACTCCTTAGTGAATTTATCTATTCATCCTCTCTAGCCATTCATTCTTCAATAGACCTCTGCTCTGATCCTTAGTGGATTTATCTATTCATCCTCTCTGGCCATTCATTGCTCAACAAACCTCTACTCTACTCCTTAGATAATAATAACCTTTATTTTTATACATTAAAAAGATAATTTGATCTTGATTATATACAAGATAGTGATCAACAATATATTGAAGGTCAACCAAACAAAACTTTATAGTCGACTATCTAATGATTTATTCTCTTTTAAAAACATAATTCACATTAGCTTATATAAAATATCACTCACATAGGTCAGTTTGAGTGAAACAAATATGGGATAGACCAAGCAACCATTAGAATACATTTAGTGTTGGCCTGATGAAGTCTACAGTAGTCTTGATACAGATTATAGTAGCTTTGATGTAATTTGTATCACCCTTGATGTAGTTTGTAACAAGCCTGATGCAATCCATAGCAAACCTAATGTAGTTTTTAGCATGCTTGATGTATTCTGTATCATTTTTGATGTAGTCCATAGCATGCCTAATGTAGTTTAAAGCATACCTGATATAATCCATAGCATGTCTGATGTAGTTTGTAGTTAATCCGATACAATCCATAATAAACATGATATAATTTATAACAAACCTAATGCAATCTATAGCATGCTTGATATAGTCCATATTTGCTCATAAAAATTCCTTGACATCAATGAACACATTCTTTACTGAATAGCAAACCCTTTGACATAAATGAAAACATATCAACAAACTCTCCCTTTGTCATTGATAGCAAACCTTTATTAGTTGATGATCTGAGTAATTCTATCATCCAATGAACATACCTTTTCCCTTATCATTTCTTCACCAAAGGAAACTAGATAGTAGTTACACAACTTGTTATTTTTCTCCCTTATACAGTCATCTCTACTATTACACTATTTTTCCCTAAAAATAATTAGTTTGTTAATTCTCCTCTTTTGACATCAATGGCAAAGGGTTTCACAACTTAAAATTTATTTTATCCCAAGAAAAGTACTACTTATTCAAAATTGATATTATCCATCTTCATTTCCCTAATGATAATTCCATAAACTTTTCCTTATAAAATTGTAAGGTACTACTATTTTCACTTGAACATCTTTTGATTGTCATAGACTCTTGACTCTTCAAAGATAAAATATACCCAAAGGTTAGCTCCCCCTCAATCAATACCTTCCTTAGTGATTGAAAAAATAAATAATTACTCCCAATTCCTGCCTTAAGAATTCAAATTTTCCCTTGGAAGAGGTTATGTAAAATGTCTGCAACTTGTTCTTTTATAGTGGCATACTCTAGTTTGAGAATTTGAATAGCTACCTGCTCCTTTAAAAAATGATACTTGATTGGAATATGCTTAGTCCTAGAATGCATGATTTAATTCCTATAGATGTTAATGGCATTGATATTATCATAAATATATAAATTAATCATTCTTAATCTTAGAGTCACTCAAATTCTATTTCATCCATAAAACCTATGTACAACATGATGTTACTGCTATGTAATCAGCTTTAGTTATGGACAAGGAAATTGATGATCATTTCTTACTCAACCATGACACAAGACTCTTTACAAAAAAGAATGCACCACCACTTGTGTCTTTCTATCATCAATGTTACCTACCCAATCTGCATCATTATATGTTGTTAAATTGAAACCCTTACCTTTTGAGTACCATAAACTAAAGTCCATAGTAACTTTGAGATATCTAAATATCCTATTGACTTATTGTAAGTGTGTCTCCTTTGTTTTTGCCTAAATATATCCACTAGACCTATAGCCTACATGATATCAGGTCTTGATCTAGTAGTATACAATAGACTTCCAATCATAAATCTATACAAGATTTGATTAACTTCTGATGACTTATCTTCTTAACTCAACTAGTAACTTATTGTCATTAGAGTACTTACTAATTTATAGTCTTCCATATCAAACTAATTCAACATTTCATTAATGTACTTATCTTGAGGATGAAGATTCCCTTATCTGATTGAACTACTTACAATATAATAAAAATTTATAATTCTCCTAACATAGACATCTCAAATTCTTACTAAATTATTTTTGTGAACTCTTTAGACATCTTGTCATAGTCACTACCAAAGATAATATCATCAACATACATAATTTTAATTGATTAATGATCACCTTCTATTTTAATGTAAAGATTTGTATCAACAATACCTCTCTTGAAACCTTGATCAAGCAAGTATCTGTCAAGTCTTGCATACCATGCTCTAGGGGCTTATTTTAGCCCATTAAATGATTTCTTTAGTCTACAAACATAATCCTTATTTCTTGACAGAGAGAAACCTTTAGGTTTCTCTACATACACTTCTTCTAAATTTCCATTGAGAAATATAGACTTTACATCCATCTAATATATCTTGAAATTCTTGAAATTAACATATGCCAAAATAAATATGATGGCTTCCAATCTTGCTATAGGTGAAAAATTTTCTTCAAAGTCAACACCTTCTACTTGAGCATAGCCTTTACATACGAGCCTTTATTTATTTATCATGACGTGACCATCTTCATTCAATTTGTTCCTAAAACTCTATTTGGTTCTAATGACATTCTTGTTCTTAGGTCTGGGAATAAATTCCCAAGTCTCATTTTTATCAATCTAATTGAGCTCTTCCTCCATATCATTTACCCAATGCTTATCAATTTTGGCTTCTAAAAATAATTTTGGTTCTATCTTTGAAAATAAATAAAAGTTTACATTTTATGATGTATTCATAAGCCTTCTCCTAGTTTGCACTTTAGCATCAATATCGGCGATGATTTGACTTTCTACACAATTTTTTTGAATGAATATAGAATGTACCCTTGTATCTTCCCATTCTTCTTATTCTTGATGTTCTTTTTCTACTTCTTCTAATGTTCTTACTTCTTCCTTGAGGTCAAGATCCTCTGCATAAACTCTTGGTTGTGTATTAACCTTCTTAGATCTAGTTTCATCCACTCTTGCATGTGTACACTCCAAAATATTTTGTAGTCTCTTGTTTTTAGCATATATATGTATAACTAACTAAATAATATCCAAGGAATATGCCTTCATCATCCATTGAATCAAATTTACATAAATCTTATTCATCTCTCTTGATGAAACACATGATTTCAAACACTCTAAAGTGTTTCATTGAATCTACATTTCCATTTCACAGTTCATAAGGGGTTTTATTATTGTTTATTCTAATTTGATATTTATTTAGAATATGTATTATTATGTTTACAGCCTCTCTCCAAAATCTATTAGACAATTTGGACTCATTTAACATCATCTTGGCCATTTCCTGAATAGTCCTATTCTTCTTTTCTGCTACACCATTTTGGTGTGGTGTCCTTATAGTTGAAAACTATCTCTTGATTCCATGTTCCTTAAAAAAGTCATCAAACTCATTTGACCAAAATTATCCTCCTCTATCAGGTCTTAGACACTTTGTTTTTAAGTCCATCTCATTTTCAACTAGAACCTTGAATGCCTTGAACTTATCTAGAGCCTTAGACTTCTCCTTCAAGAAAGAAACCCAAGTCATTCTAGTGTAATCATCAATAAGAAGCATGAAGTAACTTTCACCTTGAATAATTTGAGTCCTAGTTGGATCACATAGATCTGTATGAATCAAATTTAAAGGTTTTGTAGTTGAATATTCTTTTGTCTTAAACCTTTTTCTTATCTATTTTCCATGTTGGCATGCCTTACACAAGGTGTTTGTAGGCTTAGTGATATTAGGCATGTTCCTAATTGATTTATTATTACTTATCTTTACTAAGTTGTCAAATTTTATATGTCTTATTCTTCTAAACCAAAGTCAATTCTCATCCACTTGACTCATAAAACACCTATCCTTCTTGATGTCATTCAACACATACAAATTATTTACAATCTTGTTAGCATCTACTAACAATCTTCCTGAACTTGATTTTCTTATTTCATATCGTTTAGCATGAAAATTTAGAGTATATCCTCGATTTCACATTTGACTAACACTCAATAAATTATGCTTTAGTAGTTTCACATATAACACATTCTAAGTTTTAGTTTTCCCATTGTCAAGACTTAGTATTCCCTTGCCAATAATATTAGTTGTTATATTGTCTCCAAACTTGATTGTACCTTTAGCAGTCTTCTTCAAAGATATAAATTTATTCTTGTCACATGTCATATGGCTTGAACAACCATTGTTAATGTGTCATCTCAAACTCTCATCTTGAATGTAAAAAGTAGCTTATGTTAACTTGGATTCTTTTTCCTTTGAACCATCCTTTTCTTTCTCTTTTTTTAGTATTGTCAAAGGTTCTAACTTATTATCAATTTGAATAGACACCTTGTTTTGATTAGGGGGTTTTGCATAACCCAATAAAGAATCTTGCAACATGTCCAATTCTATTATAGTTGCAACAAAGCATATTATTTATATTGATATTTGAACCTTGGACAAATGAATTTGAGAATCATTTTGGAAATCCATGACTATTCATATCACTTCTCCATGCATGATTATTTATATCATTTGATCTACACTCTATAGCTCTATGTCCAAACTAATTACAAGAAAAATAGTAGCCATAAAATAAATTTGTGTACCTTATTGCATTTGGTTGCCTGATATGAAATGATCTCTGAAGATTTTTGAAAAGTTTATTGACTATTTTTTTATCTCTGAGAGGAGTGATAATCTTCTCGACCTGTCCTGACCTTTGACTATCATTCATAATCTTAGATTTCTTAAGAGCATCAGCATATGTATTTGGCTTACTGATATTATATTTTTATTTTCTACTCTTTTGTTCATACATGTATCCAAGGACTATTTTGATGAGAGATAACCTTTGACTTTTCAATATGTCATCAAGAATTCCATTTCTCTTTTCAAACATTTGACAATTTTTCAATTTAACTATGAACTATTCCAAATGTGACTTCAATGAACCTATCTCAAATTTGTACTCATTGTAATCTACTTCCTTAGACTTTAGACTTGTATTTTATTTTTCTAACTGAGTCTTGAGATTGTTGATGACCTCCTCAGCTTCCTTGGCACTCTTAGTTATTGTAGTTTCCAAGATACATATTTGTTATTCATGAATTTTGACTAGAGACTTCAAATTTTGGTTTTTCTATCTTTGAGTATTCAATTCATTTAAAGCACTAATAATTTCTAACTCAAGATAACCACAGCTTCTTGTTCATCCACTTCCTCATCATCCATGAAGACTTGTTCTTTTAAACTATTCCCATCTTCAACTTCAATGGCCATGAACAAAGCTTCATCATTTCTATGATTTGAACTATAGTAATCATTATCTAAGATATTTTTATCACTGACTTCAGAAGATTTTTTGTCTTATTTAGGATATAGACTCTTTTTGTTATTGAAAAACATTTTATTATAGTCACCTTGCTTAAAAAATTTCTTGCTCTTGTCATACTTGTCAGACTTCTTATTCTCTTTACTATGTTCTTCATCATGATCATGTTTTTCCTTTTGAGGACACTTGATAGCAAAATGACCAATTATACCACAATTGAAACATTTAAATGGTAGCAAGCCTTTGTACCTACCTAAACCTTTTCTCAGTTTCCTCACAAATAAGGTTTCAGCTTTGTCTTCATCAACATCAGTGTCATTATCAATTTCAAACTTTTTGATTCTTCTTTTCTTCCCAACGTTGAATGTTGCTTCCCTTTTAGAAGATATTCCATCATTAGTCCTCATATCATAGGCAGTAAGTATTCCATGAAGCTCATCCATTTGTAACTTGTCTAAGTCTTTTACTTATTCAAATACTAACACCTTTGATCAAATATTGGGGTCAAGGATTATAAAAACTTTTGAATAATAGTTGGTTCATTACCTTTTCTCCAAGAGCTCTAATTATGTTGACTACTTCATCAACTCTAAGAAGATATGTTATAATATTTTCTTCTTCCTTCATCTTTAGACCTTCAAACTATCTTATATAGGTCTTAAGCTTTGCCAATTTTACCTTGATGTCACCTTCATAGATGAGTTGTAACTTTTCATAAATTACCTTAGTTGATTCACATTTCATCACCTTAACAAACTCAAATTCTACCAATCCACATAATATAAAATTCATAGCCTTTGAATTATTCTCACTTGCTTTCTTTCATGTAGCATCAGTTGGAGGAGTTTGAGGGATAGTATACCAATCTATAACTAACTACCAAATGTCAAACCCAGGATCCATCAAATAGGTCTTTATCCTATTGTTCCAAAATGCATAATTGGTTCTATTGAACAAAGGGGCCTTGTTTATCAAAATCCCTTATTGTATTTGATGACTAGACATTGTACTTCTTACGATCTACCTTCTAGTTATCAAACCTAACCTTGAAGGATCTAATCTAATACCAATTATTGGAAGCACAACCATTAAAAGGGGGCGTGAATCAGTGAGATCTTAAAACTTTATTCTAATTCTTTAATTTGTTAATCAAGCATCAATATAGAATCCATAAAGAAATCAAACCATAACAAAGAACATAAAGACATAACACATGATATAGGTGTGAAACCCTTAAGGGAATAAAACCCATAGTGATCACTACATGGACTACATGTCCTAAATCATATATCTAATGAGTCAACAAGATTGTTGAGCACCCACTTAGCTTGAGGCACCAACCCCAAATAGTCAAGCACCAACTTTACAAAAAGATTTAGTAAGAACATACTTGACAAGAAGTATCAAATCCTTGATTTGTAGACACTAATCTATAGGAGGCTTCAACCCCCTTTTCCAAACACCAACTCAGTTACTTAAGATCATCCACCTTTCTCAATTTCTTCTATCAATAAATGATTGTATAATTCTTCTCTTTTCTCTACTCTTTAAAAGACTTTGTCCTCTCTATCTTCTCTGCTCATCTCTTTAGTAGATTTTGTATACTCTATGAATCATTTGATGATTTCATATTCATGCCTCTCTATCCATCCGTTCCTCAATGGACCTTTTCTCTACTCCTTAATGAATTTATATATTCATTCTCTCTATCCATTTGTTCCTCAATAGACCTTTACTCTACTCTTTAGATAATTTATTTATTCATCCTCTCTGGCCATTCATTCCTCAATAGACCTCTGCTCTGCTCCTTACCAAATAATAATCCTCTATTTCAATACATTAAAAATACAATTTGATCTTGTTTATATACAAGACAGTGATCAACAATCTCTTGAATATTGGCCAAAAAAAACTCCATAGTCAGCTATCTAATGATTTATTCTCTTTTAAAAACATAATTCATATTAATTTATATAAAATCTCACTCACATAAGTCAACTTACGTGAAACAAAGTTGGGATAAACCATGCAATCATTATAATACATTTAGTTCCAACCTGATGAAGTCTATAATATTCTTGATGCAATTCATAGTAGCTTTGATGTATTTCATAGCACCCATGATGCAGTCTGTAGCAAGCTTGATGTAATCCATATCAAACCTAATGCAAGCCATAGCAAACTAGATGTAGTTTGTAGCATGCTTGATGAAATCCATAGCATTCTTGATATAGTTCATAGCATGCCTAATGTAGTTCATAGCATGCCTGGTATAATCCGTAGCATGCTTGATACAGTCCATAGCTAACATGATGCAATATGTAACAAACCTGATATAATCCATAGCAAACCTAATGCTATTTGTAGTATACTTGATACAGTCTGTATCTAATCACAAAAATTCCTTGACATCAATGACCATATTATTTACTAAATAGTAAACCCTTTGACATCAATGACAACATCTCAACAGGTTATCTATTCATTTCTCCAATTTTTTATTCAAATAAGTGCCTTATTTACACCCTAAGAAGTTACACCCCCTCCTATGAATCCACCTTCCACATCAAAAAGACCAATCAAGATGATGAAATTAGGGTTTTCATTATTCCCCAATGGGTGAAATAAATACAAGAGGTTAGAGATGAGAGATAGAATTTAGTGGTAACTAAATTACTTACAATATTGACTAGATTTAAGAAAAGGAGTGAAAATATTCAAAGGGTGAGGAAGAGGAAGGTGGCGAATATTTATATGATATATAAAATGGAATTTGAACAAAGGGAAAACATGTTTCCCTTATAAAAAATCCTAAGAAGAACCCTGATGATCCTACCAAGTATAATGAATACTTTATTGTATTTGATGATATTACAAGGGAGGCTATGAAGGAAATTTACCAAAGTAGAGAGGATGCATTGAAGATATTGTAGTAGAGGCAAACCATACATGTTCCTTAAGAAAAAATTGATGATGTCCAGAGTGTAACAACTAAGCTAGATAATATTTTGAATAATATCCAGGTTTCTAGAGCATAAAGCTAGCCTAATAGAGTGCATGTCACCAATTTATGGAATCAAATGAGAGAACTAGAAAGGAGGTTGAATTCCTTGGTTCTATGTTCAAGGACTAGTTCTTTCAACCATTTAAATATGATGTCTAGCATAGATGTATCTTTTTGTTTGAAACTTTTAATTGTTATAATAGATGCTTCACTTACTTGGCACAATCAGATGAAACCATTGTTTGGGATCATTACTAAGCATGAAACCAAAGCCTTATAAATTTTGGGCGATATGAGGGTCACTAATGTGACCACTCTTACATGATAAGTAGTCAATAGGCCTAATTTTGAGAACCTCCTTCGAGCAATGGAGAATAACTTCAATGAGGAATTTGAGGGTAATATATATAGGACCAAAGAATAAGTTTTATAATTAGTCAATTTTTATAAAGATAGGGTGGCTAGAGCTAAAACTTTGATAGCTTGGTTTAAAAGGTCAAAAGTTGAATAAGAAAGTTTAGTGGTTGAGGCCCTCATAATCTTAATCCTTCCTTGATTAATTTTGATATTATAAATAAGGAGTTCAAAATAGGAAATGCATTATTTGAAGAACTCAAGGAAAAATAAAAGGCTTCATCTTCAATTTCAGTTACTCAGCCTCATCAATGTAGGGTCCTCATTTTTCAAGATACACCATCATGCATACTCCAATGGCCCCAATTTTTATTTCTCTATGGTTCTTCTAGTCCCAACTACAGTTACCCCACCAACCTCTTCAGCTAGAAGTGCCACATCAACACCTTGATTAAAAATAGTTATGTAATTGCATGTTCAGATTAGGTTAGAACTTTGGTTCCTAACTTATTAACTTTACACGTATATTGTATTTTTAGCTGGAAAGTTTATTTTAGATGTTATCATTGTACATGCATATTTTGCATGATTTTGGACACAATGTGCTATTTTGAGAATTGTATTTTTAGACCTCGCTTGAGAGATAAGGCCTTCTCTATCCCAAGCTTATTTATACTTGTGTCCTCTTGGTCCCAAAATGAGAAGACTTTTAGCTTTAAGATTAATAGAAAATTCTAAGAAGTTTTGTTTGACTTGATCTCTATGTGCAAATCTTCATTCTTATCCAATTCTATGGATTGTGTAAGATGGACCATCATTCTAGTCTCTTAGTTATTTATTTTTTGCATGAGTTATCTTTTTAATATAGCTATTCATTTCGAGTTATAGCTTATTTGAATGTATTTTATATAATAATCACAATCCCCCTTTTAGGATGTGAAAAAACTATCTTACAAATGTGGCAACCTTTGATTGTGTATATTTCAGTGTATTATACTATTTATTTCCTTTGAATCCTTAAATGTGTTTGGTTGTTTGTGTTTTATGGTATCTTGCAAAAAGCATTAGTTTCTGATTTCTTGTCGAAATCTTGGTCAATTGCTGGTCTTGAAGGGTTTTATCTTGGGTAGTCCATAGGTTTTTCTTTTCTACCTTCCTTTTCCCTCTTTTTTTGAGTTTATTTTGGAAGTACTAACCACCTTAGTTAATACCATCATCATTCCACCCACTTCAATTAGATCTAGATTCATCCGTAAGTTGACCCATCTGTGGTAGACAACCTGTATCACTCTCTGTTATTCCACCATTACGTTATCATAAAACTAAATACCCTACAACTCGTGCCTTGGAGTGATATATTTCACCAATCCTAAAATGTTAGAGGATACCTCATAGAAATTTCTAGGGGTGTGCATAAAACACACATCAACAAAGTGTTATATTATAAAAATAGGAATATAATTTCAACAAAGATTTAAGGAGCATGATTTAGATATCTATCATGACTTCTTTAAATAATCAACCCTAGCAGAAAATGTACATGTTACTTCTTATGACATATATTTGGAATAAACATTAATTTTTTAGGAGGATCATTACATAAAAAGAAAACTAATAGAGTCCATAGATATTTTTAAGCATCCTAAGAATGTAAATAGATATGAAGGGTTATAATTAAAAAATTATTGGAATCTCGTTACTTGTTTGCTAAAGGCACAAATAAAGAAGATTAACAAGTATTGT
Organism: Torreya grandis; assembly: GCA_037957365.1. Lineage (NCBI taxonomy): Eukaryota > Viridiplantae > Streptophyta > Pinopsida > Cupressales > Taxaceae > Torreya > Torreya grandis. Next base: position 107,849 of record JARHVA010005517.1, read on the forward strand.
GAAGTATTTAATGTTCCTTCGATAAATATTTAATATTGTCATTAATACTAATTATTTATATTTTCCTCTTGTAAATAGGGCTACCTATATGAGCTCGTGTTTTTCATATAATTCACCTCGATAATAGGCCACAAATTGAGGTCCAAAACTTCCATCTCCTAAACTTTTTCACAATTTTTATGATTTTTTTTCCTTCAATTAAAAAATGTCACATGTCATGTTATCTTTATCTTAACTAAAATTGGTCAAAATTTTGAGACATCATCCTTATTTTAATAATGGTTTCAATAATTTCTCTCTCATAAATTAGAGGAAGTTACCTTTTTCATAACACTTATAACCTCTAAGTGATATGAACCCATAAATCCAATCACAGTGAATATTAATTTATTATAAGAACCAATCTATTTACATCAGGTACTACTATGAGTACTTTGTTCCATATATTTTTATTCGCATAAGTTTCTGAGTGAGTAATTTGTTAGAAATAATAAATGGATAATTGGGAGGGGAAGTGTAATTTATGAGAGGGAGAATTCCAATTAAAGTGCATCTGCATCACTCTCAAGTCACCAAGTTGCCTCCACCACTTCACATGGTATTTTATCCTATCCATTCACTCTTCTTTATTGTATTTTTCAAATACACAAGTCAAGCTTAGAAATTTATTCACTATGATTATTTAATTAAGAATACCTCCTCTAATAACCCAACGTAGGGAAAAAATAAATAGATAACATAACCCAATTTATTAAAAGACTTTAGCTTTAACTTGTGTCATGATTTATTTTTCTCATACTTTTGCATCACAAATGCCTCTTCAATATAGAAGGGGCAATCTAAATAAGGGCTAAAATTTAGGACCAAATCTAGAAAATTTGACAATTCTCAAGGTTAAAGAATTTCATAGCTATTATATCTTGCTAAATACACATACAATATATTCCTCATTTATTTTTGGAGTGAATTCATGTTTATTTTTCTACCAAGAAAAGGAAATAAAAATCTCATTAAAATAAAAATATCATCAAAGTTTGTTCTAACCCACTTTCAAAATTCTAGATCATTCATGATGTAGTTGCAATTAGGGTCCCTTAACGCAAGGTACTTACAACAAAACAAAATTAACACATGATCATTCATGATGTAGTTGCAATTAGGGTCCCTTAACCTGAGGTACTTACAACAAAAAAAATTTAACACATGATCATTCATGATGTAGTCACAATTAGGGATCTCAATGAAGAGATGCCTTAGAATATGCAGCCTACACAATAATGCCATAAAACTAACTCTTTATTCATCAAATGAGATATTATACACTCACTCACACCAAATCACAACCCATACGCTTATAACCACCATAATATTACCCTTTGTCCATGCAAGGATGTGATTCAACCCTTTATTTCATTCCCCTAGATCTGCAAACAAATATCTATTTTTTAGTACTCTAATGACCACTGTAGATGATATTTTATGATTATATATCACCTCTGTCTTGTACACTTGGAAAACTCAGACCTTGGTTTTTTCTCTCAGTTCTTTACCTTTTATCACTTTCATAAGTCTCACATATATTATATCTTTGTGCCTCTTGGCCTATATCTCTTAGTCCTACCAATCTTATGTTGATGACCCGAGTCTTATATATTGCCTAGAATGCTTAAAATGTACTTATCTTCCATATTTAAAAGTTATGAACATGTACCTACTTTTCTGCTCCCTGGACACTAATGTCCATGATAGATAGTAGTGTTGATGTTACTATCATATTATGACACAAATGTCTAGTGCCCGAAAGTCATCCATTTTACAAATGAAACATATCCCAATGGTCGACCTAAGTTCTTTAATGCGAGTTATTACTCAAATGGGATTGATCTAAATACAATATTAACCCTCATTCATTCTTCACCTATAAACACCTATCAAAATACCAAAGAGACCACAACTTATCAAATACACTCTATCAAGCATTCAATTAAATAAAACTTCCTTATTTCCATACCAGTCATAGATACAAAAAATATACATGTCTAACATACTGAAAGAGCAGTCTAAGAGCCCGATTTGTCAAGTTACAAGCTAAGTCATTGTTGTACTTCTTTTTTCACATATTTAATGATTCACACATAATCCAACATGTAGGGGAGATCTACATGAGTTTGAGGCCCTCTTTTAGAATAATGGCTATGTAGGCAATGCCCTCTAATACATGGTCTTTGGGGTCAACTCAACACTATGTGCCCACTAATCCATTTTTCTCCAAGGTCACTATAAATATGGAGAACTAGGGTTTTATCATTTCATAAGGAGTGACAATCCATGACCTAGATTTGAATGCACTAAAGTGAAGGGAAGAAAAACCCATAAGCATCTAAGTGGTTACACCCCATTTCAGTATGTATTCCATACAGGACACTAACATCGACGCAACTATCCTATGTTGACATTAGTGTCCATAGAGCTAAAAGTATCAGATCCAAAATATGATGACTATTCCAGAATATCCTTCCAACCTACTTTCTGCTTGTTCTAGATCTAGAATTATATTTACATCAAAACAAGCTAAGTACATCACTTATTTTTCATTTTTTATCTAGCATAGTTGCATTTTCCATTTTTATACTATCTCAACATAATAAATTCAATGTATGATTATATCTTAGTTTAACATTTAATTATCTTGTTATAGATCTGATCATCACCCTTGTGATATCTCATTTCTATATACCCCTTTAATTCAAATCTAGGGTTAACGATAAGATCACCTTAGACTAAAATATTTTAGGGTTAAACATTTGGTGAGCCTGAGCTTTGAATGTCATTTTGCCTAAGCATACCTTATCAAATGTTTGTTACATGCTTTGTCCTAATATTTATTTACTTCATATCTCTTATCATGGATGATATTAATTACTTTGATTACTATGATTATGAAACTATCCAATTCTCCCTCAAGGAAGAAATTAAAATTAATTACTATTGCATTCTTCTTCTAAGTGCTAAAGCATGTAATATAAAAGCCTTAAATGGTGGAAGCTGTTATCCCTCTAATCACATCCATGCTCCCACCACTTCAAGAGATGAGTCCATCCATCTTAAGAAAGATAAAAATCCTTTAGCCATACTTCCTATACCACCATTATATGACTTTGGCATTCAATACTTGAAAAAGTATGGATACCAAGGCCAAGGATTTGGCAAACATCAACAAGATATAACCCACCCTATATCTCTTAAACATAACAATACAAATAGTCAAGGGTTGGGATTTTTAAAAACATCCTCAACTTTCCAACCATTCAAGCCAACTAAACATGTACATTTTACCAAAAAAGTGGGTACATGTGACCAAGAGGTTTCCTCATTTGATTGTCAAACTTTTTGACAACTACATACAGAGATATGATTGATTCACAAACAACTAATAAGAGGGACATGTATTTGTTCAAGTTGATTGAACTTTCCAACATTCCTACATTCCCAAACAATATCCCTCTACTCAAGAGTGATGGTTTTTTCCTACCTTCACTTAAAACAAATTCTATATCAAAAAAGGTGTCCTCACCAAACTTTCCAAAGTTAAAATTGTTATACCCTTACCAAAGGAAAATGAAACAAGTTATTCAATTGGTACAAGGTATTCAAATGATATATCAAGCGTACCAAAGTTCAAATATCTCATATCATTACCAAAATGACTTAAATTTAGTGATCATGAACTTGCACTTGTTATACATAAGGATGATGATACTCATATGCCTATATTTAAAAGAGATGGTGGGTTGTAACCAATGATAACACCTATGACAAACACCTATATCCCCATATAATAAATAATGTCTATGATGACCATGATTGAGGACCTTCAAAAGTATGTTTATATACTCCAAATGCAAATGGCTTTCTATAATGATAATGCACATGTCACCTCATTCAATAATCAACCTCTTTTTCAATGTATACTTGAATATCCTTATCCACAATATTTTGAATTACTAGATTTATCTATTTTTGACACAAGGACCCATTTGACCACATGATTACCTATGTACATTATTTTGGTCAATGGACACAAGATGACAAACTATTGCTAAAACTTTTCCATATGAGTATTTCTGATGAGGCTCAAAATCGGTTATATAGTTTACCAAAGGGTTCCTTAAATACGTTCTTATAATTGGAAGATGCATTGTTCATGTCTTTCAATATCTACAAGGTGCCAAAACTTACATTAGAACATTTGCACAATTTCAAACAATGTGATGTGTCCCTTCAAGATTATATTATTCAATTCAAAAGTACATCCTATGAGCTAACATTTAGACTCTCATATTTGGAATTGTAGTTTATCTTTAGTAGAGGCCTTCTTTCCCCATTAAAAGAAAGGGCATTGCATAAATAATCTAAATCATTTACCCATTTATATAATGATGTGCATAGTTATACTTCCTTCATAATTACTCATTCAAAGGAACTTAACATATATCCCTCCAAATACAAAAGTTGTATTCTTCACACAAAGGATAGACATAACTTACGGAAGGAACATTATGCACAACAATGTGGTATTCATAATCTTTATATGACTAATTTTCAAATTCTACTTAACATGGGGCAATCCAAGGTCCACATCTTATGCAAGAATCTCAAAATGAACAACACAAAAAACATCTACGCTAACAAGGTTTAATTAACAATTACCTTATACATGGGTGATGCTTATTTTTGGAATAACCATATTTATCCTAAGCAAGTAAAAACTACTTGTAATTTAAGATGCTTACAAAAAATTGGCTTCAATCTAACAAACTTACAAAACAAAGGAGGTTGGAAAGATTCCTTAGGAAACATAACAATACCAATTGCATGTGGTATTAAAATAATTCAAACATAGGTTTGGGTTATGCCTACCACATCTCCATATGCACTTACATTAGGAACTCTTTGGATATACCAAATGGAAGCAAAAATTGATCCAAATCAGCAAGGTACATTTATTTCCTCACAAAGACAAATTAATACATATTTCAAATGATAACATTACTTCTTTTACTAAACATGCAAAACATTAGGAGGAACATGCCATGTACCTTTTCAGCCTATAAAATCATGATGAAAATAATGTAAAAGATCCAACTTAAAGTTGTAATGTTCCCACTAGGGAGATATCTATGACAATCCATTGGATGGCATCATAGGATGATCTTTCCTCTTCAAAATTTCAATAAATACCAAAAAAATAAAAAAATACCCAAAACTCCAAAAACACTTCTGGCACTTACATGTTTTATTGGCTCCTTGGCATCCATGTGTTAGTTCCAAGTTGATGGACAACATACTCAGTTACTCCTACATACACATCTGTGTCACACTTCTACTTAAGTGTGATATAGGTATACACAAATATATGATACATTCATATTTTAGATGTTGGGTTTTTCCTATACTTATCATATGGACATTAGGGGAATCTATTTATTTGATCTTGATACACATAGCTTATACGATTCAATGATCACTCTACATTATCATGTTTGAGCTTACACATGTAATTACACATGCCTATTATCCATGATTATATATTACATTGGGTACTTGATATGCTATACACTTGACATCATTTCCTAACACATTTGATTCATGGGATACTATGACATGTTTATGTTTATTGCTTGTACTTTACTTTATGTACTTCCTTGAATGTCTTGCCTTGTTATTTTATTCCTTGTTCAATCATTTGAATATACTCCTTTGCTTGTAGCCTATGTGCCTATGTATTATTTCATTAACATGTGCATATGACATTGTTTGTTGTATGAACATTTGGATATGTCATTCTTGATTTTATAGACATTTGACTAAGTCATGTCCCTTCAATTATATGGCATTTAAACATGCCCCTTGTTTGCAGTCTCCTTGGACCATTGTCTTTTGGATTGTTTTGTAGTGCTCTTGTGTGTGTGCTTGATTTTTTTGTTGATCTTGTACTGTTACTATCTAGATGTTGTCATGATCTTTATCATGCATTTTTGGTCTACATATGATTTATGTGCTTCAATTATACATTTACCTAGACATGTTCCCTTATATATGCTACATGATTAAATTCACAGATTATACTGTTGTCTTATCTTTTTGAGGTGAGGCAACTACCAGTTCCTATATTTACCTCACCTCAAAAGGGTGCATATTAGTGGGGGCATATCATAGACACATGTTCTCCACACTTGGTATAGTCTCAGATTCAATGGGGGCATGCTTTGGAAGCATGTTCTTCACACTCATTCAATATATGGTACTTATATTAGTTTTCAGATTCAGTGGGAACATGTCATATGGGCATGTCTTCCACACATTCATAGTTCTCAAATTTAGTGGGACATGTTTTGAAACCATGTTCTTCACACTTATTCAATATATGTTACTTATACTAGATTTCAAATTCAGTGGGGCATGTCATATAGGCATGGCTTCCAAACATTCACAATTCTCAGATTCAGTGGGGGCATGATTTGAAAGCATGTTACCCACATTCATTCAGTAAATGGTACTTATATTAGTTTCTAAATTCAGTGGAGCATGCTTTAGAAGCATGTTCTCCACACTTATTCAGTATTCAATATCTCGAGATTATAGTTGGGGCATGTTTTAAAAACATGTTCTCCACATTTGTACTTATATCAGTTTTCATATTTCTCCATATATACTAAGAGCATGTTTTGGAAGCATGTTCTCCACACTTACACATTTATCCGAATTGACCAAAGCAAACAGTTATATGATTCATATTCACAGTTATAGTAGAATTTGATACATTGGTACTATGTGTTATACATAGTTTCAACATGAGATATATCTAAGGTGCATATGTTATGCAACATGTGCCTAATATTATAAAATCCAAATAAAATTTAGATTCCAAATTTTTTTTATGGATTGTTTCTATATCATAATTTTTTTTGTATTGATACTCCGCAAGCTTTTACGAACTTTATCGAGCCAATCTACTACAATAGTTAGTTAACCTTTTATTAGGGTTGAGGTGATCAAATCACTCAATCTTGTCAAGTTTTTAGGTTGAACTTGATCTATATCTATCTTAATCTTAGTTTTAGAGCTTTATAATGATACATATTTTTCAAAACAACTTGCCAATAGGCAAGGTGGTTACATCGACACATAGGTGTACTCTTAAACCATGCTATTTGGATTTCAATCTATTTCAAGTACTTTAACCCATATTGTATGCACTTATTTTATACTGTAACATGCTCTTGGTTGCAAGTCAGTAACTAACAAAACACTCAAGTTGGGTGTATGAAAAGTCAAGGTGTGCATACACACCCAGGTAGGCATTCCTTTCCTTTAAACTAACAATTTTATTACTAGATTAAAGGGAAGGGAAAATATAGATGATATTTTATGATTATATGGCACCTCAGTCTTGTATACTTGGAAAAATCATACCTTTGTTGTTCCTCCCAATTTTTTACCTTTTTCCACTTCCGTAAGTCTCGCATCTACTCTATCTTTGTGCCCCTTGGCCTATATCTCTTAGTTCGACTAGTCTTATGTTGATGACCTAGGGCTTCTATCTTGCTTAAAATACTTAAAATATAATTTTATTTCATCTCTATAAGTTCTGACCTGTACTTGATTTTCTGCTCCTTGGACACTAATGTCCAGGGAAGACAACATTGTTGATGTTACTGTCATGTCTCGATGCAAGTGTCTAGTTCCCTAAAGTCATCCAATCTTACATTTGCTATAGGCAATCCAATCTTCCTCCTCCATATGACACAACCCCCTAAGATCACTATAGGGGTCTCATGTTTCACACCCTCGCTTTCCTTATTCTATGTGGTTTTGCCTCTCCACTCGTACATGCATTACTTTCTCTTCCCCTAGCAAGTCCTTTCTTGCTCACACGATCAAATGACTTTGTTGTATAACCTTGTCATCTTCCTCTAATGGATTCAGAATAAATATTCGTCCATCCTTCTTCACTTGCATAGTGTTCACTCTCCCATCATACAACATCTGACGATCATAATGCCATGACCTCCCCAACAAAACATGACATGTGTCCATCCATAAGACATTGCATAACACCTTATCCATGTATCTGCCAATTTACATCTCCACATTGTATTACTCCTGCATGTTGTTATCCTGACCCTCCACCAACCAATATGCTTTGTAAGGTCTTACATGCGGCTTGCACACCAGACTCAACTTCATCACCATCTTTGTGGACACCAAAATCTTTTTGCCTCTGCTATCCACCACAACTCTATAACGTTTACCTCTAGTCTTACACTTGCTCCAAAAAATATGTCTTCTCTGACTCACCTCCTTGCTATTTCCTGCAATCTTCAAGACTCTTCTTTCTATGAGTAGACTCTCTCCTTGCTCAAGCTCCTCCACATGCCCAATGACTTCTATGGACTCTACGTCCACTTGTCAGACTTGCACTATCATTACTCCCTAAATTCTCATCATCAACATGCACATGAGGGCACTCAAGCACGGTGTCCAATGTCCACACAAGTTTTAAAAGTTCCTCTAAACCTTCCTCCTCTTCCTCTATTGAAACTATTTCTTCCTCTTGTGGTAGTGGATCCTCCTCTTAGTTAACATACTTGCACAGTGCTTACACCTTCCTCACTCACCTTTTTGCACATGGGTTATTCTTTACCACCACTAAGCTTTACTCTAATTCTCGCAGTACACTTCCTCCACACGAACTTCTCCTCTACTCTCAACACATATTGATAGACCTCCTTTATTATCTGCAACTCATTATGTTGATCTCATCTTGGATGGCCCATTCTACTTTGTTGATGTACCACACCAACTTTTCTTGGTCCATCTCGTTATGACCAACTCGGATAGTGATCTTGTAAAATTCCTTTGTGTACTCTAACGCTTATCTCATTTGTCATAGACTCTACAACTTCAATAAATCCAGTCGATAATCTACATGTAAAATTTTACCTTTCAACTTTGCAACAATTGTCTCCCACTGAAAAATCTTGTCATTTCCCTTGTAATTCCTCTCAAGTTGTACCTCCTTCCACCACAAAGCTATGTCCTTTCAACTTAGTATGTGTAACCTTCACCTTTCACTCAGTCGCTATTTCATCAAACTAAAAGTATCCCTCCATCTCCATGGGCCAATCTATTAGCTCCTTTGGGTTCAATGCTCCCAAAAAACATGAAACCTCCATCTATGCTCCTCTTCCAATCTTGGGAATGGCTTTGATAAGCCTCTCTTCTCCTTTGTCTAATTGATCACATGTTGGTCTTGCTTCATCTTCCTCATCCATTTCATGCGCTTGAACCTTTGAATCACTTACATCATCCCTCAAGACAAATCCCCTTCTTCTATCTTCCTCCACGATAGTCAATCTCGTCTACATTACTCAACATATTTGTGATGTCATAAAGCCCTCTCACTACTTTGCAACTACTACACCCAGTCTAGCAACTCTTCTTGGCAACACCTTGTCTGTTTGCAACCCTAGATATGTTGCTACACCACTCTTTGCAAACCTGTGTAGATTGTGTCACTTTCTCACATTTGTTCTCTAGCCACCCTCACAAAAATGGGCAACTCCAAACTTCACTCTCAACCTACAGTTCTAAACTTGCTCTGATATCAATTAATACAATCATGGTTAGGGGTCTCAATGAAGAGATGCATTAAACTTACACAATAATGCAACACAAAAACAACTCTTTATATATCAAATGAGAGATTACACACACCCTCACACTCACAAATTGAAGGCTTAAAAATTCACAGTGTTACCCCTTGCCCACATAGGGACATGACTCAACCCTTCCATGCCTTCCCCCAAGTCTATGCACATATCTCTGCTTACCAGTACTCCAAATGTTGCACATTGGACTCTCGCCTCATTGGTTTTTTGAATGTCTTCTCACAAGTGTAAGGGTCTATTTATCTAAGCATATGGTCCACCTATTTACATTAATGCTCCCACCTACCCATTAATACCCCGAACATTAAAATGCTCATAACCCATCACTGTGCACCACAATCATTAAATGCACAATACAATTCTGATGCACCATAAGACATCACATAATATTAAATGACTTCAACATTCAAATCAATTTTGCAAGCACCAGTACACTCCACAAGAACAAGGTGCACAATCACCTTGATCTTGCAATGGTTCACAAATGGATTCTATGTGAAAGAGCCTAGGTGGAAAGTTTGGGCAAGATCTTTCAAAACACGTGTGCAATAAATAAATTGCATGAAAATAACAAATCACATTATGCAAACAATACAAAAAGCTTATGTACAAACCGAGAATTGTGCAAACATCACAAGCTACATATTTCCGATACTCAATAATTTTTTTAATTGATACAAGATTTCAAGTAAACCTGAATGCTCCTACATACCCAAATGCATCATTTCCCATACAATAATATGAATATACATGTCATCTATAAAGAGAAATAAATCAATTTAATAAATTAAAATTTTCGATTCTATATTAATATCTAAAGTCAAACTTCCTTTGAAGCTTTGGAAATAATATTGATATACTCTTTTATTAAATAAAGGGTATGAACCAAAGCTCTCATAACAAATAAATGAATTCCTCTTTTTTTATTAAATTATATAGACCAAGAAAAAGTCATCACAAAAGAAAAATTATGTATTTAATTAATTAAGAAAAGTTCTTCCTTGTTTGTATATTTAATTATTTAAAAAAAAAATCAGATGTTATTTTTAAGATTATAGTTTTATTTTTATTAATTGTAAAAGCGGGTTGTTAAAAGAGACACACCCAATCACAAATAGCTAACAACGATAGTCTTAGAATTAGAAGTAAACAAAAAACTCTATTGATTGAACAAAAAAAAACACTAAGAAAGCTTACAGCAAAAAGATTATGAAAAAAGAAACAAAAAACTAACAATGCGGACAACACCACTCTTCCAAGACTTCATTCTAATTTTTCTTCATGTTAATTATCATTGTATCCATTATCAAAAATGTTTGTGTATTTTGTCTCTCCTCTACCATTCCCTTCTTGTTGTCCATTATGCCATGCTCCATTTCTTCATTTTTCCTTTTGGCCAACAATTTTAATCCTTACATGTTCCAAACACAATTCTACATAGAAATGAGACTAAAATCTATTATCATTCTAAAATGATCCTTGAGTGATTCATTTTCACATTCAATCCTTAAGACCTTTTCATTCATCTTTTCTATCTGCCCACTGATTTCCATCAAATCAACTTTCGTACAGTAAATACGTTCATTTTAGTTTGTGTTATTCATGACTTTCTTGAGTCTAGCATGATCCCTCATAAACCGGCACCAAAAAAAAAATTATGCAACTCAATTCATCACACATTTATTCCAATTTATTCTGATTTTATGATTATAGTTTTGTTAAAATGGATTATTGTGGCCATTTTAATCAAAAACTTGTTTGTGTATTTTTTAAACAAATACTAGAGGTTTTAGTTATTTATTTTGTATGGGGATGGTGTTAGTAGTAGGACACTCTAAATTCGGGAGCTCACATCATCACCTAGATGTTATGTAGGAATGCCAAAATTTATTTATTTGAAAGCTTAAATAATTTTTAAGTTTGTATTTTAATTTTTACATGTAAAAATGGAGAGAAAATCAGATTTTAAATTAATTTAAAATAAGAAATTTGAAATGCATTTTTAAAAAATTACCCAATTCTTATATATAATATAAATATGTTGTACAATAATACATTAATGAATGTGAATGTGAATGTGAATGTGATTGATTATTGTGAAATAAGAATTGGACTAGTACTTTCCCCCGTATAATATTTTTAATTTATTTTTCAAAAAAAATCTCCTTGAGCGTGGTTATAATTAATTAACTTTCCTAACCCAAATAAAGTTTTTGTGGTTGGAATGAGGCAGGTTTATTAATAGCAACCCGTCTCGCCGTCATATAAACTCAGATAATAAATAATACTGTTTGATGACTATATAATATACCATATGGTACTATACGGAATCTCCTTATGGCTTAGCCGGCATTGAATCTGACATCATCTAGCTTAGATAGTTTAGAATCCAGCTCCATGCTAGGAAATAAATCATTTAATACAAAAGATCATCTGCACTTGTGTTCTTGCCTTGCATGGAGGCAAACAAAATTCACTTAGTCTCCACGAAACGGTTGCTTTAAAATTTACATCAATTATATCAACAAACTTCATGTTCTGGGGTTCCTTGCCATTTCTTCAATGTCCAGCTCCATAGCCAGGACTGGGGAGTCTTTCTGCATTGCAACATCACTGACAATATTTTGGTTTCTATTATCAGCCAAGGACAAACTGTGATACTGAAAACCTACATTATAAACTCGTGCTAAGAGCAGCAAAACAAGGTAATAAATAAAAGAGAGATAAATTCTGTTCATTAGCAACCGACGAAGTAATACATCAAATAATGAAAATGTTGTTAAAGCATGTCTAGCAACTATTCCAAGTGTAATAAATCATGCACCTGTTTCTTATTGGACCATGGTCCAAAGAGGAGCGCAAACAGTAGATTACTCTACCCAATATGTTACTCATAGGCACTGGTCCAAATATACGACTATCACCAGCATCCTGCATCGGGAAGGAAACTTTCACTTTAACTCTAGTTTTGGTGATTTTGTCGAAAAATTATAGATGCACTTACAAACAATGTACATATATACAGTTCGAGCAATATTTGGTAAGCTAAATTATCCAGTAGAACATAACTTCTTGTTTCACAAAGTAATGACCATGTCCAATGACAATAACTTGTAACTCACAAAGGAACCATATCAATCCAAAATAAAAGTTTAAATTTGCACATATTGTGATGACAAGCTCACTACAACAAAGGCCAATATAAAAATTGTGATGATCATAAATTTACAAATTTATTCAACTGCAAGATCTGAGATGAAAATGTTAAAGGCAACAAACAGCAGATGATGCAGTCTTTTGGCATCTTATCTATTGCACTTAGAAGAAATTTGATCAAAGCTGAACCAATATCTTTACATCAACCACTACTATAAGACTATAAGTCCTTTGTTCCATATGTTTTTGTTTGGATACAGAGTTTCCAGCATAACTGACTTGCCTTCATTCCTAAAACGAGTATTCAACAGATGACAGGCTCCATTCAACTAAATGGCAGAAATTAGAGTAAATGTACTCTCTAATTTATTTTTCAAATTGGTTTTTGCATATTGATTCTTAATAAAGTGTATGGGCTTTATCAAAGACAATCAAAGATGTTTGGTTCAAAAATTCTTGTGAATATTTATTTCTCTGGACACCCTAACTTCACTGTTAAGCATAACTTTGTATACGTAGCTTTAGACAATTCATGCACTTTGTTAGATATGAGTGATAAAAATTTCCCCAAATGTACTTTTACACGTATGTATTTTTAGTTCAAACATCAACATATTGCTTTCACAGAAATATTGATTTACTTCTAAACAGCCCCATAAAGAGTGAGATGATGGAAATCCTTGATACCAAAATGCTAAAAATGCAGACTATATTCTACCATAAACACTTGCCTGCTTCAAAAATCTGTGTAGACATCTTATTTGTGTTCCATCCATGTTGTAATCTAGAGAACATAATCAGCCATATACATTCTAAGGATTTCCTGTTTGCTGTCCCTTGCTAAATTACAACCACAACCATGTCCACATTAAGTTTGACAATAAAGCGCATTGCTCACCCATGCTAATTTCCTCCAAATATTGTATGTCAGCTCTGAGAGACATGATATTCAGATTTGTGACCTAACAAAACTAAAATTGCCAGTCTTCTCGTAATATTTTGTTTGGCTAGGCATGTCACTATCAATTATTTCAAAACACTCTTATGTTTCTAACTGCCACTGCCAAAATTATGATGTGAAAGTTATTTAATAGAGAAAAGAGCAGAGAAAACAATCAATGGGTTAAGAAAGAGAAGAATCTGAGAATGAAATTGTATCAATATCCATGCATTACAAAAGATCTATGCTGTTTGGGTAAAGGTACGGAAACATTTCGGAAACGCAGAAATGCCATTTTTCAAAAACATTGATTTGGAAACACCATGGAAACATCTGTACATTTTAATCTTAATACACACACAATGCATATTACTCATTATTTTAGTAAAACACTTGAAAATACAGTGTTCATTCATTCATTGCTTCAAAAAGTTCAAAGTAGACACTGCAAATACATTCAAATATAGAATAAATCATCAAGATTTGGATTGTCCTCATAATCATGAATGCCACTCCCACTAGCTCCACTCTCCACAAACCTCTCCTCCTTGCAATGGCAAACTTCAAGCTTCTCCTTGCTATGGTTGCATCCTCCTTTCTAAGGCTGCAAGCTCCTCTTTTTAGTTGTTTGCAACGGCAATGTTGGTTGTGTGTGTTATAAGAGTGAGGTGAGTGTCTATTTATAACATTTTAAGCAAAGTTAAGATTTTTTCTTTTATTTTTTTCAGCTGTATTTTTTTTATTTTACTTTGTCCCTGCTTGCTGGCCCCACCAGGAACGTGGCGGAAATGCCCAGAAACATTCCAGATTCCTTTCTATGGCTGCAAACTCCTCTTTTTAGTTGTTTACAACAGAAATGTTGGTTGTGTTATAAGAGTGAGGTGAGTGTCTATTTATAATATTTTAAGCGAAGTTAGGGTTTTTTTTTCCTTAAGTGTATTTATTTTATTTTTATTTTTGGTCCCTGCTCGCTGGCCCCACCGGAAACGCGCAAATATTATGCAATCATTGAGTTTTAATGGGTGTTTCACGTGCAAAGATTATGCACCTGAATGTGAGAAACTCTAAACAGGTATGTCCTCGTGTAAACATTGCAGTGATCGCAAAAAGCTTCTTATTGAAAGCACCAACTTTCATTGACACTCCTGAAGTGGTTGATAGAAGCTTCTTCCTCAAAGCACTAACTTTAATCAACCCTCCTGAAGTGTTTACGAATGTTTTCATGGGTAGAAGTTATAAGCCAAAGATAATGTCAACTACCAAACTGGGAAACCAGATATGGGTTTAGAGATGGTTTATTTTCCGCAGATCACTCTAGTCTCAAATTACAAATGTCTTGCTTGAATTTTCCATTATGAAAATTTATTTCCCATGTCACTTTAGTCTCGACTCTCAAGTGCATTGTTTGACTCTTCCATTGAGGGAAAACAAATTCACAGGTCATTTCACTATAGTATGCACTATTCTAGCTGTTGGAAAAAGTTCAACGATGCCACTATAGAGTTAGAAGCGATGCGTCCAAAAAGAGTAAGATACTACTTGAAGATTAATGAACCAAGATTGCTAGTTGCTATAGTCAAGCTCCTAGCAATTTCTTTGAATTGTTGCAACCAAATATGGCATTACCATCTACCCCACGGATAAAGGGCCTGATTAAGACAATGATATTATTCAAGCCAGAAATGCTGCTAATGAATTTATTTATCGAATAAATTATTCCTCCAATTGGAACTCGTGTTAAAGTTCATAAGATCTTTCAAAAAATTGCTTCGGTCAGAGAGTGATGTGGAACTGACACTTACGCACGAACATTTTTTCAGTTATTGCTGCATCTGGGAACAGAGGTCTGTTTTGTGGATCAGTTGTAGAAGATAAACTTTTATGGCAGGTTACAGATGTAGCAGTCAATGCAAATGTTATGCACCTATTTTTATAAAGAATGAAGACAAGATATTTCAGCATTTCTGAAGTTAAAAAGTCATGAACAAAACCATCATAAGTTCTAGAAGTGAGATTTGAATCTAATGTCTATACTGCCATTTCCTGAATTCAATTTGTATGCAATTGGCATGAAGGTAAAAGTGAATAGTCCAACTTCGTATGAAAATGACTATCTCAATGTTCTGATGTTTAAAATTACATTGTAAACGTGACAAATAAATATCTAAACATAGAACCTTATGGCATTTGTATTAGAGACAGAAAATAAGATTCGAGACCTTAATAGAATACGGAAAGATACCTCATGATTGAGAGAATCTTAAGATTTTCTATGGACAAGTAAAGAAGCTAGGAATACCCATCAGTTCCACTCGATTGTAGCCAAAGCTCAAAAATATTAGTAAAATGCAGCTTAGAAATAAGTCATGCTTGCACAAATTAATAAGTTCCAAACCACAATCTGGTTCCTCAACTCTTCTATGCCACCATTCCCACATTAATTCAAACCAATGTCTTACCGCTACCTTAGTGCTTAAAGATTCGTTATCAGAAATCACCCAGCATTGATCCTTTTCCATTATGAAGGGCTCTTCTTTCTCATCAGTTGACAACATTTCATCACCTTCTACTGCAGCCAATCTTCGGATAATGGAATTATCTGGATTCAGAGGATCCTTCAGTGCAACCACATCACCAACAAAGACTGACCTGTGGACAGTTCACAGAAGGTTATTTTTGCTCCAAAGAGTGCTACAAAGATGAGCAAAAAAAATTGAACAGATATCGATAAACCATGGATAAATTTTATATGAACTTCTGCATGCACTAAATATCTTCGCTCTTCTGCTTAAAACACCTAACTTTACTTACACTGCGTCTACTTAAGAAAATGATAAATTGGTCTGTTTCATGAGATGAGTCATATCCTTAGCAAACTACTGGCCAATGCAAGAAACGTTAAATAAAAAAGGAACATTCACAGATTCCCTCATGGAAAAGTACCGCTTAATAGGAGTTCTGGAGGAGATAAAGCAATTTAGGAAGGCATATCAGAGAGATTAAGTTCAAACAAAGATAATGTATTTTAGAAAAAATATGCAAATCGAAAACATTTAGGGAGCAGAACAGTTTTCATGTACCCAGAGAAATCAAGAGCTCAAACTTAGGTTACAGTACTTGGGGTTCACCAGTCATAAGGTACTGTCGAATGAAGATGAAGTGGAAGAAAGAGGTAATTAAAATCCAAGTCAAAGCCAGATGCACAATAGTAGAGGAGCTGGTATCAGGCCACAAATAGGAGATTTAATCGTAGTGTACCAAACCACTGAGTGGGGATGCAGTGTCACAGGAATCGATGTCTACAACTATGAAGTGTGAGACGGAGCCTCTTGAATAAAAAGCTCTCTTCGGATTCAACAATGCAGTATTGCCACTATTGCTCTCAAGAGACTGAAACAAATAATAAGGCTGTGGATGCAGGATGAACTCCTTGTAAATAAAGGGTGTGTAGCATGTGAGTGGCAATCTCAACTCAAATGTCTAAGCTATAAATATGTTTATGTTAAATATTATTTTAATATATATATATATATATATATATATATATTTAAAATTTTAATTGCTGGTCTGCTCAGAGCAAGTCAGCCGGGACATGGGTTTGAAGAGAACTGAAATTCCTAATTCAAGAAAAAAAGTATGGATCGGATCAGACCACTTTGGTAAGTATGAAAAATCCAGATAAGACAAGAACTGGGCCAGATCCGGTAGGATTTGGTACGTATGCTAATACATGAGTGCAGAGAAAGAATAATCTCTCTTCCAAACAAGCACCAATATCTGTCTCCAGTTTTATAATATATGAACCAAACAAAAAGAAAATAAAACCAATTGCGAAGGATAAGAAGTATAGTAGTAGGCTGGATGGAATAGCCTTACATATTTACCTTCAACAGGAATCGTACGCATACACCACTCATTCTTTAAAAACAAATGAGAGAATCCAGAATGCCATTGGCAAAGGGTAATACCCAGAGTCAAAACAAAGAACAGATCTCCCTAGTAATCTAGCTTATTTTGTTGCAACAATGAACAATGGACAAATCAATGCACCGAGAAGCGAGTGAATTGAGATTGATCCCATTCATTCTGAAAATCCAGTATGAGAAACAGCCTCACAAAAAAGGCAACCCAAATGGGGCACACCAACCAACAAAGTACAGCACTTCTATAGTTGGGGTAAAAAGCATCTATAAGGCTAACTTTATATTATTTTTGTAAACACCTTATTTTCACTTATTGACATGCTCTGTTTCATGGGCTCATCAGCGCAATAGTGTCCCTGAGTGTACATCCTAAGGAGTACACTGGGATCGGTGTGGGCCAGCTCATGGCACTTTGTAAGAGCTTTTGTCATGCCATACCATTTGTACTACCTCCTTTAGATCAACATGATGACATCAACTTAGCTTAGCCTGTAAGTTGTCCATTCCCCATTCAGTTCCTCTTTTTCTCTTTGCATGCCTTCATTTGACATCATCGGCCCAACCATCACCATCTTTGTAATGTCCCCAAATGGGACAATTAGACCTAGCTGGTGTTTTTCAACAAACCCTTGAATAAATTTGTCAATTAACTGAAAATCTGTCCCACAAAACCAGCAAACTCTAGCTAAAAAATTTATAGAATTTCCAAGCAAACAAACACTAAAATAGCTCCACAAATCACTGAAAGCAAGGTACATTTTTTGTCACCAAGATATATTGGCAAAGTGGCTGAAAATACCCCTGCAAATATTCTGATTTTTTATGTGAAAGAACAGCTGCGTTTTCCACTCACGAAACACCCTTAAAACCTCCACAAGTGGGTCGCCACACTTTAAAAAAAAATAGGGAAATAAATCTGATATTTATTCCTTGGAATTTGCCCTTCTAACCACCTTCCGAACCTCTCCAAGCAAGTCACCGAAGTAGCAAAATAATATATAAAATTTATGAATATTCTTAGGGCACGGAATAGCCCTCCAACCTACAAATTGATCCACAATAACTCACCAAGTGCTGTAATAAATTATTAAAATTACCTTTGAACTTAGAAAAGGGTTCCGAAGACAATTTGCCCTCTTGAGAGGGGTCGCCACACGCTCCCAAAGCAAGTCACCACCCTTATGATGGACTCCAAAATCAACAAAACTCTTCAAACCAAGTTCATCCACCTCTTTGAGCTGCAAATCATGAATTTTCAGCTCTCTGAAGGGTTTGCAATATTCTTTGATGAAGGTGGTGTCCAAAAACACCCTTGTAGAATCACTTGCATACAACTATGTGAAATTGAAGCACAACTACAACCCTTGAGTAGAGCTGCTCTGAAAGTAGGTATGGATGTTTTCATCTCCAAACCTCTAACACACTTAAAGGTTTTCATCTTCAAGATGTGGTGAACAAGCTTGACATACTTGCACAATAATTTCAATATCCAAAATGCATAATCTTTTCAAATGAGTTTTTCCTTTCCTTTTATATCTCTCATCCAAATGTGGCAACCAAAATAGCGAGGGAGAGTTTACCTTTTTTTTTTTTTTTCAATATGTTAAAAAGCTTCCATATAAAATTCACTTTTAGGCCTTAAGTGTCCATGACCCTCAAAAGGTCCCAACTTAAGTGAAAATTAGATAAAAAACAGTTTTTGCATAACTCAATTGAAAATTATAATACTTAAGTACTTTCCACATTTTTGCTCTTTGAATAACCCTCGCATAGTTCCCTTCTCTTTCTTTCCCTTAGCCTTGTGGGAATAAGGCCAAGCTAAGGGTCCATAAGCAATTTATGCCAAAAAATGGGGCATTACAATCCCCCCCACCCAAAATTTTTTGTCCTAAAGCAATTGCAAAAGCCATGGGGCTGTCCCCACATCCTTCAAGATGCACTTAGCAACTAAAATGACTTCCCACTGAAAAGAAGCTCCAATCTAAATTCCCAACTTGCTAAACCTGTATCTTATAGGCTGCCCCCATGAACTCAAGGTGTCATGACCACCTTTCAAGGACTCCTCATATTCTCAAAGAAATAACACATGCCATATTGGTTTGCCTTTGATGTAGCCTCTCATAATGATCATTGTGCCCTCAAAAGATGTCTCCAAAACTTGGAAATAAGTAACAATAATCTCATCTTGAAATATAACTTGAGTTAAAATAGCACATAGATGCAACCTCCCTTGAGTTTGCCTCAAAACAAGTGGTACTTCATTCATCTTGGACTTCCTTTTATCACCTCCTTCATGCATAAGAACATTAAAATGATCAAACAAAAGTCTCAACCAATCTACTAGATAAGCTTCTACCTCCCATTCTTTATCAAGCCAAAAGTGTGCCTCATCATGAACATTTCCATAATACATCATTGGCTGGAATTTATCAAAAAAATCAGAATTTTTACCTTCTACATGTTGCTGTACCTACCCCTTAAAATCAGACTTTTCTATGTGGTAAATTTCAGAATGTACCTTGGCATGTGTCTTCCCAATCATGGGCTGTAGCGTGCCCTTAAAGTGCCAATCTTTAATCTTTTTAGGTAGCTGGAATTGTTTTGTTGACTCAGAAAATTTTGAGCCAAAAATTTCAAACTTCAAACATTTTTTTCCAACGCTTCCCCTTGCCTGCCATTTATGATATAAATTATTTTTTATGCCCAAAAAAGTCCATACGTAAGCCCAGCTGAGTCTAGAATTTTTCGGTAAGCAAAAGGACCAACTTTGTTTACAATTTGGACCTTGTGAACAGTTTCTTGCAATTTTAGCCCTCTCCAACATCAAGAAGGGTCTCACTTTACTTAAAACATCTTCATTTATAATCTTGCAAGAAGGAATAGGGTGCTGCCCAAAGCAAATTTTGGGTTGCCCTTGGCAATCGGACCTCCTCTCAACCTTTCCACAACAAGCATGAAAAAAAATCAGAATTTACTACACTTACCAATTGCTTTGTAGGGGATTCTAATTTGGAATGAAGGGGCTGCATTTGATGTCTAGTGGCAGCCTTCTTTTCAATCTTCCTCATGCTCATGAAACATCCTTCTAACATGTTTATTTAAGAAGGGGCCTCTCTATCACTCAAACCATGTAAAACAACCTCATTACCTGTCACTTTGAATTTTAACTCCATGGTTTGATAGTTTTGAGTGTACTTACCAAGTGAGTGCAACCACTGAATACCAAGGACCATATTGGTCTCCCCTATGCCAACCACATAAAAATCATCCTCCACAACCTACCCTTGTTTGGAAATTACCATATCCAATGTATTGTTTTTAGCCTTGGTAAGTGATCTCACTAGTGAACCTTCACATGAAACAAACATGTTAGAAAAAAAATTAGTGTTTAACAACACTTTTACAATTATGTTATCATGTTTTATCTTAATCGGGCGGTAGTGTGCCCTTTCTCTCTCCCAATCTCTCCTTGTGGTGGGAAAATCACTACTATATGTTTGGACCATCCCCATAGTGCTGGAAAGTGACAAGCTCACCTTCTTAGTGCCCATGCTTACCAAGGTGACTAATAACTTCAAGGAATACAAACTGAAAATATTAAAAACAACTACCTTGATCCATGTTTCATGACTTTCCTTGTCTACTTCCTTCCTCGTGTTGGCCCTATGCATGATGGCAACATTGTGTTGATAGAGCTCACCTAGATCCCATAGCCATGAGGGGTATTTGTCATGTCCCTTTCTTGAACTTACTTGGAAGACTTCTTCTTCTCCTTGAGTGTCCCTTACCACCACCTCAATGATAGCACAAGCTTTGCAGCCAAGATAATGAGAGAACCAATCATGAAGAGAAAACATTGAATGCTTACCAAGTTGACAACTCAATTGTTTGCCCATCAAGAAATCTGATTCTCCTTCCTTTGTATGCAAGGTGCATCCTTCTTCTTTCCTTCTTGGCATCACTCCTTCAATGGACCTCTTTGCTATGTCCCTTTTTGTTGGGACATGTGCTTCCTTAGCAAGACATAATAACTAGTGTTTCCTCCAAGCTTCTTGCAATCTGAAATTAGACAAAGAAAATGATGCATGAAAAGGGACAATACAAAAACTTCCTTTCTTGGCATAACTTTCTATTATGATGTCCTTGTTCAAGCTTCCATTTGACCTTTTGTAGGCTCAAGAAGTTGTTGAACAACTTCTCTTTACTTCAAACTCGAAAGTTCTGATTTTTCTATAACTTCCCCATTAATGTCAACCATTTGCAACCCCATTGGTTGCTGCATAGTTTGTTGGAACTCTTTACTTGCCTGCCCTTTATGAAAAGCTCAGTTCATCCTTTTTGAGGTCACCAACATGGGTGTCCCATTGCTTAAACCATGGAGAACAATTTCCTTGTTGGCTGCCATAAAATTTCAGTTTTGATTCTTGTAAATTATGAGTGTACTCACCAATGGATTGAAACCATTGGGCTCCAAGCACAATATCTATCTCCCCATGGTCTATCACATTTAACTCTCCTTCAAAGGTATATTTGTCCATGGTTAGTTTTAATTCCAAGGTGCTGGAAATGCATGATATGGAGGAGCCATCCCCCATGGTTACCTTAAGTCCACCATTTTCCTTGATGGGCAACCTATGCCTTGCAACCATTTTAGCATCTATGAAGTTGTGAGTGGCTCCATTTTCCATTGACACAATTCCCCTTTTGCCTCTAATAGTTCCTTTCACACAGAAAGCATGGCATCTAGTAGCACTAGATAGGGTAGAAACCACCTCTTTCTTTGTCACATGATGGCTGTCCTCTTTTCTTTCTTGTAATTGTCCTTCAATTTCAGTTTGGTTCATCTTCATATGCTCATTTCTTTGCTCCCAATTTTCTGATTGTCTTTCCTTTGGTGGTTGCCCTTCCATTCCAATTTTACATGCCCTTAACTTCTTTGAATTTTCTGATTTCAATCCCAGCTGATTGTCCATCATAATAGGCCCACAATTGACTGAATTTTGGTTTCCAAACTTCAAAGGTCCTTCAGTTGGTGGCTGCCCTTCGACTTCAGCCTTACATGCCTTTAATTTTTCTGGATTTTTTAATTTAATTTCCAGCTGATTACCCATCACAAGGGCTCTATGATTGACCGAATTTTGGTGTTTAGCAACCTTGTGTAGTGGTTGCCCCTTGTACAATTGGAAAGTAGGCTCGGTTAATTGCTTTAAGGGTTGTCTTTCATCCAATTGGAAATTCTTACTTGGCACCATTAGTGATTTTGGTTTTGATGGCTCCCTCTTCTTACCAAACTCATCCACGATTCTCTCAAAGAATTCCTCATGTGACCCAATGGTGTTGTGCCCTTGTGTTTCCCATCCATGATGTCACCATTCATGGGCAGCCCCATCCAAATGTTGGTTGACAAAAATTAAGGCTTCCCTTCTACCCCTAGGCCCCAAATCAAGGTACTCACCTTGTCAACCCAATCTCTCATTGGAATACTTGGATTACCATCAAAAGTTGGAAGAACTATCTTCCCCAAATCATCATGCGTAGCTATTTGTTCATGGTGCCCTTTACCATATCTCAAACCTACCCAATACTTGATCTCGATAAACATGCATAAAAAATTAAATGAAGTTCAAGCTATTTACAAAGGAAATGAACTATGTTTAAATATTGAAACTTAAAAATTCATAACTTTTAAACGGTAACACAAAAATACAGAGATATAATTTAATTTTGAACACATTAATGATTTCCATTACTTTCATAATCTGATACACTTAATCGGAAGAGTATGCAAGTGATACGAATCATCATGCTACGCCAAAGACTATTACACATGTGCTTCCAATAAATACATAATTTCAACTAAAATAATAACAATAGCATGGCTCTTAAATAGCCAATATAATTTATTTGCAAATTTATACAAAAATTTGCACAAGTTGATCTTCAAAAGAACTCCACTCGCAACCGCAAGGCCAATCGAAGGAGGGGCTCGCCTCCCATTCTTTTGCTATCATCAAGGGCCTACCCTAGGCACCCTCGAACCTAAGGCTCCCAGCTCCAAGGATCATCACATCATGGTTTAAGATAGATAAGTTGATAAAAGGAGGTTTAGATGGTAACAAGACTAGACAATGAACACTCCCTAGGAAATGCATCTAGGAGGCTATAAATTATACACAAAAGAGGCTTCCATCTCCAAAACCAGCATACAAGGAAATCAAAACACAATATCAAATACCAAAAGATAACAAGCAGCCATAACATGTTTCCAACACCAAGAAGGCCCATCAAAGGAGAAGAACGTAGGGGTAACTCACCCTTGTTCTACCATCTCTTGGCCATGGGAGGGTATAGACACCTAAAATGTAGTATGCAGCGTTATTTTGCCTTTGTTTTTTTTTTCTTTTGAGGATTGATTTCTTTGTGTTTTGATAATGATTTTGAATGCTTTGAATAGAAAAAAGTGTAGAAACTAAAGAATTGCGACAAAGAAATAATAAAAAAATTCACTTTTTTTAATGTCACAACTAACTGGAAAATTACAGAGTTTTATTACAATTAGAATATCAATGTTTCCTTGATTATAACAACCGAGTTCACAAAATACCATCTAATATCTAAATCCAACATACCCAAAAAATGTTTGTCACTTTGGCCATGCGCTGTAGTAGAAACCAGCTAGTTGGAGGCAGAAAAATGTCTGATAACCCTCGAATGATAATACCTCCACTTCCCTCGAGATTGTTGAGTTTTGCCCAACCTAGGAGCCTAATCACCAACAATAAGCAATCCCAAACCCTAGGCATCCCAACCAACAACTCACATGCCTCCCTCCAGAAGCTGTACGGCCCACTTCAGCAATGGTACGGCCCAAAAATGAGGGTATTGCAGGCAACAATCTCAAAATAAACTCCTCCAATCCGCCTTGATGAATAAACTCAACAATTACAAGCTTTGTGATTGAAGGAAAAGGAGCAATGATTCACCAATGAAGCCCAGCTGTGATCTCTTAGTGAAACCACCACAAATTCTCTAGACTGTGTCTTCCAACAGCATAGAGAATGCTGCTTGCAAGAGATTTCGTCCTCACAAACCCTGAGAAGTATGACCTCCTCCAAAAACAAGAACCAATTCAATATCTTCATCTAGTATAAAGAAATAATGAACCTAAAATGCTCTTATATAGCCTCTCCAAAACCCCACGCCCCGTTCTAGGGAATTAAAAAAATTTAATTATAAACTATAACTCCTCCTTATGTTTCCCTAGGTGCCCATCCTAAGTTATAACACTTTTAAACTTTATATTTTTACTTATGTCTCCCAAGGTCCCCTTCAAAAGTCACTTTACTAAAATAACATAAGTTAAATATTTTAATTTAACTTTAATAACATTATGTTATTTTAAATAATTGCATTGGATCATTAAACATTAAAATATTGATACCGATTGGACCCATCGACACTGCCAAAAATAGTAAGACTGACAATTGACTTCCTAGACGCCCAAAATTGACTTACTAAAAATAGTAGGTATGAGAGAAAACACCAAAAATACTCCAGAAAAGGCCGAAACACAACTGTCCACTACACCATGCTAGATAAACGGTCACCAAAGAATCCTAACCACTCTCCATTAGCCTACAAGAATGACTGAACAGGCTAACTCTAACAATCTCCTGAAAAGGCTAGGAAAAAGACATTACAGTCCGCCTTTCCCAAGATTGCTTGCCCTCATGCAATCTCAACTCTGGATGCTGTAAAATCTATTCATTTTCCCACGTCACATCCTCCAATGGTAAGTTCCTCCACTTGACCAAGTACTCCTTAATTATCCTCCTCTGAAGAGTCCATTCTCTGGCATCTATGATGGCCTCTGGAACCAAAATCAATTTACCCTCCTCATCCAAGGGTGGCAACTCTGATGAAGGAACCACATTGTGTCTTAACGCCTTCTTAAGCCTAGATACATGAAAAACATTATGGACTCTGTTGTCAGATGGCAACTCAAGCTCGTAGGCGACCTCCCCAACGCTCTTGGACACCCTAAAAGGACCATAAAACTTGGGCTTCAACTTCTCGGCACCACTCTTCTTGAGTAAAGACTGTCTATAAGGCTGAAGCCTCAAATACACCATGTCCCCAACCTCAAAACTGCACTCTGTACGGTGCTAGTCAACATCAAGCTTATGCAGATTTTGTGCCTACTGCAAATTTTCCTTCAAAGATTTCATCACGTCTTGGCTCTCTAGCAATAAATCTCTTGCCTTAGGCACTCTGCTATCTCCAAATAACAAATCCAAGAAGTTTGGTGCGTCATACCCATACAAAGCCATAAACGGAGACATCCTGATGGACATGTGATAGGTAGTATTGTAACAATACTCACCAAGGTGCAACCATTTGATCCAAGCCCTTTGTTGTCTGGAAACATAATTTTTGAGATATCCCTCCACCCATTTGTTCACTATCTCTGTCTGCCCATCCATCTGTGGGTGGTGGCTAATACTTGCGGTGAGCTCAGTCCCACTCAATCTGAAAAGCTCCTGTCAAAAAAGACCGAGGAATTTGTTGTCCCTATCACTGACTATGCTCCTAGGCATCCCATGCAGCCTAAATACCTCTCTAAAGAAGAGATCAACCACCTGCGATGCAGTATATGTTGTTGAAATAGCATAGAAATGGGCAAATTTGGTCAACTTGTCAACCACAACATATATGCAGTCCTTGCATTGTACCTTAGGTAACCCAGTGATGAAGTCCATAGAAATACATTCCCATTTTTTATTAGAAATGGGCAAGCGCTGAAGTAAACCAACTGAATAGGTATGCTCATTCTTGTTCTGCTAGCAAGTAGGACACTCTCTGACATACTTGAGGACTTCATTTTTAAGTCCTTTCCAAGTGAACCTCTCGCGGATCTGTATGTATGTCTTGAAAAACCTCGGGTGACCAATGATAGGTGCATCATGAAATGTCCTCAATAACTTCACCTTAAGCTAAGAAGAAGGCACCAAATGAATTCAAGCCTTGTAAATAATCAACTCATTAAGCACCGTATACCTATCATCATGAATTGTGCCCTCTACAATCCCTACTGCCCAAGAATCTTTGGCATACTCAGTGGTAATTAATTCTCTCCAATCAGCAAAAATCTCTACCAGAGAACATAAGTGAGGCCTCCTAGAAAGTGCATCATCAACTACATTCTTTTTCCCCTTGACATATACAATGTCGAAATCATATCCCTGTAGTCTACTTACCCACTTTTGTTGCCTGTCATTGAGGTCCTTCTAGTTCATGAAATATTTGATACTATTGTGGTCAGTTTTAATAATAAATTTACCCCCAACTAGGTATGGTCTAAACTTGGCCAAGGCATGCATGATGACCAACATCTCTCTGTCATAAATGGAATAGCTTCTCTCCACAACTCTCAATTTTCTGCTCTCAAATGCAATGGGGTGCTTCTGCATCAAAATAGCACCAATCCCCTCACCTGATGCATCACACTCCACCTCGAAATGTTTGGAGAAGTTAGGTATAACTAACATTGGATAGGAGGACATCAACTGCTTGAAGTGCTCAAAACACTTATGTGCTGAATTGGACCACTCGAATGCTCCTTTCTTAGTTAAATTTGTAAGTGGGGCTGTAGTCTGATAAAATCCCTTGACAAACCTCCTATAAAACCCACACAACCCAAAGAACCCTTTAAGTTGAGTGAGGTTCGTCGGTGGAGGCCAGTCAACAATAGCCTTGATCTTCTCAGGATCAACTCTCACCCCCTCTGCACTAATGATGTGACCAAGGTACAAAAGCTTTGTCATACCGAAGTCGCATTTGGATTCCTTTGCATAGAGAGACTCACTCTCCAGATGCTCAAAACCTCCTCAAGATGTTGCAAGTGCTCCTCCCAGGTTTTGCTAAAAATCAAGATATCATCAAAGAATATCAAAACAAATTTTCTCAACTGATTCCTAAACACTCGATTCATGCAACTTTGAAAAGTGGCTGGGGCATTTGCCAAACCAAAGGGCATCACCAAGAAATCAAAATGCCCAAAATGGCCCCTAAAAGTCGTCTTCTCTATGTCCTCTTTCCTCATCAGAATCTGATGGTACCTTGACCTCAAATCTATTTTGGAGAAATACCGAGCATCATGTAACTCATCAATTAGCTCATCTATTATGGGAATGGGGTACCTATTTTTTATTGTCTTCTTATTAAGGGCCCTGTAATCAATGCACATTTGCATAGTCCCATCTTTTTTCTTTACCAAAACAACTACTGATGCAAATGAGTTTTTGCTAGGTCTAATGTGCCCCATCTCTAACAACTCCTTAATTACTTTTTCTATTTCATCTTTGTGTCTCTTAGGAAGTCGGTAAGGGGTAGTCATCATTGGTTTAGTACCTTCCTCCAACTCTATGATGTGCTCTATCCCTCTATCTGGTGGCACCCTAGGAGGAATGCTTCCAAATATCATACTATGTTGCAATATTAACTTTTGGATGTCCGGATGGTAATTATTCTTTTGCTGATCAGCAACTGTAGGCATGATAAGACACTCGGCTGCTCACTCAACCTGCTCATGTCTGATTAACCGCTCCATCCTTTTGAAGGACACCACTCTAGGCCCCCCATTTGATAGGCCTCTAAGTACTATCTTCTTCCCATTGGCCTCGAACTTCATCTCCATCTTCTGAAGATTGAATGACAAACTCCATAAGGGACTTCATCCAATGCATTCCCAACACCATATCAGTATCCCCGATGTTGACCACATAGAATTCATCTATCAATTCATATTCACCTAATTGAATTTTCAGATTTGAAAACTTTCGAGTACAAGAAAGTTTGTACCCATCAACTACCATTACCTTAAAACCATCATGCTAATCTGTCTTTAGACCTCTCCTAGCCACGAACTTCTCATCAATGAAGTTATGTGTGGCACCTGTGTCAATCAAAGCTATGATTTGTTGCCCTTGTAAAGTCCCTCTAACCTTAAATGTGACTGCCCTTTGAATGCTCGACAGTTGGGCAATGGTCCATTACTCTTCGGCTCCTCATCACTACTCTCCGAATTAGACTGCTGATCTAATTTTTTTTATGTTGTTTCATCAACAGAAAAGTATTATATTTGCTTTACCTTTGCCTTCACACTGCACTTATACGATGGGTCCAAGGGCTCTCTACAGTGGAAGCATAACTTCTTCCTTCGGAGCTCATTCAACTGATCATTATCCAGTTTCTTTGAGTCCTATTTGGGCTGATGGGAATCACGCTGAAAATGCGTCTTGTCCTTATCTTTCTTATGCATAAATCCTATGGAATGGAATTTACTTCTGGAAGTAGAAAACTCCATATCCCTCGCCCTCTTGATGGCTTCCTGCAAAGTGGTTGGATTGAGTCCCTTAACCCAACCACGTAAAGGGTCTGAAAGCCCATCAATAAAAAGAACAAGCAGCCTCCTTTCTGAGGTATCTGTAACAAGCACCGAAAGTATCTGGAACTCCACAACAAAGTTGTCCACAGTACCCCACTGTTTAAGTGGAGCTAACTCCTTGAAATGCAATTCAGGGTCTTTCATATCAAATCTATCTATAAACCTCTATGTGAACTCTGCATATGTATCAATTTGATCATGCCCCATGGTAATCATCCCATGATGCCACCACTCACGAGCAATCCCATCCAAGTGAGTAGCGGCATATTTGATAGCCTCATCTTTTGGCATAAGATTGAGCTGGAAATAAGTGTCTAACTTCTACGCCCAAGCCCTTGCAGTAGTCTTCCCTATGCCATCATAAAATGGAATTGTGAGCTTCCCAACATTCCTCTGTAAATCATGGTTATGTGCTCTTCCACCCCTGTGTGGTATGTGCTTCATTCTAAGGTCACAATAGTCTCTGAAAGACTTCTTTGCACGGATCTCCGGATCTGAATCCCTCCAAACTTGTAAGAACGCATCTTGTAAATCATTGAAGGTGGGCTCATTCCCAACTTGGGGTTGGACTCTAGGTGGAAAGGTAGGCATAAGAGGCCTAGAAGAAGCTATCCTAGTATGCTGACCAGTAGGTCTGTTGTTCATAGAATGTCCAATATTCCCATTATTATTGCCATTGTTTTCATTGTTGTTGTTTCCCCCATTGTTGCCACTGTTATTGTTGTTCCCTATCACATGTGTCAATAATATTGCCATTTGTGCCAAACTCTGTTGTAACTCTCGTTGAAACTCACGCTGCCCTCTTACCAAATCATTGATCATATCCCGAGTGCTTGGTTCCTCATTACCCTTGTTATCCCTATCTTTGTCACCCATTTCTACCTCTTCTTCAGAAACTAAATCAAACAAATTCCTAGCTCCCCTGTATCTTCCTCTCCTATAAGCGATGTATTCAATGTTTCTGTGACTAATGAAAAGTTATGTCATCAAACCCCTTCAGGATGACAATATACTCTGCTTTGATACCACTGTAGTATGCAACCCTATTTTGCCTTTGTTTTTTTTGTTTTGAGAATTGATTTGTTTGTGTTTTGATAATGATTTTGAATGCTTTGAATAAGAAAAAAAAGTGCAGAAACTAAAGAATTTGTGGCAATGAAATAATCAGAAATTTCAATTTTTTAAATATCACAACTAGAAAATTCCATAATTTTATTACAATCAGAATATTGAGATTTCCTCGATTATAACAATCCATTTCACAAAATACCATCTAATATCTAAATCCAACATACCCATAAAATGTTTATCACTTTGGCCATGGGCTGTAGTAGAACCAGCTAGCTGAAGGTAGGAAAATGTCTGATAAAACCCTCGAATGATGATACCTCCGCTTCCCTCAAGATTGCTGACTGTTTGCCCAACCTAGGAGCCCAATCGCCAAGAATAAGTAGTCCCAAACCCTAGGCATCCCAACCAACAATTCACACGTCCCCTCCAAAATTTGTACAACCTGTTTCAGCAATGGTACAGCCCAATAATGAGGGTATTGCAACCAACAATCTCAAAATAAACTCCTCCAATCTACCTTGATGAATAAATTCAACAATTACAAGCTCTGTGACTGAAGAAAATGGAGCAATGACTCACCAATGAAGCCCAGCTATGATCTCTAATTGAAACCACCACAAATTCTCCAAATTGTGTCTTCCAACAACGTAAAGAATGCTGCTTGCAAGAGATTTCGTCCTCACAAACCCTGAAAACTATGACCTCCTCCAAAATCAAGAACCAATTCAATATCTTCATCCAGCATAAAGAAAGAATGAGCCCAAAATGCTCTTATATAGCCTCTCCAAAACCCCATGCCCCCTTCTAGGGAATTAGAAGATTTTAATTTTAAATTATAACTCCCCCTTATGTCTCCTTAGGCACCCATCCTAAGTTATAACACTTTTAAAATAAATATTTTTACTTATGTCTCCCAAGGTCCCCTTCAAAAGTCACTTTATTAAAATAACATAAGTTAAATATTTTAATTTAACTTTAATAACATTATGTTATTTTAAATAATTGCACTGGACCATTAAACACTGAAATATTGATACCAACTGCACCAACCAACACTACCAAAAATAGTACGACTGGCAATTGGCTTCCCGGATACCTGAAACTGACTTACTAAAAATAGTAGGTATGGGAGAAAACACCAAAAATACTACAAAAAAGGCCGAAACGCAACTCTCCACTACACCATGCTGGATAAACGGTCACCAAAGTTCCCTAACCACTCTCTGTTAGCCTACGAAAATCACTGAATAGGCTAACTTTGACAATCTCCTGAAAAGGATAGGAAGGGGACATTACATAAAACCATGCCAAAAAACAAGAGGGCATTATGAGGTCCACCTGCCGCTTCCAATACAGAGAATCAAACTACACAGAGGGCATCTAGAATTTGGTCTACTTGCCATTACCAATACAAGGGAGTGCACAACAAGCATGCAAATGCACACAATTTTGGCAACATAACTGTTATAGCTTGGAATTGCACCCTTGTGGAAGAGTTTTCCAGGGTCTCCCACTTCCAGCCATAAGCATGGGAACAACCTCAGGATGTGGGTGTCCTATGGTGAAGTTGAGCCTCTAGGATTTTTAAAGAGGCTAGTTCCTCTCGGTGGATCACCTAAACTACTATTGAAATAAAACTTTCACGGGGAAAAGGGTTAGAAGGGGGAAAAGGGCTCTTAAGAAGGCTAACTAGGGGATGCACCAATTTAAAATGGGAAACTCCCATAAGCTTGAACCCACACTAATTCTGCAGAGGACAATACTAGAATAAACAACCTCAAGATCAAGCTAGTTGCATAAATATTTCATGGAGGAGGTTCAGGGAAGTGATGAATGCAAACAGAGAGGAGTTCTAAGACTCACTGGAAGTTCACATTAATGGTGGAAAGAACACTCAACCAGCCCTGCAAGCAGCATCAAAAAATATTTAAACAAGGTCAGAAAGGAGGACCATGGACGAGGAAGACTCTCCTTCACACGATGCCATAATATGCAGCTCAATAGACACAAGTCCAAGGCAAGAGACAGGCAAAGAAAAATACTTTATTGCATAAGAAGTGGTTCTTACAAATGCTTGGCAGGGTCGATCCTAACCAGCTGAGCATATCTTGTGATATCTCTAAGAGCATCATGTCTCCCAAGAAGATAAAAAAACATCTAAAATCTGGGAACCCTTACAATGGCAAGTCATGTAATATTTATAGAGAATGGGGAGAGAGAAAGAGAGAGCTGTGAGGCAGAAAAGAGAGAAGGGATGTCGTTGAACTGGGACCGCTGCTGTCACCACTACCTTGACCATGAAACGCACCACCTAGGATCATCCCAATCTCCTCGAGCCATTCCCGCATTCAAGTCTCCTTTTGGCGTATTTGAAAAGCTGTCGTGGGGAGCTGGATGTTGCTGCCAAGTCCGAATTTTTTGATCTTTGCATTAAAGCTTGGCGTGTTCTTTATTGCAATTTGGACTATCCCAATCGGTCCTTACATGTTCGTTGCTCCACCTAGACGAGTCTAATCCTTGTTTGACCACTTTGCATGTTCTGGAAGTGAGTTGTATGTACTTGTGCCACTTGTCCTTGACTGATTGGCTCGTTGGATTTACACTTAGAGAGGACTTGTCTTTTTGAGAACCCAAGAATCACTTCTAAGACCAAAACGGGCTTTTGATGTCTCATTACTTATTTCGGGTTTCTGACTGCTCACAACTTATGAAGTAATTAAGTGGTGCTCCTTCGAGAACCTAAAATACACTGTCCAGACCAAATCGGGCTTTCCAAGCCCCACTACTTACTTCGGATTTGTCATTAGTTGCAACTTATAAAGTGAAATAAGTAGTGCACCCCAGAAACCTGAAATACACTGCCCAAAGCAAATCGAGCTTTTCAAGCCTTCTTGCTTGCTTCAGGGTTTCGACTGACGATTACTTATAAGGTTTTTTAAGTAGTGCTCCTCTAGAAACCCGAAGTCTGAATACTTTGCCATTTTTCTTCCTGAGTTATATCCATTTTCTTCAAACTGGAAAAATTTTGGTATGTGGGTCAAAAATGGCCAACATTTCTAGCAACTCGTAGGGAAGCATGCCTACTATGCTTGAAGAATTTAGACTATGTTGCCTCGTTAAACCCATCCATTGGGCATGGAGTCAAGTCACTTTTTCACTGAATCAAAACCTCCCTTTGAAGCAATAAGGACAACCAGAACAAAACAAAACTGTGCTCAAAGCACTTAGGGAAGGGAAACACACAGCTGAAAAGGATGTACACAGGGCACTTTGAAGAAAGCATGAAATCTATCCTAATATGTACAAGGTTACACTTTACAAGTACTCCTTCCTGGATCAAATGGGAAAGTATGAGTATCATTCACCTATAACAAATCAAGATGAAAGATACCTTGCTTTGGAGGTACCAGAATTGGTGAACTAGGTAGCTTTATGTTCAAACCTTTTGGTGTGCCCTCTAATGGAGGAAATGAAACAAACATGTCCCCAATGTAGACATACCGGTTCATGTCCTCCAAACTTGGTTCATGTTGCACTGTGGGGGCTCTTGCAATCTCCACATTTATGGCTCAAATTTGTGCTCTGAATTAAGCACAACATGAGACGGCTCCTTTGAGTTGGTGCTTGGTTTGTTGTCTAGGTCTAAGCAAAACAGCTCTAAGTCATCCCAAAAGGCAGCTTCCTCTTGGTCATCCGAGACAATGCCAACTTCAACTCCATATTTGTTCTCTTTGCTTTGAAAGGAGCCATATGGTAGTTCGTCAATCCATCCAAGGCCCAACGCGTCGTATCTTTGTGGCTCTGGATCTGACCATTCTCCTTCATTCTTGAAGACATCAGTACTGCCTTCAATGGACAATTCATCTTGAGATTGGTCAACCTCTTCAACCTAATTGGCAAGTTCATCCTTAGACTCTGGAAGAGGCATAGGCTGGTTTAGAACCTCTACCTGATCCATGAAGTTATGGTATAGCTGCTGCCATACTTCATCTTGATCCTCTTTGGTCTCAGTTGCATCCTGAATACACTCCTTAAGTATGAAGGCATCAGTACTGCCTTCAGGCTCTAATTCCTCAATGCCAAAGCTATGTCACAGCTGGTCCAAACCTGATTTCTCCTCCCTTTTCTGAAGTGGACTGCCTATCATGATTTCTTCATCATAGGCACTTGTGTTGTCTACTTCAGGCTCAAACTTGACTGTAAGCGCCTCCTCTATTCCTTGCAAAGCAGGCTCTTCCTCCAAGAGGGAGATGGTGGGAGAGTGAAAAAGTTCACCTTGCAGCTTGAGAGAGTGCTTTTCCCGCTGGCGAATAGCTTCTTTGGTGGATCTTGAGGGAGGGAGAAAGAGTCTTGGAACTCTTGTAGGGCAAGCTCATTGAGCTGAGCTAACCTCTCTTTGTTACTTTCTTCAACCACTGACTACTCCTCTTGACTTGGCTCTTGGATCACCACATCCGGCATCTCTTCTTGAAACTTCGCTTCTTGAATGGCTCTCCATGAAGGAAAGGATCTAATATTTTGAAGGGAAAGGAGTGGAGGTTGCCTTGTTTGACTTCAGGTATCACCACCTCCTTCTTTGGCCCACCGCTCTCAATGGATTTGCAAGATGGAAAAGATAGAGGCTCTTGAGGAGGGAGGGATGGACGCTGAATGACCTCGGATTTACCTGGCTGCGTAACTTGGCTCCAAGATGGGAAAGGTAGCGGTTCTGCGTTCATCTTCTGATTCTGCCTTTCCTCTTCCTTCCTTACCTTCAGCTCCAACTCTCTGATCTGCTTTGCTATGTTCTCTTGAAATAGCTCCTCCTTAAGGTGGTTAGGAACAGAAGAAGGCTCTTGGAAAGAGATGAAGTCTTGGACCCAAACAACAGGGTATTCCACAACAGGGACTTCATTTTTTTGACAGCCCCCTTGGATAGATTTCCAAGAAGGAAAAGACTGCAGAACACATGAGGAACTTGGAAGATTTGAAGGAGCACTTGAAACGGTCACTTGAGGAGGAATGGGCAACACATAAGAAGGCTAAGACGATGTATACATAGGAAGCAAAGGTTGGCGGGGCCGGCCCTGCTGTTCCTCAAGTGCCTCCAGCTTGTCCTCAATGCTTTGAATCTAACCGCATATATCCATCATGTCATTAGTGAGGTTGTTCCAATTTGCTCTCTCAACAGGGGCCCATTCTGCTTTTATTTGCTGCAATGAATCGCTCACATAATGAATCTGGTGAGTAGGGACATTTTGGCCATAACACTTTTGTGAGTACAACTCTAGTGCATGCTTGTAAAGGCTCACTAAAGTTTGCCTAAGTGTTGGTATAGATGGCTCATGATAGGGTTGATAGGTCGTTTGAGGGCGACTTGGGGGGAACACTTAAACATTATTAGCTTGATAAGTGTGTTGTTGAGGTAGGGAATACGCATGTTGGTCAAAAGATGGTTGATTATGCATACCAAATATGTTGATTAGGCACTTGGACTGCTCAAACCAGTTGATAAATACTGAGAGTCGTCATTGATGTTTGCAGAATGCCTCCAAAGGTTGATAAGTAGGACAACATCAAAAATCCTTCCACTATTTTGGACCTTAGTCCCATTGGGTGTGCCAGAACTGTTATAGCTTGGAATTGCACCCTTGTGGGAGAGTTTTTCAGGGTCTCCCACTTCCATCTATAAGCATGGGAACAACCTCAGGATGTGGGTTTCCTATGGTGAGGTTGAGCCTCGAAGATTTTTAAAGAGGTTAGTTCCTCTCGGTGGATCACCTAAACTACTGCTGAAATAAAACTTTCATGGGGAAAAGGGTTGACGGGGGAAAAGGGCTCTTAAGAAGGCTAACCAGGCGATGCACCAATTTAAAATGGGAAACTCCCATAAGCTTGAACCCACACTAATTCTACAGAGGACAATACTGGATTACACAACCTCAAGATCAAGCTGGTTGCATAAATATTTCATGGAGGAGGTTCAGTGAAGCGATGAATGCAAACATAGAGGAGTTCTAAGACTCATCGGAAGTTCACATTAATGACAAAAAGAACATTCAACTAGACTTGCAAACAACATCGAAAAATCCTTAAACAAGGTCAGAAAGGAG
Organism: Torreya grandis; assembly: GCA_037957365.1. Taxonomy (NCBI): domain Eukaryota; kingdom Viridiplantae; phylum Streptophyta; class Pinopsida; order Cupressales; family Taxaceae; genus Torreya; species Torreya grandis. The sequence goes on from JARHVA010005517.1 coordinate 144,211, forward strand.
GACCATGGACAAGGAAGACTCTCCTTCACGCGATGCCATAGTACGCAGCTCAACAGACACAAGTCCAAGGCAAGAGACAGGCAAAGAAAAATCCTTTATTGCATAAGAGGTGGTTCTTACAAATGCTTGGCAGGGTCAAGCCTAACCAGCGGAGCATATCTTGCGATATCTCTAAGAGCGTCCCGTCTCCCAGGAAGATAAAAAAAGGTCTAAAAACTAGGAACCCTTACAATGGCAAGTCACGTGATATTTATAGAGAACGACGAGAGAGAAAGAGAGAGTTGCATGGTAAAAAGGAGAGGGGAAGTCATTGAACTAGGACCGTTGCTTTCACCACTGCCTTGACCATGAAATGTGCCACCCAGGATCATCCCAATCTCCTCGAGCCATTCCCGCATTCAAGTCTCCCTTTGGCGTATTTGAAAAGCCATCGTGGGTAGTTGGATGTCGCTGCCAAGTCTGAATTTTTTGATCTTTGCATTAAAGCTTGGCGTGTTCTTTATTGCAATTTGGACTATCCCAATCGGTCCTTGCATGTTTGTTGCTCCACCTAGACGCATCTAATCCTTGTTTGACCACTTTGCATGTTCTGGAAGTGAGCTGTATGTACTTGTGCCACTTGTCCTTGACTGATTGGCCCATTGGATTTACACTTAGAGAGGACTTGTCTTTTTGAGAACCCAAAAAGCACTTCTAAGACCAAATCGGGCTTTTGATGTCTCATTACTTATTTCGGGTTTCTGACTGCTCACAACTTATGAAGTAATTAAGTGGTGCTCCTTCGAGAACCCGAAATACACTGTCCAGACCAAATCGGGCTTTCCAAGCCCCACTACTTACTTCGGATTTGTCATTAGTTGCAACTTATAAAGTGAAATAAGTAGTGCACCCCCAGAAACCTGAAATACACTACCCAGAGCAAATCGGGCTTTCCAAGCCTTCTTGCTTGCTTCAGGGTTTCGACTACTGATTACTTATAAGGTTTTTTAAGTAGTGCTCCTCTAGAAACCCGAAGTCTGAATACTTTGCCATTTTTCTTCCTAAGTTATATCCATTTTCTTCAAATTGGCAAAATTTTGTTATGTGGGTCAAAAATGGCCAACAATAACTCTGTCATTTTAAGACAAAAAAATGGCATAAAAAACAGCCAAGAGTTAGGAGGGATATTACATCTCCAAGCCCAAATAGTCATTTAAACCACATGGTGGCCATTGGCACAATCATGAAATACAAATAAAGAAAGAGGATAAGCCAATGGCCTTACTCCTCTTGAATATTTGCAAACAAAGGAAAGGAGAAAGATAATTTTAAATAAAAACAAAATTTATGCAAATGGAGCATGGAAGCCTACCTTGGTTCCTTCTTGAATCCACTAAAGAACACCACTTACAAAATTTGGGCAATGGCTAAGCTCTTCCTCAAGCTCCTCCTTTTTCTCCTCCTCTTCTCCACTTCCAATTTTATAAATTTCAACCGAGAAAAAATTTCCCTCAAGGAAGGCTTTCCTCCCTCATATAAGCTCAACTCCTTTCTCTACAAGCCAATGGGAAGGTGACGTGTCCCTTTCGATCCCTTGGCTCATGGTCAAAAAGTTTTAACTCTCCATGACTCCACTTACAAAACCCAGGTGGACAAACAAGCAAGTTCATACCTCATAAATGAACTCACTATCCCATGCCATAAATGACACATGGGTTGCCTCAAAAATCAACAAAAAAAATCTAAAAACTACTTTTGTCACTCTTTAAATTGGCTATCCCAATCCATCCAATTTTTGAGTCAAAAGGAGCCACTTAAGCGATGAAATAAAACTTACAGAGAACTCATAAGGTTAAGAATGAAATGTGTGAATAGTATCCAAGGGGGCAATTAGTGCTAAACGGGTTTAGGACGTCTACACTTTCGACTCGGTCCACAAGAGGGTACAATGAGTGGTTTGAATCATGCTAGGGTCAAGTAGACATGTCACCACTCTACCCATGATGTGCTAATGTTCAACATAGTTTTAGTTCCCTCGTCGGCCTCCCCTATCACCTGCACAACATTGTGCACATAAAATGCTCTACCCTAGATAGCCGAAGCTGCAAAATATAAACAATACAATTGATCTCAATCCACATAACATGCACACAACATATCCAATGAATCACATATCAATGGTAATAAACTAATATAAATCATTTAAGCATGTGTATAGTTAAACACATGTTTAAGAACAACAATTATAGTAGTATAGAATCAACACTCATCAATGTGGACAACCAAAATAGTTTAGGTAAAATGACATCACAACGAATATAATTAGCATCTAATCTAAACATATAATAGTTCTTGTATAAGCAAAATAATGGCATCTCATAATATATAGAATCTCTATCTCAGACATAAGGGGCGAAAAATATCTTGTGTCTCAATAATACACTAAGCATGTCTCAACAAGACCTATGTACAACACAAATTGTTTCAAAGTAAGCATTGTGGAAATAGGGTTCTCACAATTCCCCTTTTAGATCTCTTAAAAGTCCCTGTGTTCATGACCCTTGTCAACAACCCTGGATTGCTTTTTCGAATGGCATTTTGTATGTGTTGGATCTAGAATGGTCTTCTACCCTTCGCTATTTTATAGGATCTTTATATAGTAGACTAATTTAGGCCTACATACATTCTGGTGAACCTATGTGAATCTTACCCCACCCTTCATCAGATTGTACTCACATTTTTATTTTTCTAGCATCATAGTGCTATCAATTTGTCAAGCTTTTTATCGTTCCAAACCTTTTACCTTTCCAATCATGTCACCTCTTAGGGTTTTTCTAGTGAGTCTTAACCCATTTGGATTTTATATGGGTTTCTCTTTTAAACCTTCCATGCACACCATTAAGAGTAAAGCCTCGTAGTGCAATTTTTTTTAGTCTCAACTTACTCCAACCATTCAATGTACCATGGTCTCGATAACTCAAGAAGATGAATAGGAAGATCTTGACAAAAATTACAAAATCAAAGATCTAGATAATGGTTGTAGTTATGCCTCTACTAAATAATGGAACTTCTATAGAAGTTTCCACATCACCTGAAACCAATCCCACATCAATGGTAGGGACATCGAGCAATGTTCCCCCTCTTAACGCTCGTACCTTAACTCCTAGCCAAAATCCTTCATTAGATAGCACACAAGTGCTTGTTGAAGTCTTGGACCAAATAGCTCTTATGCAAACTACATATAAAAATCACATGGCCCATATGCAATCTCAACTTTTGCGAATGGAGAATCTATTGGAATATTGTCATTGATGTCAAAGGGAATAGTCAACGGATGTGTTTTTTAAGATAAATGGAACTACTGACAAAAGTGAACAGATCCGTAAAAAAGTAATGGTATTTTTTGACGGAAATTTCCTGTCATAAGTATGGCATTTTCAAAAATGGATGCCTACCCATTTGAGGATAAATCGTTTCTACTCAACTGCTCCATTTGGAAGGGCCCAACACTAATCACAAAGGACTAGCATTAAAAGATTAATTTGCAGCAGCGATTTATTAATGATAGGCCCAACAACAAAGAGATTCATATTGCAGCAATCGAGGATAAGTCAAAGTATTTTTTATGATGGTTTAAACCCCCAAACATCATATCATTTATTGTTTGTTTTTTTAAAGAGTCCACCTTGGGAAAATCGCCCCTCTTGGAGGGTTAATTGTGTTTTAATTAAAATAAAATTTTAAAACACACCTTTTTGGTAAAAGGGTGTCTCTTGGATAGGATGCCACTCTTGGGTGAAGTTTTTAAAGGCTATATAAGGGAGAAGAGATGTGGAAGTATTACAAGAATTCAATTTAATTGAAGATCATATAAGTGTGAGAGAGAAGGAAGAGAGGAAGAGCAGAATTTTGTTTATGCATATCATTTGAGCAAAGAAAAAAAAAGCAAAGTGCTATTCGAAAGATATTTTTTTTAGTGTGGGGATTGGTGTCTCCAGGAGGTTGGTGCCTTCAAATTGGCTGAGTTGGTGTTTGGTGTTGGGGATCGGTGTCTCCAGTGGGTTGGTGCCTACAAACATTCTGTATTCATTTATATTTTCGATTGGATTTGGATGGTAGATCCAAGCAGTTCATCATTTGTGGTTTTTTCCCGAAAGGGTTTTCCATGTAAATCTGGTGTCACTGTGTTATCACTTTTTGTGTGAATTTCAGTTTTAAAGTAAAAGTTTATATAATACTAATTCACACCCCCTCTCAGTATTAGTGTTGCTTATCAATTGGTATCAGAGCGGGTTCCTTCAGGAACAGTCTAATCTTGTACAAGCGTTATGCTTGCAATTACGATTAAGGAATAAAACCTTTAGTTGTCTAATTTGATCACAAGGATGAAAACCCTTGTCATCATAAAACCCAAGGACAAAACCCCTTGTGGATTAAATACTCTATTATTCGAAAATTCTGAATTAAAAATTCATTTTATTATATAAGTTTTTATTCCGAGTTTAAAAGCAATAATTCTTTAAAAAATAATTTCCAAGGAATCCAAATTCTTGCATAATATTCCGATTTGGAATATTACAACCACTTAATGAAGTGCATGCCATTGAGACTATCTTTTTTCATCAATCAAATAACAAACTCTCCATAGAGTTCCCCATGGATGATGTGATTAATGATGAAATCCTCTACCGAGCCGGCAATCCTCATGTATTTATTAGTGTCATGACCTATGATACTCATAGTTAGGAAAGCACCCGTAGATGAAGGCCCACGCATTAACGTTAATTCCTTAAGGTTAATCAAAACTCTAAGATATGCTACAAATGATCTCAAGAAAACAAGACTTAATTGTCATGGATTTGACAAGAACAATCAAAAGCCCCTTAGATATATTTGGCTTCCTCTAACCATAGGATTCAAAACAGTATACACCAAGGGCATGGTCTTGACCTCTCACTTTCTCACAATCTACTCTTAAGCCGACCTTGGACTCACTGAATGAGAGCAATTGCCTCTTCGGATAGCCAAAGCCTAAAGTTTATCCACGAGAATGTTCTATACAAACATGAAGCTGATCCTAACAAATAGGATCTGAAACTAGCAAATCCTAGTAAAGAATTCATGATTCCTACAACTAATACTATCAATAGCACACCACTATTTGAACAAATCAATATGCAACCCGATCTACATGTCACCATTGTAGACTCCAATCATGATGAGCCAAATGAGCTTCAAAATATTTGTAATACTTCGAAGTTACCCCAATATATCACCAATTGGCATCCCTCAACCCTCCTACCAAGAGATAGATACTTTCCCCTATTTGACGAAGTGACTAAGAAAATATTCCTCATGTAATGCTAATGAAGCCACATATGATGATAACTCATTTGAAGGCAACAACGATTGGGTTCAACTCTTCCACAATCCCCTATTACCCTCTCCTAAAACTTTTAGTCAAATAATCATCTCTGTCAAAAATACCTCTCATGATGAACATCAACAAAACCATAATCAAAAACACTTTTGCACAATTCAACCATCCTATGATAAACATTACATCATTTCCAAAGCTCAAGCACAACGCTTGGATGTACATTGTTATCAAAAGACTCTTGCTCAAATGCATGCCTTCCAACGTGAGGCCAACATCGTCCATATCAATTACAATTTTGAAAACCCTCAATTTGATTAAGTGACAATGAAGATGATTACATAACTTTTAATCCTTCTATAACATGAACTTTGAGCTCAATAGATTAAATTATGTAATTCAACCAACTCAAATATCAAACTACATAATAGGAAGGATTTATAAAACAAATCAGAAAACTTATCGAGTTCCTTGTTTCATATTACCTCCTTCCAAGATTTGCAAATGATCAAGTGATTGCATATAGACTCAGATTACATGGACGCTTGATCAAAGGATTTGGATGATGGATTCAATGGATGCTTGATTGAAGGATTAGTTTGGCATAATGATGTTATAGAAATCCTAGTTGATTGCTAAATGGACATGGATTTGCTATGAGGATTCAAGTTGACATGGCTTGATATGAGCTTTCAAGTTAGTTTGAGGATGAAAGGAGAGCTTAGTTTTATAGGCAAGGAGGGAAGAATCAATGGTCCAAATTCAAAATTGGGCCATTGATATCAAGGGCTAGGAAATTTCCATGAAATTTTTAATTCCATGGAAATCCCTAGAATTAGAGAATTCTAGAGAAGGGGGCTAGATTGGGGAGGATTTCCAATTCTAGAAATCTCCCCATACGGTTTAGGGCTTTAGAAGAGGCTAGTATAAGGTGGTGGGTGTGTAGGTAAATTATTTTTTGAATTTTAAATTGGCTAGTGGATTTAAGAAATAGGTTAGTAGACAATAGGGTCTATTATGGGTTTAATGAGGGGATTAATTGATTTTAGGATGGGATAAAGGTTTATGGGATATAGGAATGGGATGCGGATAATAGGATATTAGTTATATTGGCTAGGGAATATAGGAATTAGGTTAAATTAACAGAAATTAGTATAATTAGCAGGGTGAGCATAATTTAATGCATACACTCCCTTGGAAGGTCCCAGGAGGATAACTCAACAAAACCCACAACGATCAATTTCTGAAATTCTTGTGGAAAAATCAAATCGTTGATGTCATCAGCTCGGCTGATGTTGTTCAATTACAAACAAATAATTCAGGATTCATTGGCCTAGCAAATGATGTTCAATTACAAATAATTCCTAATGCCATTAGTCGGGCTAATGACGCTCAACCACACTCAAAACAGTCTAAAGCCATTGGCCAAACTGATGCCATTAAAAATAGTACATAAAATTTCAACACCATTGGCCCAAACAATGATTTCCAAAAACAATTTGAATTTCATTTTACAACTCAAATTATCTTGGATACCAAAGTCACAAAGGTGAGACACATTAATGAAGAAAATGACAATAAAGGTAATAAATACATCACTTTTGAAATTGACATATTAATGCAATGGTCCATTACCTACCTTACCAATTGATAAGGCTAATCTAGAACTACTTATGATCAGAAATTTGACCATGTTTATCATCTAACTTGGTAAAACAATCAACTATCAAAATATGAGTAATTTGCATAATGTTGAGACCTGGAAAATGCTAGTTTTTGTTGTAAGCAATAAAACAACAAATGTTTGGTTTCAAAAGTAACTTTTAATTACATATTTGGATTCCTCGAAAAATTAGACAAGTTAAAAAAAAACTGGCACTCGGGGAAAAGTTATGGGCTTTGAAAGTTAGTTGTCTTGGCTACTGTTGATCTCGCGAGCTTTTTGACTGGTGACCTCCGAAGCTAGACTATGACCTCCAGAGCTGCGATATTTGAATATGAAGCGTTATTTGAAGTTTGGCTTCAAATTCTAACACTTGGACTTCTTGGACGAGTCTAGGAAGTATTCATGTGTATAAATATGAACCTATAGAGTTCATTCAAAAGGGGGAGACAATTAGAAGATATCAGAAAACAACAAGGGCAATGAGATGTATGGAAGTTGGATTCATATTGCATTTGTGCAAGTTTGAATCTTTGTTCTTGTTTTCTCATTGTTGCTTAGTTGTAGGAGACTGTTTTGAAGACTACACAGCTGAAAAAAGTAAGTTTAGTAGTTTTTCCTTCCTTGGGAGAAAAATCTTTCATGGAATATCGTAGAGGTCATTACGAATGTATGAGGTTATTTTCCATGTAAGCCCAAGATGGCAAAAAACTTGTGAACTGCAAAACATAGTGGAGATGAAGAAGCATGGCTTCACTCTTGCTAGAGTTTTTTCACATTGAGTTTCTATAGTGCATGTCGTGTATCTCTCTTTATGATTGATGTGTTTGTTTCCTTTACTTGTATGTTTACGTTTCTTACAACTAGGCAAATGCACAAATATTTAAGAGAGCTCAAGATTCAGCTCGAAGAGTTAAATAACTTCACATTTGGTATTGAACCTCTATGCAAGCATGTTAGTTGCAATCATGTATGAAGTTTCACATGTTTAGAGTGTGAAGGAATATATGAAATGTATGTTGGATATGAAAGGTTGTATATTCTTTTGTATGTTATAGATGACAATTATAAGAGCTGGAATACATCTTAAAACAACATTTTTAGGTTTTTTTTATGGCATAGAACTTGAGAGGAACACCTTGACTTGAAAGGGTCCGTGTTGGTAAAACTTAGAGTGGAATATCTACCTAGTTTATGGATTAGATTGGTATCAGAGCAGGTTATCCATTTTGTCGTAAAACATTTGCTAACATATTTCCGTATATGTTAGATTTGTTTGTGTTCTATTTTGGTGGTTGTTATGCTAACCATGTGTAGATGTTTCCCATTACCTGGATAGCAAGTGCTAGTGGAGAGATTGTCTTGATTTATTGGCAGCAAAGTGGGTTAAAATTTCATTATTGTTGTTGTTGATGCAAGACATTATGGGCTTTTGTGATGTGATGGTATTTACCAAAAGTCTTTGATGGACCAACCATCCAAGGGACATGAAAAAGGCTTAGCATTTAGCTTGGCAAAATTACTCTTCCAAAGAAAGAAAGGTTAAGAGAGTTGCAAAGTGCAAAGCAAGACATGTTCAACATGGATTTGAACATAGTTTCCTTTTAACAAGGTATGGCTGTACTTGAGCGAAGAAAAGACTCTAAAAGTAACACTATAAAGCTTAAGGAAGAATGTTTTTACTTGGATATGCCTTCTTTTCTTTTTTATTTTACAACTAATGTTCTTTTAGCCTTACATGTGGAACAAAGGTGGTATTTTGTACCTTTGATTGTAGATCCTTTCTCCTATTGGCCAAAAGGAGTGGGACAAAGATGTTGCAAATGAAGGAAAGAGCATCAAGAAGGGGAGAGCAAGAAAATCCAAATGGCATTCAAAGAAGCAAGGTAAAAAAATTCCTCAACACTTGAGTTTTTGAAATTGTGAGATTGAAAGCCTTCACACTGGAGTTTTTAAGATTTGAACCTTAAGAAGCTATTGTCCAAGAATTTATCGGATTGGACCCTAAAATAGATACTATCAAAGAGGATGATAAGTGGGTTTCTCACTTGGGTGATATGAGGTAAATCTTAATCTTCTTTTTATAGATTTTGTGGGACACAAAAGCTTTTAAATTATGGGTGTGTGATCAAAAGTTCGATCATGTTTATCGTCTAACTCAGTTGGTAAAACAATCCACTGTCAAAATATGAGTAATTTGCATAATGTTGAAACCTAGTAAATGCCAATTTCTCTTATATGAGCTAAAACAACATATGTTTGGTTTCAAAAGTAATTTTTAATTATATATTTGGATTCCTCTCAAAAAATTAGATAAGGTCAAAAAAAAGGCACTCAATTTCGAGGTTGTATGCAAACGTTATGGGTTTTGGAAGTTAGTTGTCTTGGCTATTGTTGATCTCGGGAGCTCAACTGGTAACCTCCGAAGCTAGATTGATGACCTCCAGAGTTGCAACTGTTGACTTTCAGAGCCAAGGAATATGAAGCATTTTTTTTAAGTTTGACTTCAGTTTCCGACTCTTGGACATCTTGGATAAGTCTAAGAAGTATTCATGTGTATAAATATGAACTTATAGAGTTCATTATAAGGGTGAGACAATCAGGAGAAATAAAAAAACAACAGCAAGTAAAGTGAGATGTATGGAAGTTGGATTCACATTGAATATGTGCAAGTTTGAGTCTTTGTTCTTGTTTTCTCATTATTGTTTAGTTGTAGGCGACTATTTTGAAGACTACACAGCGGAAAAAAACTGAGTTTAGTAGTTCCTTCTTTGAGAGGAAAAATCTTCCATAGAATATTATAGAGGTCATTACGAGTGTATGAGGTTATTTACATATAAGCCCAAGATGGCAAAAAGCTTGTAAACTGAAGAACATAGTAGAGATGAGGAAGCATGGCTTCACTCTTGTCGGAGTTTTCTGACATTTTCTCTAGGGTATGTCTTGTGTATCTCTCTATGGTTGTTGTGTTTGTTTCCTTTACTTGCATGTTTACATTCTTTGCAACTAGGCTAATACACAAACATTTAAGAGAGCTCAAGATTCAGCCCAAAAGGTTAAACAACTTCACATTTGGTATTGCACCTCTATGCAAGCATGCTAATTGAAGTCATGTATGGAGTTTAGCATGTTTAGAATGTGAAAAAATATATGCAACGTATGTTGCATGTGAAAGGTTGCATATTCTTTTATATGTTGTAGATGACAATTATAAGAGCTGGAAAGTATCTTAAAACATTTTTAGGTGTTTTTCTATGGCATAGAACTTGAGAGGAACACCTTGACTTGAAAGGGTTCATGTTGGTAAAACTTAGAGTGGAATATCCACCTAGTTTACGGATCAACTTTAAGCAATGGAAGATAAACTCCCTTGCCAACATAATCCTGAACATTTTACAAATACAACTCTCTATTTCCACAATTTTATTGCTAGCATTGATTCAACAACCAACGAAATTGCCAAGTTAATCCTTCCACCATATCACTTTGAAGATGGTAACGCTATGCTAGTCGAGGACACCATTGATATAAATCTAGGAACACCTAAAGAACCCCACATAGTTAAAATAGGGTCTTGTCTCACACCTGAAGAGCAAGACGATTATCGCACTTTGATCACCCATTTCAATGATATCTGTGCTTGGAAATATTCCAAAATGCCTAACATTGATCCTGAAATTGTGGTTCACAATATTATCACTTATATTGACAAAACCCCAATCCACCAAAAGCAACGAAAATTCCCTGAAGAACTTTCTAAGCTTTGTCACAAAAAAATCACCAAACTCTTGGATGTCAAGTTTATTAACCCTATGGATCACTACAAATGGGTCTCCAACAGAGTCCCATTCGAAATAAGGTCACAATAGTCATTCACATATGCATTGATTTCCACAACATAGACTTAGCATGCCCCAAGGACAACTCCCTTTGCTCTCCATCAATGATATCGTAGATTCTAAAGCTAGCTATGGGATGTTTTTCCTCATGGATGGTTATTCCGAATACAATTAAATCCTAATTGCTCCTAAAGATCAACATAAGGCAACATTAACCAATGAATGGGGCATATATTGTTATGTGAGGATTCCCTTTGACCTTATAAACATTGTGGCAACTTACCAACATGCCATGATGCATATTTTTCATGACCTCACAAAATCTGAGTCCTACGTGGATGACCTCCTTACCAAATCTAAGCTTTGCAAGGATCATCCCCATGACTTAAGCATCATCTTTGAGAACCTATGCAAATACAAAGTCAAACTCAAACCCTAAAAAGTGTTTTTGGAGTCATTTTCGGCAAGCTTTTAGGGTTCATGGTATCAAAGTGAGAGATTGACATTGACCACTCCCAAATCAAAGCAAATATTGAAATGCCTAAGCAAACAACCATTCCTTAAATCTATATCTTTCTAGTGAACTAGGAGCGATTTAGAGATTTGTCCCTAAATTTTCCTATCGAACTTATTCAATCAATTCCCTTATAAAAAAGTGGCATGCTTGAGTGAAATGACACTTGCTACATGCATTTGACAACATGAAGAAATCCCTATCAAAACAACCTATATTGCGATCACCATCTTCTGAAAGACCTCTTATCCTATACTCATCTTGTACACTAGTTTCAGTTGGACAATGCTTGCACTAAAAGACCAATTCAACAAAGAGTATGCCATATACTATATTATCCATACCTTAATCAACTACAAGATCCACTACACCAAACTTGAGTGTGACTATCTTGCTAGTTATGTCAACTCCGTAAAACTTCGGCATTACATGCTCTATCAAACAACCTATGTCATTTTTAATACATATCACCTTTGTCATTTCTTCTCTAAGCTTTCTTTCCTAACGATAGAATTGAAAAATGGATGACATTTCTCAGGGTGTTTGACCTTCAAATTATCACACAAAAATCAATCATGGGACCAATGATTGCTGATTAACTTGCCTCCGCACCTATTCCTAACCAAAGGCCCATCCAAGATACCCTTCCCAATTTAGACGTACTCTTCATTTACGATGTTGATCAAGCCATATCTCTCAAAGATCATTTCCATTACTTCATGGCTGATCTCAAAGCTCAAGCACTTGAAGAAATTGAAATTGAACTTACTCAACCTAGAACTACCAAGCAAACTAAACAAGAACATGTTATAGTAGAATTGCATGAGGATACTTTACTGTCCATCTTGACAAAACCAAGTTCTTGCACGGCGCTGGGACAAGTTGTGTCCTCTTCAATCCCTTCAGCAAGAACATCCCTCTCGCCTTTCGACTTAACTTTGATGCTTAAAAAACATGGTGGAGTATGAAGCCCTCATCCTTGGAGTGCAAGCTGCCATCAACTTGGACATAACTTACACCCTTTAGGTGACTCCCAAATTGTCTGTCGACAAATCAGCAGAGATTACCAATGCAAAATTGAAAATCTTAAAGCATATTACAAGTTTTCTGCCAACCCCACTAAAGAGTTTGCATCTTTTGCTATTCAAGCAATCCCAAGAGAACAAAATGTTATCATTGAATCTCTTGCCTCCTCAACCTCCCTTTTTCGTCCACATAAATCATTACACGAGAATCAATTTCTTGTCCACATGCAAAAATCCCCTTGCACCTAATGCCTAAAGATGATTCCCTCATTCGTCACATTGAGGTTGTCATCAAGAGACAACCCTTGGTACAAGGATAGCATATAATATCTATAAAAACAAACATATCCTCCCAAAGTTGTTTCTTGTGGAAATATGCAGATTCACAAACAAGCATTTAAGTATGTTCTTAAGCACATCTTATACTATCGTAGCTTCAAAGGCACTCTACTCTGATGTGTTACTAAGAATGAGGTACCCCATCTTCTTGAACAAGCACACAGGCCATTTGTGGGAGTCAATGTAGCGGCCATGCTACAACCAACAAACTCCTACGCATGGGTTATCACTGGCCAACATTGGTAAAATACACCATCACTTTGGCGAAAAGATGTAGCCCTTGCCAATTACATGGTGATCTTATCCATTCCCCTGTGGCCAAGCTGTCATGTCCCCTCTTTAGCTCGGTCTAGCAGAGACATGTGAGTCAGCTTATTATGGGGTCTTGTAGGTTGACAATGTTGGATAGGGACCCAGTATGGTTATACAGTGTTGGGGGACTTGGTGTTCTGGCCATCGCTGATCAGTTTGGAGACGTTCCTTATTTTTAGGAGGCAGTTCCTAAATTTATGGGGTTATCCCTACTTTTTAGGAGGGTATGATCATACCCAGGGTGGGGTCTCCATGAGATTATCCCTAGAGTTCAGTTTCAGAGGATTAGGGTTTGTTTCCTAGTTTTTAGGAGCATCCCTAGAATTTAGGGATGAGATTGCCAGTAAATCCTTGATTTCCGACTTCGGTCACAGACAGGTGGCAAGGTAACTTTCTGGTTTATGGTGTCATTGAAGCATTTTGTTGCTATTTGGGTTATATTTTTAATATTTCCTAAGTGTTTTTTAATTAAATAAGGCTAAGTTTATAGCCATTTTGCAGTAATAAGGGGTTTTTGGCCTCATCTGGATGCGTATCCCATGGTGTAATAGCTCATTGGAAAGGTCTTAGACTTTTCTAAATATTTCTCTCTTGACTCAGATCCTTTAGGTGAACGGATTTCTCTTTATTTGAAAAAAGGGTCATTTTCTATGTACTTGACCACTTAAAAAGGAGAAATATAACATGTTATAACTCAACGCCACATTGAGTTGCTTTTAGGGTTCGAGCTAATTGTGAAGGAGTTATAAAGAGGTCAAGACCAAATTCTAATTCATTCTTGACATTTTATCTTGGGATTTGCACTTTGGCTCTGGAAGAGCTTTCAGCATTTGGGACGCCAACCCCAATGCCTTGCCTGTTTGGGACGTAGCCCCCAATTCAGTGGTATCAGAGCTCTTGACCTGCCAGCCTGTGGGGTTCAGAGAATTGTTTTCTATGCATCCGGGAAGAGTTGATATAAATAGGTATTATACACGCAGAAGAGCTCAGTACGAGCGTGAGTTTGGAACAGAACAGGAACCTATTATGGCAGAAGAACAAGTGGATGCTCGAAGAAATCAGGATGAGGAAGAGAGAGAGATGGTGAGGACACTCATCACTACTCAGCCCAGGATCGCTTAGGCTTTAGACAGATTACAGGATACCTTGGAGCGTTTGGAGGTGGATAGACACAGAGGCAGGCAGAGTAGATCAGTTTCAATGGCCGGCAGTCAGCATAGCCATCAATCCCATTCTTCAGTTGGGAGCTCCCTTCATTCCTCTAGGTGGAATCGCCATCGTACACCTACTCCGAATAGACCATTGCTTTCTCAGTTTGTACCAGGTGAACAGCCAGCACAGGGGGGGCCACCAGAGGTTGGGTTCCAGGAGTCCGTTTTGGCAACGACAGTGGAGTGGAGAGCTCTACCCCCAGAGGTTAGGGATGTTTTCCCTCTTCCCCAGTACTGTGCGCAGTGTAGAGATACAGCGAGATTCAGGGCAGATCGTGGTTATTGACCACCCCAGCAACAGAACTTTGACCTCAATAGAGCTACTGGGAAGATCACATTGGCTACATATGATGGCTCGAGTAATACGAGTACACGAGCTTGGATGCACAAGCTGGACATATATCTATCCTTGCGGCCCATGCCTGAGCGTGAGGCTATTCAATTTGCTGTGTTGCATTTAGAGGGGATTGCATATGATTGGTGGCACCATGGATTGGTCACCCAGGATCACGCCTTGGTACGTTCCTATGCCGAATTCACTAAGCAACTCATTACACGGTTTGATCGTAAGGACACAGAGCTCTACTATAGAGAGTTGGCTCATCTTAGACAGGCTGATCACGCAGAAGCTTATATTAATGAGTTCCAGCGTATTGCGGTTATGGTACCTGATATGCCCTAGAGACGGAGTGTGATGTTATTCATTAAGGGATTACAGGATAGACTTAAGGGTCTAGTACGTGCTTTTCAACCAGCCACTCTTAAGGAGGCCATTGATGTGACATTAAGACTGGATACTGTTCCCACTTCTTATCAAGCACTCTCGGCCTGCGTAGAAGGTCAACACACCACATAATAAAGGAGGGTCATCTTCTAGAACCCCTTGGATGAATCAAGAGACGAGGAACGAATTGAGAAGGAAAAAGTTATGCTTTTCTTGCAAAGAACCTTGGGAACCCGGACACCGTTGTATGGGTAAAGGGAAGGTTCATTTGATTGAGGTGACATCTGAGTTAGGGGATGAGGAGGTACCCAACACTGATATTGAAGATAGCATGGAGGATGTTGAGCAAGTACAGACACAGTTGGAGTTAGATACCCCTGAGCCCATGGCGTCAACCAAAGTAACTATGGCTACCCTCTCCAGTTATCCTAAATTTCATGCCTTTCAGTTGAAAGGTACACTTAAGGGCAAGCAAGTCATGAGCTTGGTAGACACAGGTGCTATGCATAACTTTATTGACTAGAAGTTAGTGGAGAGGCGTGGATTACAGTATGAAGAGTTTGGTGGTTTTGGAGTAAAGGTGGCAGATGGTGCAGTTTTGGGTTGTACCAAACAGATTTCACAGCTTAGTATTTAGATGGGGGATTATACTCTGACCGATAATTTTTATGTGCTTCCCTTAGAGGATTATGATGTGGTATTGGGCATGCAGTGGTTGCAGGGTATTGGGCATTACATTATTGATCACCACCATATGCAGTTAGAGTTCCTTTCTGGGGGAAAGAAGACTATCTTGAGGGCAGCGTCAGATGGTGGACCTAAGGAGGTATCGTCGTGTAGGATGGAGACTATTATTAGACATAATGATGTGATTTGGGCTACACATTGTTTGGTTAAGTCCAAAACACCCACACCTCAGGATAACCGGGTATTTCATGTTGATATTCAGTCAGTGATGGACCGTCATGGGAAAGTATTTGGTGACATACCTTCAGGAGTACCTCCAAATAGAGGTTTTGAGCATGGCATAGAGATGGAGGATGGAGCGAAGCCAGTAATTACTACCCCATATCGTCATCCCAGGGCCTATAAGGATGAAATTGAGAAGACTATTCATGAATTGTTGGATATGGGTTTCATTCGGCCTAGTTCTAGCCCATTTGCTTCTTCTGTAGTACTTGTTAAGAAAAAGGATGGGACTCTACGGATGTGTATAGATTACAGAGCGTTGAACAAGAAGACAATCAAAAACAGATATCCTATTCCACGCATTGATGAGTTGTTGGATGAGCTTCATGGAGCTATCTACTTCTCAAAGATTGATCTCCGTTCAGGGTACCATCAGATACGTGTACGAGCAGAAGATGTACACAAGACCGCCTTTCGTTGTCACTATGGGCACTATGAGTTTTTGGTAATGCCCTTTGGCCTTACCAATGCACCAGCCACTTTCCAGTCCTGTATGAACCATATCTTCAACAAGCAGTTGAGGAAGTCGGTCCTAGTGTTCTTTGACGACATATTGATTTACAGCCGTACTTGGGAGGACCATCTCAGACATGTTGAGGAGGTACTTAGCATAATGGAGAGCCAGTCTCTATTTGCTAAGCTATCCAAATGTGAGTTTGGACTTAGGGAGGTTTTATATTTGGGCCATGTGATCAGTGCTGATGGGGTGAAGGTGCATGAGGAGAAGATTCAGGCAATTCGGAATTGGCCCAACCCTCAGAACATTACTGAGCTGTGTGGGTTCCTTGGTTTGTGTGCTTATTATAGAAGATTTGTGAAAGGTTTCTCTCAGTTGGCCGCACCTTTGACAGATCTCACAAAGAAAGGGGCGTTCAGATGGACAGACCAGGCACAGGGAGTCTTTGATAGACTCAAGGAGGTTATGAGCACTTGTCCAGTTTTGGCATTACCGGATTTCTCGCAGCCATTTGTCTTAGAGTGTGATGCTTCAGGCTTGGGTATAGGAGCCGTGTTGATGCAGAACAAACACCCCATTGCCTATGAGAGCAGGAAGTTGCAAAATAATGAAAGGTTTTACTCTACTTATGATAAGGAAATGTTGGCTATTATGCATGCTCTAGCCAAGTTCAGACAGTATCTTGTTTGCAGCAAATTTGTGGTAAGGACTGACCACAACAATTTGAAATATTTCTTAGATCAAACAGAGCTCAATGATCGACAACAAAAATGGGTGAGCAAGATTCATAAAGGGGAAGAATAACACTATGGCTGATGCACTTTCTAGGAAACCCTCATTGGCTGCCCTATGTTCATTGAGCGAGATTTCAGCAGATTGGAAAGCTCAACTTTTAGTTGAGTACTCCAAAAATCAGCACGCTTGTGAGATCATGGAGGGTTTGATAGTGGATGACAGATATAGCGTAGTAGATGATATTATCTACTACAAGAGCAAGGTTTATCTTGTTCCGGGTTCACAATTGAAGGAACAAATTTTGCATGCTTCCCATGATACTCCTATGGCAGGACATCCACGGTATGTTAAGACTTACAGGGCGGTTCGAGAGAGATTCTTGTGGAAGGGTCTCAAAGATGATGTTTTGCGGCATGTCCATGACTGTATG
The DNA here is from genome assembly GCA_037957365.1 of Torreya grandis. Lineage (NCBI taxonomy): Eukaryota > Viridiplantae > Streptophyta > Pinopsida > Cupressales > Taxaceae > Torreya > Torreya grandis. The sequence continues at coordinate 161,785 of JARHVA010005517.1, forward strand.
ACTTGTCAGTAGAACAAGTCGGAGCATACTTACCCTGCTGGATTGTTGCAGCCCTTGCCGATATCGGAACAGAAGTGGTCTGGAATTTCTATGGATTTCATTACAGGGCTTCCGCGGGTGCAAGGGAAGAATTGTATTTATGTGGTGGTGGATAGGCTAACAAAATATGCCCACTTCTTTCCCATTGCAGCGGACTTTACAGCATCTCAGGTGGCTGAGTTATTTTTCAAAGAGGTGTTTAGACTCCATGGTCTTCCCAAGACCATAGTGAGTGACAGGGACAGCAGGTTCATGAGTTTCTTCTGGTAGGAACTTTTCAGGCTAACAGGCACTGTGTTGACACCTAGTACGAGTTACCACCCTCAAACTGATGGACAGACCAAGATAGTCAACAAGTGGGTTGAGGGATATTTGCGTAACTGTGTCAAGGCAGCAAAAAGCATGGATACGCTGGTTGTATTTGGGGCGAGTATTGTTATAATACCACGCATCATATGTCCATTGGCATGACGCCTTTCAGAGCTCTTTACGGATATGAGGCATTATCTTTCATTGATTTGGCACTTAGTGACAGTAGAGTTCCTTTGGCCCAGGATTGGTTACAGGAGACCCAAAATGTCATGAGATCTCTCAGGAAGAATTTACAGCAGGCTCAGAATCAACAAAAGATATACGCTGACCGGCACAGGATTGAGAGAGCATTTGAGGTGGATGATATGGTATTTCTGCGCTTACAACCATATCGGCAAAGCACCCTTAAAAGGGGGGAGCTGAGAAGCTCAAACCACGTTTTTATGGTCCATACAGGGTACTCAAGCGAGTGGGAGAGGTTGCTTATGAGGTTGAGTTACCACCTGGTAGTAAAATACATAATGTATTCCATGTATCTTGCCTGAAAAAGGCCCTTGGACAGCATATTACAGTTTCACCCAAGTTGCCTTCCATGGATAAGGAAGGTACATTGATTTTGGTTCTTGATGAGATTCTTGAGGTGAGGGAACGGCGGTTGAGAAGCAGGGTGTTTCGAGAGTATCTGGTATGTTGGAGAGATATTCCCATAGAGGATGCCACTTGGGAGGGTGATAGCATTTTACAACATCCAGCTTTACAGTTGCTTGTGGGCAAGCATCTCTGAGAGGGGAGGACTGTCATGTCCCCTCTTTAGCTCGGTCTAGCAGAGACATGTGAGTCAGCTTATTATGGGGTCTTGTAGGTTGACAGTGTTGGATAGAGACCCAGTATGGTTATACATTGTTGGGGGACTTGGTGTTCTAGCCATCGCTAATCAGTTTGGAGACATTCCTTATTTTTAGGAGGCAGTTCCTAAATTTATGGGGTTATCCCTACTTTTTAGGAGGGTATGATCATACCCAGGGTGGGGTCTCCATGAGATTATCCCTGGAGTTCAGTTTCAGAGGATTAGGGTTTGTTTCCTAGTTTCTAGGAGCATCCCTAGATTTTAGGGATGAGATTGCCAGTGAATCCTTGATTTCCGACTTCGGTTACAGACAGGTGGCAGGGTGACTTTCTGGTTTGTGGTATCATTGAAGCATTTTGTTGCTATTTGGGTTATATTTTTAATATTTTCTAAGCGTTTTTTAATTAAATAAGGCTAAGTTTATAGCCATTTTGGAGTAATAAGGGGTTTTTGGCCTCATCTGGATGCGTATCCCATGGTGTAATAGCTCGTTGGAAAGGTCTTGGACTTTTCTAAATATTTCTCTCTTCACTCAGATCCTTTCAGTGAACGGATTTCTCTTTATTTGAAAAAAGGCTCATTTTCTATGTACTTGACCACTTAAAAAGGAGAAATATAACATGTTATAACTCAACGCCACATTGAGTTGCTTTTAGGGTTCGAGCTAATTGTGAAGGGGTTATAAGGAGGTCAAGACCAAATTCTAATTCATTCTTGACATTTTATCTTGGAATTTGCGCTTTGGCTCTGGAAGAGCTTTCAACATTTGGGATGCCAACCCCAATGCCTTGCATGTTTGGGACATAGCCCCCAATTCAGTGGTTGTTGATTTGCTCAGTAGCATCTGGAGATTGCTCAGTATTCCTTCTGGTGGGCGCAGTGATTGTGACAGAGTTCAGCATGGATTTGAGGGTTCATTTCAATTGAGAGGACCTTGTAGCTATACGACTGTCCCTGGCAACCCTTGCAGCTGTACGGTTGTACCTGGCAGCCAGCTTCCTTCCCACGTGCAGCGCATTGAGGGCTGGAACCTTGTCGCGGCTTCCTTCTGGTGTACAATTCTCCTTCAGCCTTCAGGTTGGGTCTATTTATGATTGTAATCTTCCTGAAACTATTGGAAATTTGTATCTGGTTCCCTATTTGGTTTAATATCCAAAATTCTGCCTATAAGCGAATTTATTTGGTTATATTTGGTATTTAATTGCAGAAATTGTTCATGTTCTTGTACTTCATTATTTACTTGCTGAAAAATCATCAAAACACAAAAACAATCAAACCCTTCTGCAACTTCCGTCTATTTCGGAAAGAAAACATTCACAAACAGGAAAAATCAATTTAAAAATAACAAAATTATAGCAGATCAGCCGAAGAGATCCATCAGGGATCTTTCACAAGCTTCAAATACTTGAACTTCCTTGGTCCTCCTCTATGTGGGGATTAGATCTCATTAGCAAGCTCCCTCGATCGCAAGATGGTGTAACAAACACTTTTTTGGGGGAAGATGTGCCCTTAACTATACAGTTGTGATGGTTAGTGGCTATGCCACGACAATAGTGTGAGTGGGAAAATGCTTGTGGTATTTGTGTGCTTAAGTCCCCTTGACTTGTGATTATTATTCAGCATGTAAGCTCTGGTTGTACATGAGGGAGATGTCATCCAAGTAATGACTAACCATTTAATGAAATATATTTTATGTATTTTGCTTTTTTTCAAGAAAGTATTATTTTAGAGTGATTATGGTTTGAATCAAAGAAATTTCAAGCAATTTTTTTGCGCAAGATTGACACTATCTAAACCTATCTTATCTATCACCAATTGATATGGTAAAAGGCCCCTTTTTACTTCAATTATTAATAGAAGTCTAATTATATTTTAAGACTTATCTATCGGTGTTCCCTGTAAATATGGGATAGTTGTCATGGTTCTATTATGGAAGATTGTGTCTAAGTTGGCTTGCATGGTGGAGGTGGTTAAGGGTTTAAACCCCAAAGGGCAAACGTCCACGTGGGGGATACAGATAAGGAATGTCTGGGTTTCAGGGGAGAAGGATCTTACTGTTTAAAGGGAGATTGATTAGCTCTTGTGGGAGATCAAGGTATTTGTTTTGGTAACAATTATGACAGCATTAATGGTTGTTCATTCAAAAATGGAATTGGTTAGATTCTATAGTTTGGATGGCTAGAGGTTCCTTCCATTTTGCGAGGGATTTTTGTTATCTGGAAAGAAATCCTTTTGGACACATGACCTACACCCACCTGCTCAAAAAATTTGAGTGACCATGCCCACGAAACATGAATTGGAGGATCAGGTTTTTGTTGTTTGGGAGCTCATTTGATGAAGGATTTTATTATACAGGTGCTTAGTGTGTGGGCTTGGATGTTAATTGGTAGGCCGTAGTCGGGGATGCATACTCAAGACAAGGATGGGCAATGTCAAAGATGCACATGAAGTCAGATTTATCATGCAATTCGATATGCAGAGGCATGACTGAGCTCATTTCTCCTGCCTTCCTACTTTCTGCTAATTGAAATCCACATAGAACTCTTTTTTTATTGTCCCTTTTCATACCGAGTAGATTTTATCTAGCAAAGTAAAAATTCACTGCCATTTTGATTCTCACTATATTTCGTTTTGGTCTGCTAGATGTGCTCCTTTTGGATTGAATTTGGGGCCTTTAGTGAACTTTAATCCCACATCCATGTCAAATAGACAGAGAAGAGTGTCCTTACATTCCAATGAAACCTTATGCAATGACCACTCAGGTGGGCACAATCTTGAAGAACAAGAAGACTTCCTACCCAGTCGTGGTGACAATGCTAGCTATGCGGTTTGAAGACCATGGTGGTTATGGTTGCATGCTAGCAGTTTTTGGTTTGGAGTATGTGATCGTTGAAACTTAGACAGAGGCTTAGGGAAGTTTTGAAGACAAATTTTCTAGATGTATGAGATATTGGAGTTTTAATTCCTTCAACAAATTAATCCCACATGTATCCAAAATTGGTCTAGGATCTATTTTTATTCTTCTTTAAAACTAGTGTGTGTCCTTAAGTCGACAAAGGTCAATAATGACTAAAAGGCTAACAGATTGTCAATAGTGGTAATTGGCAAATGGTCACTTAATTGGAAATGGTTAGTGTATAATGGTTTGTCCTTAGTAATGATTGCTATGGTGTAAATGTATGCTAAGCTGTCAACGTCGTTAAAACTTAGGTTCAATGTCCACTAGGGGCATAGCCTTCCTAAAACAAAGGACATATTGTTGATAAAAACAATATAAAACATACTTTGCTATACTAAATCTATAATCATATGTTGTATTTGGTGTATAACATAGAAAAAATATTGTTAAATAAATAACAATAGTTCAACAATAATAGTGGTATCTATTGTTAAATGAATACCAATAGTTTATGAACAAAGTGGAATATATATTGTTAAAGTAAGAACAATAAAATTTGGTTTCATAAGAAAACAATATGGGTGTATTGCTAAGGAATACAACATAGTATGCATATTGCAAATGGAATTAATATAGGAGTTACTGTGATTTAGAACGTAAGTTTGTGAGTGTTTCTATCAATTAACAATGGGATTTTGTTAATATGAGCAAGTGATCGAAACCTTTTGTTAAAGGACAATAGTTATTTTGATTTGTCAACAATATTAGTTGGTAATTGTCATTATTGTCGTACAATGTGAGTACATTAGGTTATTTTTGTCAAACAATGTAATAATATTTTCATTGTGCCAAAATATGAGAGATCTTGGTTATGTCATTGTTGGTGAAGATAATGTCTAGAACATTTATAGTGATATCTAGAGAACAATATAGAGCACTCTGTATGTTTTTTATATGTGAAAACAATATAAGGAGTTATTGAACATATTTGAGCTCAATGCATTGTGTGAAGGGTTGGTGGAACAATTCAGGTAGTGTTATTGAGAAACCTCTTTGGTTAACGTTTTTATAACAAAACCTTGTGTTTGGTATATGTAAGGATGGGTTGGGAATTATGGTTTGACCCTTAGATAGCTTTCTCTATAGCTATTGCACATGTGAAAATTGGATCTTGTGTGAGATTTGGAATACATTGTTTGATATATAAGTATAAATGTAAAGACAATTTTGTAGATGGTTGGCATCTATTAAACAACAATGCTTTATCGCTAAAACCCATGGACATTCAGAGTGTTGGATAGGATTAGATTGTTGATTGACGTTGAGTGCCTTGTGATAATGCATCTTATAAGTGGTATGGGACACAAGTCCCGTTATCACTTGTAAACTATACCTAGATCAATCTTTGGTCGGGCCTGTGTGAATGGAATCTAATAAACGTGGATTCTAGGCCAACTATAAAACTACCTTGGGTATGGTTCAATCTATCTGGAGGGTAAACACTTTTGGACAATGATTCCTTAGTGGATTATAATCTCACATGTTAAATGTTGGTAAAGCCTATTGGAATAATAAGCTTTGTTGAATTAAACACAATTTGGATGACGCATTTTGAGCATGTTCTTTCTATAAGTGCATATAGGGCAAATGGATGAGGGCGAGTATCGGTTGCAGACTATTGGCTTGTATAGGAAAGTAAATGGAGGCATTAATCAAGGTTGTTACCTAGCAATTAGATTGTGAGCTATGTGTATTGATTAGAATGTGTGTTTTGTATATCAATTAATTTGTGTGCTTTGTGTATGGATTAGACGTGTAATATGTGTATGGATTAGACGTGTAATCTGTGTATGGATTAGACCGTGTGATCTATTTATTGATTAGAGCGTGTATAGTGTATTGATTAGAGCATGTGGTTTGTATATCGATTGTAAAATGTTCTATATATGATTAGAGCATGTGCTTTGTGTATTAGTTAGAGTGTGCATTGTGTATCAATCATACTGTGCACTTTACATATTGATTAGAGTGTTAGCTCTGTGTATCGAAAAAAGCCTGTGCTCTATACATTGATTAGAGAGGGTGCTATGTATATTGAATATAGTGTGTGTTCTACATATTGATTAGAGTGTGTACTTTGTGTATCACTTAAAATGTGTGCTCTATGTATCAATTAGAGCGTGTGCTTTGCATATTGATTAGAGTCTGTGCTTTGTGTATCGTTAGTGTGTATTCCATATATTGATTAGAATGTGATTGTGTATTAATTAAAGTGTGTGCTCTCTATATATCTATTAGAGTGTGTGTTGTGTATTGATTAGAGAGTACTTAGAGTGTGCTCTATATATTGATTAGAGCATATGCTTTGTGTATCTATTTGAGCATGTACTATATGTATTCATTAGATTGTGAGCTTTGTGTATTGATTAGAGCATGCGCTCTGTGTATCACTTAGAGCATGTGCTTTGTATATCAATTAGAGTGTGTACTTTGTGTATCGATTAGAGTGTGTGCTCTATGTATCAATTAGAGGGTGTGCTTTGGGCATCGATTAGAGCATGTGCTCTTTGTCTTCATTGTAGTGTGTCATCCATGTGATGATTGTAGTGTGGCTCTAGGTTCTTATAGGGCAATGTCTTTATGTGGAGAGTGCATGTGTATATTGCACATTTGATTGCAAGTGTATATCGTGCTTTAAAGAACAAGAGTATACGTGCAAGGAGCACAAGCATATATGTGCATAGAGAAAAAATGGGTAATGTGCATGTAGCACAAGCAGATATTGTCCATGGAGCACAAATTGTATATTGTGTTTGGAGCACAAAGTACATATAGTGCATTGGAGCACAAGGGTATATTGAACAATTGAGAATAATCGCCAATAAATGGAAAAATGGGTTACCAAAGGGTGGGCATGTTTCACAAGCCTCTTGATGTAATCAAGCACATTAATTTGGAATTTAGTGTTTGCACATCTTGCAAGGGTAAGCAGAATCTGATTATAAGAAGATAGTAGTTCTTCTGAAGAATAGTCATCTCGAAGATTGATTTTACAACCCTGAATGACTACAACTTAGAATGTTTTTCTAGAAAGATGCTCTCGGATACCCTCGAGATACAACGAGCACAATAAGACTGTGATGTTTGCCTAAAATAATAACTAGTTAAAGATTTATTGGTGCAAACAGGTGGCCAAGTGGATGGCTGCCTTATTCCCCAGCTAGGACTTACACTTACTCTCTAATGGTCATACACACAAGAACACTACTAAGACTTGAATCTTAACACACTCTTTATTGATGTTCAACACAAAGAATACACACTCACATTCCTTAACAAGGTTATTATATTACATGATGAAGATCTAATCCCTCACACAGTCCCTCATGGATTTGATACATACTCTCTTTGCTCTTGCTTGGATCCTAAACTTATTCCTCTCCAAATGGAGCCAACTCTCTTTTCTTGCGCCCTGAAGCTTACTCCTTTGCCCATTTTGAATCTTTCTTTGACTTCCTTTGACTCTTGTAGTGCCACTACTCCTTCATTTGCATCTTAGAAATGCTCAACAACTGACACTTTACCATTTTGGGTTGTTACATTCATTTTACAATTCACGAGGGTAAAACCATTGCTTCATGCAATCTGGCGGTTGCAAAACCCCCATGGCAGTTGTGAAACCGCTACATAATGTAGACTGTCAGTGGCGAAACCATTAGGGCAGTTTGAAAACCTTCACTTGAGCTGGAAAAACCGTCACCTAGTGTTGATTGGTGGTTTCATCACTTTGCAAACATTGCCAACCTCTAGAGGTCATATCTTTTGCATGCAAACTCAAAATGAGATGACCTATTTTGTTTTAAAGTGCATAACTTTTCAACAGGTATCCAAATATGCAATCACATTCAAGTTTAGGGATGTACTTGAAACCTTTTTGCCTCTGCCCTACAATCTATCCATTTTAGCCCTTCAACGACATAGTCACCTCTCAAATTGTACCAATGGTTGAGAAACTCAACCAACCCACTTGGAACCATGTAACTTCTTGAAATTGATCCTTCTCTAATGTAATTGAATCCACTAAAGTTCTGAAGTACTAATACTTCCCTTGGATAATTTTCACCATGTCAAAACAAGAAATAACCAAAAAATACCACACAAACACACAACAATTATTTTTGTTCATGCAATATTGTGTGTACCATTGGATGCTCCTGCATTATCTACAGTAGACCCTAATTTTGTTGAGCAGATACATAGGCATCAGTGTGATGAGATTGGGTCAATATTACTATATATATTATATAGAGGAATCATTCAGTTATGAATACTTGTGAGAAGAAAATGGGGAAAGGCAAGATTTGGGCATGGGCACCTAAGTAACGTTTCTTGTGTCATCAGATTAGTGCAGCAAACCCAAGGAAAATTAGGAATAACTCATAAGTTGACGAGATACAGTGGCTTGGTTAAGAATGTCATTCACCAGTCAACTATTGTGGCAATAGTTGGTGATTGAGGTATACCCTCCTGAGTGGATTATGATCCATTCTACAATGTCAAGTTGGGTTTATTGATTATGAGGACAAGGATACGAAACCTTGTTAGGTTCTTAATGAGCCATTGTATTGAGTTAGTTGCTAGTATGCAACTATTTGATGCCTAACCTATGGAAGGTTCAGAGTATGTGAAAAGCCCTTAGATGGCAAACGAGAATCTATACAAATAACCTATGATAGGTTAGCTTAGAAATGCCAATAGATGGCTTTTCTCAAAGGACAATACAGTAATCTAAGCATGGTAATCAATCTTATGTAGGTTACATATTATTGCCTATGTTGGGTCACAGGTGGTAGGTATGAATGGTAATAAGTCCCATGAAGGCTTATTCATACAATTTATCAGTGCATTACGTTTAGGTTGAGCTTGGCTCTCATGTCTCACCTGATGATGTTTGTTTTTCCGAAAGGGAAACACTAGTTACATGGACGAATGTCTAAGTGTGCAATGTTGCATGTTGAGTATGGACTCACGTAATGAGACTTACTAAGGGAAAGCTGAATTTTACCCTTAGAAAGTAAAAGCTTTTGAAAGCTCAATTTTTTTAGGACTCTACAAATGATCACACCTCCATTATTACAGCTAATGAATACTTCACCTAGTGGGTCCAAGTTATGCACCTTACAATATCAAAGTCACCGTTTAAAAATTCATCCTTAATCGAATTATCTGTGAATTTGGAAAATCCTGAATCATCATTTCTGACAATGGTGAGAACTTCAAAAATAAGGCCATGAAGCAACTTTGCACTAAATTCAAAATTACACAAATTTTCCACCCCTATCATCCATAGTGCAATGGCCAAGCCGAAACAACTAATAAAAGGCTTTACAAAATTTTACAAAATACCATCTAAAATTCCCACACAAAGTAGCATCTCAATCTTTATCCCACCCTTTGGGCATAATGCACTGGTATTCATACTGCCATTTAGGCAACTGCATTCTTTCTAGTCTATGACTACCAAGCCATCTTACCACTAGAAGTTTAGTTACCTTTATTGTGCATTTCTTTTCATAATATTATTCTTGATGAAGGGCTTCATGAAGTTTGCCTTCACGCTTTAGTCTTATTTGATGATAGACACATAAGCACCTCTAAGCAACACAACAAGAAAGTTAAAATCCAAAAATTCAATGCCAGAGATTTAGTGTTAAAATTAGATTGTTAAAATTAGATTACACCTATGACAAAGGTAAAATACATCCGAAAATGGTGGGTCTATGTATTATCAAAGACATCCTTAGACAAAGCACTTATTGTTGTGTTTTTTAAGTCATTCACACAATATTGCAAAGACCAAACATCATGCAACAAATAAGAATACTCACAATGTCAACATGTTTACTTAAGCTAGAGACTTAAGCACTCACCCAAGGTGCAACGAGAGATCACGGAGAACCCCATAATGAGAATAAAACAGAAACACATAAACATGAGCACCATCATAGTGAAACATAATAGAAACACTAGTATACTGAAAACATAACATTACATAGTCATACTTGTTTATCAAAGAATCCATATTCTCATTCATCAAACCTTACAAAGTATACACTTATATCCATAGTTACCATGTTTGAAAAGTTCAGGTTGTTTGAAAGGGGTAAAAACTTCGGAAGTTTGGGATTTTGAAAAAAATTCAGTTCAGTGAGTTCAGTAGTTCGGTTAGAATTTTTTTATAAATTATAAAAAATAAATATATCATATAAATACTATTTACTCACTTAAAACAAATAAACAAATTGTCACCAAATTCATAAAAATGATATATAGTTAAAAACTTAAAACTTAACACATTGTTAACAAATAAACACATATATAGAAACAATAAACTATTAAACACAATTTAATAATTTATTAAACACATTTTATTGTTTTAAAATTTCAAGGTTTTCGATTTTATTAAGTGGTAAACTTTTAAGTTATTAACCCTAACAAGATAATGCATATCTATTTCTTCCTGACGCCACGCTGATATCAACTACCGCACTGTGTATTTCTTCCTAACACCAAGCTTATACTAATTGCCAAACTGCGTATTTCTCCTTGATGCCAACTGCCACACTGTATATCTATTTCTTCCTCCATGTTTGTAGATACATGAGTTTAATGGTGATTGTTCCACATTTAATGGCGAGTCATCGAATTTACTGGTGATTGCTCCATGTGTTTGACAAGTCGTCAAGTTTAACAACTCCAGCCTCCATGTTTACTATTTTCTATTTCTTCTCGTTCTCGTCTAGGTCTTGCATTCATTTTGCATTTGCTTTTAACATTTTAGGATTTTCATTTTGATTAAAAAACATAAGTTGATATTTTAATTTTATTTTTTAAAAATTTATTTTAATAAAAAAATTAAACGCTCGAACATTACCGAATTTATTCAATGAGCGATAAAAGTTTGGTTTGAACTGAACATCAGGGATGTTCAGTGAAACATGGCAACTATGCTTATATCAGATTACAATGATCACCATTACAAGACGATGTCCACCCATACAATTTACACAATATTAGATCCCTCATAGATTGTTCAAACCCTAGAATGCATCCTTATCCAAAGGCTTTGATTTTGCATCTGCAAACATGTAACATTTCCAAAATATCCAAATGAGAGGTCTAGGGGTCCATCTGTAGCTTCCTTGGACCCCCTCGCTCTTTGCCAACTATTTCTTTGCTAGTGCCCCCTGTTCATTCTTTGCCAACTATATCCACATAGGCTTCCACTTGTCCTCATCGGCATATTTTTCTACTCTTAGTGTATCCTTATCAACCTAGATCAATCCCTGACCATCTACATTCTCCTTGCCTGGATGCATTATACCTGTTGAATCTTCATCATTTGTGTTTCTTTTATCGTTTCCTTCACACTTTTGTTTCTTCCAAATTTATGTTCTTTCTAACCCGCGCATTGGTCTTTCCTTTTGTTTTTCCTTAACCCACACATTCTCCTTGTGCTTGTATTTATCCTACACATTGCAAAGTGTTTTGTGTGATTCTACATGTCTCATGTGCGCATCATTAAATAGATTGTTTTTGGATGTTTGCCTTATGCGCATATTTGGGGTCAACATTCCCGTATACTAAGTTTCTTGTTTGACTTCAAACAAGTTTGTACTTGACTCAATCGTAGTAGTTTCTCCTTCTAGTGTAATCATTACTTCCACTACCTTCTCTTGCAATTCCTCCATTAGATCCCATTGATCAATTACCGACTTAATTTTGGTTTCAATTCTTGCATAGCCTTGATCAAGTTTTCAATTACTTCTTCATTATGTGGATTCTCCTCAACTTTTCAACATGTCCTCCACTTCTTCTCAATGTTGTACATACAATTCTTCCACGGATGCTTCTTTCTCCACAGTCTTCAACCAAACCATCTAACTCTGTACAGTTATTTATCATAGCTGCTATAAAATTAGATGCTTCCCCAAACTTTATTTCCTTCTCTTCCTTATTCGTTTCAGCATACATGCCCGCCATAATTTCTTTGTGCATGGCCTCGTCCTCTCTCATGCGAGCATCCACAAATTATTGAGAATTCTAAAATCTTTCAAACATTATTTTTGCTTGTTTTGCCTCAATCTGTAGGATGTTGATCTCCTATATCACCTCTTCTGCATAATCTTCAAATTTGCTTCTCTCCTTCAGTTTCATTGCGTGAGGATCTTCTTTTGTAGGTTTCCATTCAATTTGAAGTGTGCGCATAAGTTACTCTATAGCAATGCCAAGCTCTTCAATTGCCACCTTTTCACTAATATCGGTACCTGCATACACCTATGCCCTCTCTTTCTCAATCAAATTTGTCAACTTCTACACTCCATCAATATATCTAATGGAATTTTCTCTTTCTTTGTAGGGGTCTTTCATTGTTTGCTCCACCTCCCTATCAGTCAGTAAATTGTGTTGTCATATTTGTGGCTCATCTCACTAGTGCTAGCCCAAGTGTTATATGGTTAGGTTCATTGGATTGACTTTCCTCTTCCCTTCTTCATGCTCCACACTTGAGTCTGAATCAAGATACTTAACTAGAACCAATGCCCTCTACGGTATCTTAAATTTTGTATCCTTCATATATGCATCAAAAATATTTTTTAGACTCCCACACGTGTAGGAAACATCCAACATTATGGTAGAGCCGAAGCTCGAAGATATCAATTCCAGTCGATCATCGCTTCATTTATTAAATATGATAGACTACATATATAGAATATTTCGATCTCCTAAATACTAGGAGAAACGTCTTATCACAATTCCCCTAAATCTCTCTCAAATATCCTATATTAGTGCATTGTTAAAACAACGCACTAATAATACAAACTATTATATCTATATTCTCTCACACAACAATAATATTCACTCACACATAAACTAATGTGATTGTTACTCATGGAACAATCTCCACACATTATTATTTTCTCATACACACACTTTTAATTATACTTTCACTCACAAATATTCCAATATGGAGCACTAATTTCCTAACATTTCCCATCCTCCCCCGACTCCCCCTCCCCCTTAGTGCTCACATGGGTGAATACAAACCCCCCCACAGAATGGACGTCAACTTCACCCAATAATGTGTTCATTACAAAAAAGAGAGTATTACATTATAGATTGTCGTACATTATTCACATAATAATTGTCTTTCCTCATAGGCTTATTTACTATTATCAACAATAAACGATTGACACACACCAAAAAGACTATGAAAAATCACAATGTGAAAAGTAATCACTTATTACAAATTGACACATGATGACACCAAACACATATGACAAAGGACTACGACATGCACAACAACCATTGACGATATTAAAATGACCAACAACAAATCATTAGATGACCAACAACAAACTATGACCACATTACTTCGTATTATATCTAAGATAATTAGCACTCTATGACCAACAACAAACTATTAGATGATTAGATACAATATTGACGCTGTTATAATAACATGACATGCTTTGAAGGATTGACTCAATGTTAAAAATAGACACCTAAACAAAACATAATCTTAAGACTCAAACAATAGAATCAACAAAATAATTACAACTTTGGCAATGGAAACCAATACCTAAATTGTTATCAAACAATAACACTAAAATATTTATATAAAAACTACATAAACAAACTAAGTTTTGACTTGACTATACAACTTAAGCCTAGCATCCAAAACTGATACAAAACTTGATAATGGCAATGGATAGAAATTAGAAATTCGAACACATAAGATGCACAGAGGTGCAGGGTACAATATGAGATCTATAGGTGCACAATGAGAAAGAAGATCATGCATAAACCAGAAAAAACAGATCTGCTCACGTCAAAGTTGCACAAAATAATAAATTGCTTTGCTCAATGGCATTTTGGGATGATAGCACTTTGATCTTAGACTGACTTGGCTGGGCTAATTTGAAAATAATGAGTGATAGTGCCCCTAAAACAGCTACATGCCTTGTTAAAAGCACGTGGCCATCGCTGCACCTCTTTACTCTTGTCTTCACGCACCTGCAGAATACCTCTTATTTGTTTCAAATGACTTTTTCCGCTGCAAACAGCTCTCAAATTACAACCCATAAATTAAAATGATTTCTGGGTTTTTTCTGCTAGATTTAAGCTTTCCAGAACATTTTACAAAATAGAATTTTGTGGAGAAATGAAAGAGAGCATTGTTTGAGTGACACTATCTAAAATTGCATTTTACACGGGTTGTGTTTTTATCAGTTGCAGTTGGATGCCCCTCTTCAAGAAATGGAACTTTTCTTTTTCGAGCACCTTTTTTCTGGTGTTGATACAAACAAACCAAGAACCCACTCAATGTACAAAAATGACCAAAAATACAAACTATGCTAAAAAAACACAATCTATGGTTATGACGACAGTGAATAGGATGAGAATTAAGACTGCATGTAGAATGAACATAGTGGAAGCATAAGGAAATGCAGGTGAATGATGAATTTTTGCGGGTTTGCACGTGATCTATACTGCTACACAGTTGACACAATGCAAGAATGGTGGATGAACAAAGCAAAGGCATTTGCACATGGTCTGCACTGCATAGCCATTGTGTCGTGTTGATTGACAACAAACAAACAAAGGACTAACAGATGAACAGAGAGGCCTCTTAGGAGACCTACTCAAATACCAAATGTAAAAAAATACGACATTATGCTAGGGCCAAAGCTTGAACACATCAATTTCAGTCGATCATCAATTCATTTATTAGATATGATAGATTGCATAAATATAGGATTTCAATCTCCTAAATACTAGGAGAGATGTTTTATCACAATTCCCAAAACTCTCTCTCAAATATCTTATATTAGTGCATTGCCAAAATAATGCACTAATAATACAAACTATTATAGGTGTATTCTCTCACACAACAATAACATTCACTCACACATAAAATAATGTGATTTTTACTCATGTACAAATCTCCACACATTATTATTTTCTCACACACTTATAAGTATACTTTTACTCACAAATATTCCAACATGGAGCACTAATTTCCTAACATCTGTCACATTCTCCCTTCTAATCATTCTTTTTGAAACCCCTGATGATTCCCTAACTAAATGTGCTTTTTGTCTCTCTGATAGATCTTTTAATTCCTAAACTATATCTCTATCTTGCTTCTCTTTTCATATTCTTTCCTCTTCTTCTTCTTGTTTATCCTACACTCGTTCCTCCTCATTTTGCTTGTCATCCCTTTCATCTTATTGGGACACAACCTCCACATTATCTTTTTGAGCCTCCTTCAATGACTCGGTGTTGTCTATGTCTCATTGGCTGAACATTTGTGGTTGCACGTGACGTATCTTCATTAGTTATATCTTCCTACGACTTCATTCATCTCTTTCTTGTGCATGTTTCATTTGTCCTTGTGGACTTTGAACACTTACTACCATGTTTGAGTGTGGAATATCATGGACAATTAGAATTGATGCACTAGGAGTTGTGCACTCATGCTACCAACAATAGTTTCTTGTTGTCTTGTCACTGCGACACCTCCCTCTCCAGTACACACAACAGTTCCTCTTCCAATTTATTGAGCTAGAATCTCCATTATAGATTTTCTTCTGATCGGAATCTCCACTCAAACTTCTCTTTGAATTGGAGTTGGAGTTTTTGCAACACCCACTCCTGGTGTTCCAAATAAATTTCTTCTTGTTGAAGTTCTTGCACATGCATAAATCTGGTGTTGCTTCTTAGGCCTGCCATCTAAAGATGACAAACTTTCCTCTAGTTCCATAACCTTATCCTTCCCTTTTCCCAATGCAGCTTGTTCTTGCTGTAAATTTCTTCTTTATTGATCTCTTCTTTGTGCAATGGCTTCGTCTACTACCATCAATCTTCATGTGGGTGTCTTTTTTATTCTCTTCGACAGTCTTAACTTTACATGTGCCCTATATTATAATTAATCTTTCCTGCTTTTACAAATAATGGAGGTTTGAGCTCTAAACTCTGAATCCAACTCTTCATCCTCTTATGCTTCTCTTTTCCTTGAAGGGTTATACCTCCTCATCAAATCATTTCTTGGAGCATTTATCTCCTCAATATTCACATCCGCCCTTGGTAACCCCTCTACCCTATCTAACAAATGTTTCAAATACTGCATATTAACAACTTACGACAGCTTTACCCAAATTTTATACCTTCCTTCTAGATTCATCACAATCATTAATGTCTAATGCGCCATCATGAAAAATAGCGCAAAAACCTTATATATGCCTTGGGCATCTCTAGTGGTATTACTCTTCTTTGAACATTTCCTCAACACACTCATACCACTTGCTCAACTTGCTTATATGAATACATTTTATATTTCAGCACGCAAGATGTTGATCCTCTAATTAGTGTAATCCATACCTTCCTTCTAGAACCCCAATTTCTTCAAAATCAAAATCAAAATCAAAATCAAGCCCCATTTAAACTCATCCCCTTTTTAATGTGCTTCTTCAATCGCAATCACCAGTTCCTCGGCAATTTACTTTGCATAGTTATAAATGGTCATCTTTGATGCTACTTCATATGGCAAGTATGCTACCTCTCTGGACACTGTGTTATATTTCTCTATGGACATATATTCTTGAACTAATTAGCCATGCAATGACTTTCATTGAATTTGATGGCATATCTTCTACTGCCATGATGGTGTTTCCTCTCTTCAAACCTAGCATACTTGCTAACCTTTTTATCTCAGAAATTTTTTTCATTGCTATGTTCGTATTTGTTCCTTTATTCTTTAGGCCTATGATTTTGCTAGTCCACACGGCCAAAATCTTGAATCGTCATCGTGTGATATTAAGCCTTGCCCTCATGGGTGCATGCCAATGAAAACATGACCATTTCTAGTGTTCCAAAATTTGGTAGCTCTCCAATGTCCAAACCTCCCATAGGTGCCATGTATTCAGCTACATTGTCGTTCTCTCCTTTTGAACTCAAATTTACCTCCAAGACTAACTGATACTCTTTCTTTCTATGGTTGAAGTCTTCAAACGCACAACTACCTGAGCAAGTTCCTTAACTTTCTCCCTCAAGTACCCCTTCTAGATACGACATCAATGTTGTGACAAAAAGAGGTTTCTTCATATTCTTCTTCTTTGTTGGTGGTGGTCCCCTGCAGGTCTCCCTACTTATTTTTTTGTTGGCCCCTCGTCACTCTCAAAGACCATCTCTTCTAGAGGTTCTTCCTATTTAATGAATGTGGTTCTCTCTTCTCCCAAATTTACATCTTCACTCCTTTTCATCGTAGGTCCTCTTGCACATTTTCTCCATTTCTTTTCATACCATGTTCCACATCGTAGAGATCCAACTGATAATTGTTTCATTAATTCTTCGTCTTTTTGTATACTTTGAATTATCCCGCTCTATAAAATTGGAGACAATCTCCATTATTACCACACTTAGCAAAACAACCCTCCTAGATATGCTTAGACGTCGTGCATAAGGACCTTGAAATATTCCTCGCTCAACTCGCCCGACAAAATTTACAGGGTTTCCTATGCTTATTACCATAAAACATTAACCTATTAATGAAAACAAACTAGAAAGTAAGAAATATTTTTGTGTTACAATTTTCTCTTGGCAAAGGCCTTATTTATGGCCTCCCCCATGCATCATCTAAAGTATAGTTGGAGCCTACTCCCATCCACCTTTATTTGGAATAGTTCTTCAAGGTGCCATATCATTTTCCTCTCTTCTCCTCTAGAGTTGACTATGTTAACAGTGGATGGTTTCTATATGCTCACTTCTTTTGTGCTATCATCACACACTGCACGTTTTTCCCTCTCCAACGAGGTTTTTTCCTTCCTCCTCCTTGAACCTCACATCCCTATTTTGAAATCTGCTTGCTACAACTTTCTTTGGTATCTTTTTTACCTGCAAATCTTTCTTGTGCAATTCCCCGGTGGTTTACTTTCATCTTTCTTCAAAACATTTACTTCTTGTTTCTACGTGTTGATCTTCAGCATTTGTTTCTACACCCTATTTCTCGTCCATGTTTCATCATGTTTGCATTTACTTCCTCAACATTTTGTGCTTATGGATACTTGATGGTATTTCTTCTTTTTAACTTCAGGTTTTTCCATTGGTTTCTTTGTCACCCATGGAACCCATCTTTGCATAATCTTTGGTTCACTCTTCTTAATCTTTTTCACTGTGCAGGACCTCATCAACCCCCTTTTGGCCGTAGATGGATCTTTTCCTTCCACCTTTGCGCATTTTCTTCTCACTATTCTATATGTGCCTTGGACCCATCGATCGCATAATTGGATGGTAGTGTCTGATGCGCATTCTTCACTCTCCCAGCTCAATGTTTCATCCCTTGTTTGATTTCCTCCATTGTAACATTGAAGAGATTGTTTTCTTCATCATTTGATTCTATTCTTTCCACATATACTGCACCATGGTCATTATCAAGGGGAATGACAACTCTTTGTTCCCCATTCTCAAAACTCATATAGTGTTGTTTAAAGAGCATATCAACTTGATTGTCATAGCACCATGGTCTACCCAACAACACAAGATGGTTATCAACTTCCGCCATCTCAATCACTACAAAGTCCAGTGAAAATGCAACTTCCCCATTCTCAAACCTCATATAGCATTGTTTAAAGAGCATATCAACTTAATTGTCATAGCACCATGGTCTACCCAACAACACGAGATAGTTATCAACTTCAGCCATCTCAATCACTACAAAGTCCGATGAAAATGCAACTTCCCCATTCTCAAACCTCATAGAGCATTGTTTAAAGAGCATATCAACTTCATTGTCATAGCACCATGGTTTACCCAACAAAGTGGGAGAGTTATCATCTTCAACCATCTCAATCACTTCAAAATCCATTGAAAATGCAACTTCCCCATTCTCAAACCTCATATAGCATTGTTTGAAAAAGAGCATATCAACTTAATTGTCATAGCAATTGTCTTAATCTCTAATTCTACATTGTCAAGACCCCAACAGGACTTGAATTTGTCTTATTGGCCAATATTAACGTATAGGCTGATGGCTGTAATGATGGCTTCCCCATTCTCTTCCATGCTTCTTTAGTTAATATGTTAACTTTAGTGCCTGTATTGATCATTATATTATTCATTTCCCAATCATTGACCTTTGCATCAATGGTTAACTCTTGATCATACTATGTGTTCCTTGTCAAGTATATATCCCTTGATATTTCTTGAACCTCCTCTGGTTCATCCCCCA
Source organism: Torreya grandis (assembly GCA_037957365.1). NCBI lineage: Eukaryota > Viridiplantae > Streptophyta > Pinopsida > Cupressales > Taxaceae > Torreya > Torreya grandis. The sequence goes on from JARHVA010005517.1 coordinate 181,168, forward strand.
TAACTTCTCAAAGCCAAGTCTTCCTAATGCAAGGCAGGTATGGGGTCCCAATTTGATAGAAGCCCACAAGATCATTGATTAACTCTTGATCATATTGTTTATTCCTTGTCAAGTACATATCCCTTGGTCTTTCTCAATGTTCCATGGGGACGCATCCCCCCCAAAAACCCCGCATTTTCGAGATGGGGACGTCCCCAGGACACGGGAACGTCAGGGGGACATCCCCCAACTGCTCTGCCACCTCCGCCACGCTCCGCCGCCATCCTCGAGATGTTTCCCTCTGAGAGGGGACATCTCCAGGATGTCCCTTCAAAAGGGGGACGTCTTGGGGACTCTAGAACATCTAGGGGACGTTTAGAAGTCCCTTGTCCCCTCCGATAACGCCCAGGTGACCCCCACACAGGTGGATGCCAAAAAGTGCAAGTTTTTTTTATTTAAAAAAATATTGGATTTTTGTGCTTTCTAACCTAACCCTAATTGCTAGTGGGACCCACCTCCACACCCCAAGGCCTCCGAAAAGCTTATAAAAAGCCCTCTACCTCTCATTCGAAATCACACAAAAACTTCATTGAGTGAAATAGCGCTGAAAGTAGAAGCAGCAAGCTAAGAGGCAGAAGTTTGCAAGAGTGAGAGAGCATAAGGAGAGGGAAAGTGAGATCAAAAAGAGGATAGCGAAGCCATTGCCAAGAAGACTCAAGCCTCTTCAATTTCATCATTTCACCCACAAGGTAGGCCCTATGATTCTTTTAATTTCTGATTTTAAGTTGTTAAATTTTTGTTTCATTGAATCATTATTCATTTGTAAATTGTTTTGTTCTTTCATTCATGTCATTGAATCATTTGAATTTCTAAATGGAAAATTATTATATTTATTAATATTTGTGATTCTCATTCATTCAAATGCTTTTAAAAAAAAAATTAATTCTTATTTTTAAATTTTCAATGTTCATTCAAATGATATCAAATGCTTAATTTTTAAATTTTAAATCTTAAGAACAAGGATTTCTATTTGTGTATCCTCTGCTTTTGTGCTTCGAGCGAACTGAAGTAAGAAAAACAAAAATAAAATCCTTGTGTCTTAAATTTTAATAATTAATTTAAAATTTTAATTTTTTTAAATCTTCATTCAAATCAAATGCTTAAATTTTAAGAACAAGGATTCCTATTTGTGTATCCTCTACGTCCGTGCTTCAAGCGAATTCAAGTAAGAAAAACAAAAAGAAAATCCTTGTGTCTTAATTTTAAATTTTAAATTTTAATCCCTTACATTATGCATGGTTTGAATTTGAATTTTTTAAATTATAATTTATAAACTTACAATATGAAAAAAAATTATCATTTCTTGCAGTGTCATTATGAGTTCTCATTGCATGAGTGAGGATGAGGTTCAACCTCAAGGGGTTGGGGTTGAAGTTGAAAGTGACAATGATTCAGATTATGCACATGATGATCCTAGTTTAGGAGGAGGGAGGAGTGACCATGAAAAGCAAACTAGTTCTATTGGGAGTCCCCATTATAGTTGCCCTTCAAAAGCCCTTCAACAATATGCTAAGGGTCCCTTTGATCCAAAGAAACCTTTACAACAATTTGCAAGCAAGGTACCTTCAAAGCCTGGGACATCTGGGGGCACTAGGAGATGGAAGTGTAACCTATGTGACCTTGAATGGTTTGGCAACATGACAAAAACAAATGCCCACCTCCTTATCTGAGGCAAAGGCATAGATGTATGTGAAAAGGTGGAAAAGAATATGAAATTGAGGGCTGAAATATGTAAATTATGGGGTTCCAATGAAGAAGATGCACCTTCATCTACTACTTTGCCACCAAGGGGAAGGGGTCATCAGAGACAAAGTTCTACTTCTAGTACTTTGGAGAGGCCAATGGCAATGAATCCATCTAGTTCAGGGGCAACAGGGCCTAAGGGGAAACGGAAGATCACTAGAGATACTTCAAATCCATTGGCAGATTTATTCAATGTGCAAGCAAAGGATGAAACAAATGATGCCATTGGCAAATTCTTCTTTGCCAATGGCATTCCATTCCATGTGGCTCGCTCTCCTTATTATAAGGAGGCCGTGGCAAAATAGCAAGAGTAGGACCATCATATGTGCCACCAGGGGAGACTAAATTGAGGACAACAATCTTGGATAAGAACTATTCCAAGATTAATATTTTAATGGAGAAAATGAAGCAGACCTGGGTCTCTAGTGGATGCAACACTGTCATGGATGGGTGGACGGACATTAGGCAACGTCCACTCATCAATGTCATGGTTATAAGTACAGCTGCCCCTTATTTCCTTCGGGCTATTGATTGTTCAAGGCATTGTAATGATGCTGATTTTCAGTTCCAGATCCTCAAAGATGTTATTGAGGAGGTTGGGCCACAGAATGTGGGGCAAGTAGTGACAAAAGCAGCCCATGTGTGCAAAGCAGCAGGGAAGTTAATTGAGGCAGCCTATAGACATATTTGGTGGACTCGTGTGCATGCCATGAATAATGCACTGAAGGACATGGAAAAAATTAGTTGGATCAAAGCAGTGGTTAATGATGCTAGAGATGTGCAAATGTTTATTTGCAGCCACCACACTTCACATGCACTCTTCAGGGCCTTCTCCAAGAAGGAATTTTTGAAACCTGTAGAGGCTAGGTATGCATCATACTTTATTCTCTTGGAGAGGATGCTTGAGTTGCAAAAGGCATTGCAACTAATGGTTATGACAACATAATGGAATTGGTGGCCTGGGTCGAAGACAGTGCAGGGGAAGAGGGTGGAGGTGGTGAAGAGTGATGTTTTTGGGCTAATACCAAATATATTGTCTGCATCATTACTCTAGTCTTCACAGTGATCAGATATGGGGATGCCAATGCACCTACCCTTGGAGAGGTGTATGAGTGCATTGATACTATGCTTGATCAAATGAAGGTTGTTGTACGAGAGGGACCTACATTGACTTCTACACAAAGCACATTCAGCCGATCATTTACAGTAGATGGGAGAAGCTCAACACTCCCTTGCACATGGATGCCTATGCATTGAACCCGAAGTGGTATGAGCAAAGGCCTAGTAGACTTACACCTATACAAGATGTTGAGGTGAAGGCAGGGTTCATGAAGGTTTAGAAAACGTATGATTCTACAGAGGCCAGCATCATTTGTACTGAGTGGACAAAATTTACCACTCTTAGGGGATATTCACAAGAGGCCGAAATAGATAGGAAGACAATAGCACAAGAGGAACCAATTTTGTGGTGGACTTTGCATGGGCCTCGTTCTTTGACTACCGATCTAGCCATTCATTTGCTATCCCAAGTTTCTAGTTCTTCTGTTGTTGAGAGGAACTAGTCTACTTATAGCTGGATCCACTCTATGAAGAGGAACAAGCTTACCTCTAAGAGGGCAGAGAAGCTTGTGGCTGTACATAGTGCCTTGCGTCTCATTGACCGCAACACACTTGCGTACAAGGAGAGTCCAGCAGCCAGATGGGATGTAGAGCCAAAGGAGCCAGCACAGATTGATAATGATGCTACACAGACAGGGCTAGTTGGTATTAGCTTGGAGAAGCTTGAGCATGTGGAGTCTAGCAATTCTAGTGATGAGGAGTTCGACATTGGGGATGATTAGCCATTGAGTCATTTGTATAATTGCATTTACTATTTAGTATTTCACCCCCCATCCCGGAAACCCGTCCCCGCATCCCCCCGACAGGGAAATCCATGGAACTATGGTCTTTCTTGAACCTCTTCTGGTTCATCCCCCATACCTTCTCAAAGCCAAATATTCATGATGCAGGGCAGGTATCGGGTCCCAATTTGATAGGAGGCCACAACCGCAGCTAGAGACTTTTATACAACCACAAGCTTTACACATACCCACTCACTCTTAGATTGATAATAAACTCCCAAGTTCAGTCTCTCCTCACACATTTCAATTTTCTCCATTCTATTCAGCTTATGAGAAATGAGCTCTCAGGATTTTACAAACTACAACAGTGAAATATTTTCTATTATATTTAAATAAAACACAGCCATTCAAGGCTTTAAAACATAAATATTACACCTACACGCTATTACAGGTAATGCAAAATGAATAAGTTCAGCTCTGTAATGCTCTATAGCTTGTGCTCCTTTTCAAGCTTTTCCCTTCTCCTTACTCTATAGCTTGCCTCTTGGGTCCTACACATTATCCAGTTTGTATTTCTCTTCCATTAGATGCTCCTTTTCTATCTTTTTCAGTTTATTTTCTTATTCCTCTCCATACTGAATGTTCCTGGCTGTTCTAGATGTTTCTTCCCCTAATTTCCAAGCTCGCGAACAGCACTTAATGGTCGTATATCTCCCTATCTCTTTGTTAACAGCTTATAGTTATGAGGCATGGCCTCCATTAAATTCCATCCAAACCTCAACCACTCAGCAGGTATGGCGGTGCTCAGTTAATTCTCGTCTACTCCTTGCCCCCTGTTTATCTACCCATCATTTATTTTGAATTATTTTATTTGTTTTCAAGATGAATCTACAGCTTGGATGAAGGTTGGAGATCAATGGTGGAAATCTTATTTTGCAGCAGGACCTACATTTCTTTGTGAAGGCTTAAATCAGCCCCGAAAGGTGTAAAGAGCATGACACGTGGGTGGCTAGGATAGGAGCTGGAGGTGTAAGGGCAGCCGGGGAAAAACAACCTTGATAGTAGATGGAAAATTGCAGCCAAAGAATATATAAAAGCCGAATTAAATTGAGCACACCTTGAGGCTTGGGCCCACCAAAATTTAAGATAAAGATACTTTATAGGTAAATAAAATTGGATAATGTTGGCTTGGTCAGATGTCAAAAATTGAAGGATAGAGAGTAAGCCACGATACACCTGTATCAAATACCCTGGGTTGATAAAATTGTGAGCCCCTACTCATTGATTAGAGTTAATATTTCTCAGATCGAAGCCAAATCAACCAATCCCAGCTAGATTCAACCATGTAGAGTCCTCATCAATCCCAGTCAGATTCAACCATGTGGAGTCCTTATCAGCTTTGTTCCTCAACTTTACTAAATAATGCAAATATTCTTTTCCTCCATTTTTCTTGGAAACTCTTGAATCCAAAATCGATTCAATTTCTTCTCTTTCTTTCTCTTGAATCTACTACTTCCAATCCAAGTTATGTGAACCAAATTCCTCTCAACTAACGTTTCTCCTTCATAGAAGGCATCCAAATCTGAAACATTAATAATTGTGGACACATCCATCCCTTCACGCAATTCCAGCTCATTGGCATTAACATCAACCTTCCTTATGACCTTGCATGGCCCAAATTTCTTCCACTTCAACTTGTTATATGTTCCCTTTGGAACCTTTCCTTGCTTAAATGAGCTAAAACCAAATCTCCAACTTCAATTTTTTTATTTCTTTTGAGATCTGCATGTTGTTTATACCTTTGGCTAATTTGTTCTAGCTTCTCTTTCAATTAATGATGTAAGTCTTGCGTATATTCAGCATAATCTTTGGCTTTGGCACTTCTTACCTTAATTTCCTTAAAGTCTCTCAACTCTGCAACCCCTCTTGGACTATGTCCATACACAATTTGAAATGATGTTTTAGACGTACTTTCGTTTACTGAATTATTATATGCAAATTCAACTTGTAGTGATACCAAGTCCCACTGTTGAGGCTTGTCGTCAACTAGGCATCTTAACAAATAATCTAAGTTTCTATTTACTATCTCTATCTATCCATCTATTTGGAGGTGGTAAACTAAATTGAACTTTAAATTAGTGCCCAATTTCTTCCACAATGTTGTCCAAAATGACCCACAAACTTAGCGTCCCTATATGACACAATGTTCTTTGGTAATCCATGCAACCTAACAATTTCCTTGAAAACAAAATTGCAAAATGAGAGGTGTCACTAGTTGTCTTGCAAGCAATAAAGTGAGCCATCTTAGAAAATTTGTCCACAACAATAAAGATCAAGTCATTACCTTTTTGGGTTCTTAGTAACCCAAGCATGAAATCCATGCTAACATCATCCCATAGTTGTTCAAGTATTGGAAGTGTGCTCTCACTAGTTGGCGCCATTGCAATGTCATTTGCTTGATCCCATTGATTGTTCCACAGCCCTTCCTAAGTATAGTTGTTCTGAGTTGGCAGAACAACTCTATAATTGCTTGGAGCATTAGGATTATATTGCCTTGACTGAGGATTCTGCCCTTGTTGATTGGACTGATAGGATGGCCTATTATACTGATTAGTATTCTGATATGGCTTGTATGGTGGAGCTTGTCTTTCCATTACAACAAACTTGTTGTTATGAGTCTTGAGGAGACTCTCATCTTCCCGAATCTATCAGCTTGATCACCTTTTGTTTGATAAAACTCTATTGAATGTGGAAGTGAAGCAATAGTTGGAGCAGAAGGGTGGATCGCTGGTAAGAGGGGCATTGGTGGCCTTGGAGACAACTTGTCTGCTTGTATAAGGCAATTCTCAGCCTTGATTGCTATTTCAAAAGCTTCAGGTAGAGTGTTCCCTCCCATGGATTGAATCATTACAGCTACATCTGAATTGAGAGCCTTAAAATAGTATAAAAAAACATAATTGGGTGTAGGCTTGATCACTGCAGGATTTTGTCCCAAGTCTTCTAGAACCTGTAATTGAAATCCACCATGAATTCATACTAGAATCTGTTGATTGTTGTAAGTTGCTCCACAAGTGAAAGATGATCACTTTTGTCCTCAAAGTGCTTGCACAGGACCTCTCCAAATTCATCCCAGTTATTGATTGATGCAGGAGCCAATCCTCTGTACCACTGAAGTGCTTTCCCTTTGAAAGAAGTTGCTAACAATCTCATTGCCACATTAACTGAGTTACATGATGCACTGAACAAAGGTTAACAATATTTGCAATATGTTCTATATATAGGGGTAATTGGATTTTCTCATGTAAAATAAGAAAGAGCCTTCAGAGCAGAAACTGGAATATCATCCCATTGGGTAAGATTCAGAGGACTACTACCATTGAATGGCACAAAGGCTTATCTTATGGAAACAGTCATATGAGGTATGGGTATTAAAACAATGTTTGGCTGAACAATATTGGCTTGAACAGGAGGATTTTGTGCAACAATAGGGGGAGTAAGAGATGTAGGTGTAGGATTTGACTGAGAGGCTTTTTTCCTCTTTGTTGATTGGAAAGATAGATCAAAGAAATCTGCTTCTTTCCCTTTTGCAGAGGATCTTGTGACAACTATTGGGGGCATGAAAAGTATGCAACCTGAAAATGATTCACTTCGTGTGAATAAATAGTCCCACTGGGCATGCCATAACTGTTAGCTATCCAGATAGCACCCAATAGAGGTCAAATTTGTTCAAGTCTGACCCATAGCTGGACTAACGTGGGAATGGTCTAAGACTGTGGGATGTCTATATCTAGACCAGACCTTTAGGGTTTTTAATGAGGGTAGTTCCTCATATATAATAGTTTGGACCTCTCTTTCTAAGACCTAAACAAGTTGGGGTGAAAAGAGTCAAGCGATTGCATAAAATGAAACCTATTCTAACATGTGGTGATGCACCGAATGTTCAAAGATCCACTATCAAGATTGAACTCATTAGCACACTAATAGACTATGAATAGAACTAATGCAGTTTCTACAATGCTTTCCAAGCAATAATGTTTCACCTAGAGGTCAATTTGATGGATTTAGGCTAGAGGGCAATGAGGGTAAGGCTCTATTGGAAGCACTTACAATCAACTATCCACTCTATACCTGAGACATCAACATTAAGACACACTAGATGACCTGCAAGAAAAGTTTATTAGTACTTAGGTTGAACTTGGACCTACAAAGGAAAGATGACAACCACTTTTGCATATCAAACATATACAAAACACTAAGCACAGATTAGTAAACAACTGCAAAATGCTCTATTCATTACTCCAAGAGGTGCAGAATAAAATTTATGACAGAGTCTAGTCGTACCAACCTGAGGGATGTTCAACAATAGCTCAAAGGCTATATTTATAGAGAGAAGGAAAGCAAGAAAGAGAGATTTTGGGGATGAAAAAGGAACCAAATGAGCACAACTCCATTTGAACCGCAGTTACAACTGCCTCTACATTTATGCTCATTCAAGCTTTCTGATTGATCTAGGTCACTTCAATCTATTGCAAAATTATATTATTCCTTCATTGATGCTTCTTTATGGGTGCAACGGCGTGATCAAGTTGTTTCGAACTAAGTTCTGGCATCAATGCAGTTACAACAATCAGATCAATCTATTAGAGTTTTGTCATGGCGCTAACTGCTCTTTACTAGTTTGTCGAGGCATGCAAGAGTGGAGAGAAGGGTCACTTTCATGCAGTTGGCTTTGGCAATGAAGCCGTTGAAGTCTACGTGTCCACCTTGGTGACATCCTTTAAAATGCTAGCTCTTGTTCAAACTGGATCAGACTTGAACTCGGCTCCATGCTTTTACTTGCTTTGGTCGAAAACTACTCCTTCGACCTCCAATGAGAAAGCTCCCTGGGTTCGATTTTGGTCGTCGACTATCAACTCGGACCAATTAAATAGCTCCAAATTGCCTTGTCCCTATTGGTTCTGCAAATCCCTGCTGTCAGATCCTTGACCTTGTGCGCACCGTAGATCTGCTTGGTACAAATGAACGTGGGCCCTTGCTTTCCTGCCACCGAAGATCCTTTAACACGTTGACTCGATCTCATACCATTGGATCAAGATGTATGAATGAAGTCAGATTTGCCTGGACCCATCATTTGAACTCAAATGGCTAACTCACGAGGCTCATCTTTGACGTCTGCATACCCATATTTGACGTCCGCGTGACCGTCTTAGGATTTTTGAACCAAAAAAGTTATTTGCCATGTCTTAAATTTGACGTCTGCACGCCCGTACTGATGTCCACGTGACCGTCAATGACGTCCGCGAGACCGTCACACTTCAAACCCCAATGATTTTTTGCCCGAGCTTTTATATTGACATCTACGTGACCGTCAATGACGTCCACAACACCGTCACACTTGCTGGATCAATTTTGAAGGCTTGGACAAACAATTTCTCCAAAACCATTCAATTCCATCGAAGTTTTGCATCGGGCATATTGTTACGGACATTTTGTCCGATGGAAATATCTTCGGGCTTTTGACAAGGACCTTTTGTTTCAGACATTTTGTCCGACTGAAATGTGTCTTCGAAAAGATTGTCTCAGAGATTTTGTCCAGAAGAATTCTGCCTTCAGTACTTTTGATTGACATTTTTCCCGAAAAAAAGGTCTTTTGCCTTCGGGACAGTTTTCTCGAAAGAATTCCAACACTTAGCCAAATAAACTTTGAAATATTTCCTAAGTTGTAAACTAGGCTTTTAAGCCTGCAGGCTCTTCTAGATTTGTTCTTGAAATTGCTTGGACACCATGAAAACCTATTCAAACCCTTTACCTTGCAATGTTGAGCCTACTTCGAAGCCATTTGATCTACTCATCAATTATGACCCTGCTAGGCTTCTCTCTAGGTCTAGGCGAAGATTGGTATGTGGGCCAAAATGGCCAACACCAGCTATAACTAAGGTTTTAGGATTGTCATGTACTACTTCATCCCTATCTTTCAATGGACTCAAGACTTGCTTTCTTCCATTTTTCTCTAGTGTATATGTATTAGATTTCCCATCATAAATAGTCATTCTATCAAATATTCAAGGTCTTTCTAAGAGCATGTGACAAATATCCATAGGGATGATGTCACACCATACCTCATCCTTGTATGTTCCAATTTAAAAACTCACTATACATTGTTCATTAACTAATATCTGATGACCTTTTTTCAGCCATGACACTTTGTATGGATTAGAGTGTCACTCTTTTCAAATTCAGCTTTTCAACCCTCTTAATAGATATTAGATTGTCAGTGCTACCACTATCAACAATTACTTTTCAGCACTTACCCCCTGATTTGCAGACGGTTCTGAATAGACTTCTCCTTTGCAATGGCTCATTCTTCTGCTTATTTGGTTTCAGCAAGATCCTCTTTATCATGATAGTCCCTCCCTGCTTCGATTCATTGAATTTCTTAGTTGATGCAACTAACTCTTCATCCCCTTGTGCAACATGCACACTAGCTTCAACCCTTCTGAGCTTCTCACTCAAAGCTTGTGGGCATTTGTAGTACCTATGTCCAGGCTGACCACATCTAAAACAAGTGCCAAAGAATGCACTTCCTTGGCCTCTACCATACCATCCCCTTCCTCTTGACAAGTATGTTCTTCCTCCTTGCTCATGGTTATGAGCTAAGTCACAACATTTGAGTTCGAGTTCAAAGAAGATAAAATTTGGTTCAAGTTCACCAATAGATCAAATTTGAAAAAAATAATTGCCATTAAATTTGAACCATAGAAAAATATAAAAACATATAAAATAAGTCAAATCAAAATATTAAAGATATTTTTTGCATCAAAAAGTTCCATATTATCAAGAGCCAATACACCCTATAGCCTTATAGGGTACTAACTACAACAAAAAATTTCATATCAACAACATAACTTGACTCATCAACATCAATGCCGTCACTAGATTCATAACAAAGGAAGTCAGGATCATCTGCATCCTCCAAGTCTATTGCAATGGATTGGGGTTGTAAAGAAGAAGATTCTTTTGCCATTTTGCTCATGCACATTCACAAATTGCTGTGAATATAAACAAGATGTCCTAATTTTCCTGAAAATAACTTATTTGTTTTTTTAGATTGAATGTAATCAAAACAACTTCAATTCCTTTCACATGTTGATACAGTTGCTCGACTCAAAATTCGAATAGCAAAGCCTAGTAGTTCTTTTGCACTTAATCCATAAGATTTTCACCATTCATATCCTTCAAGATGCAGCGTATCATACTTGGCTCTTGTTGTTGCAGATACCCCTTCTTGTACAAGAAATGCCCTTGTTTGGTCCCTAATTATACATGCAAGTTCATCATTTGGAACAAGCTTGTCAATGGCTTCATAAAGTATACTCATGACTTTAAAATCATAGTCTCTATCTATGATTCTATATGAAAGATCCTAGGCTCTAGATAACAAGCCGCAGCATGTAAGATTGTGTGCATCATTTTCAATCTTATATCAATCACATCCCAGATTGCTTTGTAGTCTATCTCCACATCATTGAATGCCTTTTGAATGGATTCTTTACAACGGTCCATACCCTCATAAAGTATTCCAACACAAAGGATATCACCATCAACAATGCGAAGCACATCAACAATAGGCTCACACATTTTTAAAACTTTGTTTACATTTTATCAAAAGTTGGGATTTATGATTATTTGTTTTGTTTGTTTTCACTTAAAACTTGTTGAAAGCGTAGATTTTTCCAACTCTTTGCAACAAATTATAACCTTGTCGTTGCTTTCTCTTAACCACTCTTTTCCAAGTGATTTAAAAAAAAGCAAATCTTGTTTCACAAGGCCTCAACAACTCTTTAGATGCATGTTGTCGATAAATACTCAATGTGAGGCAGTGGTTCCTTATAAAATTTTCAATTGTCCTCCCCCTTTGAATTGCTTCATGCATCCATGAAAATTTGGTTAAGTCTTGAAGTAGCAAATTAAGACAATGTGTTGCACAAGGTCTCCAATAAATTTGTGGATACTTGTCTATAATCATTTTTCCAAATCCTACACAATTTGTGGCATTATCAATTACAACTTGAACTACATTTTCTTCCTCCACTTCGAAAATTGCTTCATCTAATAGTTTAAAAATCTACTCAGAAGTCTTCTTGTGGTTCATGGTGTCAATCACTTTCAAAAAAGATATACCTTGAGGGAAATACACCAAGATTTAATCAATGGCCTTTGACACATATCAAACTAGCCATCACTCAATATATTGTACCCTGTTACACTTCAATAAGCCCTGACTTTGCCATGTTTTCAGACACTCTCTTTTGACCTTTCCGAAAGAATAGCCCTAAGCCTTTCAAAACTAGGTCGAGTGTATCATTTGCCAAATTCAGATATTTTTTTAACTGCATTTTTAAAGAACAAACTCCAAGTGACGTTGAATGGAATGGCACTTGAATAAAATAAATCAGCAAATACATCATCCACATCATGCTTTTGTATTGGCTTCCACATGTTGGGAATTGTTCCACTCCCACGAGTGTTTGACTGCATATGTAAGAATGACATGCTTTGTGGAAAAACTTTGTGATGTGTTCCTAAAAAGTTGTTCTTGAATTCTATTTTTTTTTTACATATGTTTCGCAACTACTAATTATTCCTCATCTTTCTCCAATCTCACTCTAATTTCTAGAGTTATATTAGGACATGTTTTAACACCCCAACTAGGGCCACCCAATCTACCAAGTAGGTGGTCCACAACTCTGATTAAACTCCCATAAAATATTTTACCACATAAATTACGTTTTGCTTACATTCCTTGATTCGATCTGTAGCATATGATTCCATCCCTCAACTTTTGAATTTAGAGGAACTATGAAATCTTTTGCAAAATTTAAAAGATACTTTTATGTCAAAATATATATTTTTTTTTTAAAAGCATAGATAAATATATATATAAAATAAAATTAAACATATTATTTCAGCCCCAAAGTATTTTCACAAGCAAATCCAGATTTTTTTTCATAGCGAACTCTGAAGTCCTTACACAGCTAGCCCTGGAGTTCTTTCACAGCTAGCTTTGGAGTTCTTTCACAGGGAGCTTCGAATTGCTTATAATTGAATACAAAGAATTAAGAAAAAACAAAATAATTTTTTTTTAAATTATAATTATAAAACATAAAATAAAATTCTATAATTGCATAATTTGAAAAAGAAATAAATAAATAAAAATTAAAAACACAAACTAAAAATAAATAATATTTTAAACAAAATTATAAAACAACATTTTTTTAAAAATGTAATTAAAATAACATAAAAAACACTAATTTTTTTTAAATTATAAACAAAAAATGAATAAAAAATATTATTAAAAAGAAAATAAATGTTAAAAAAAAGTAGATAAAATATATTTATAAAAAATAAAATAAAAATTTTAAAATACATAATAAAAATAGGCAAAAATTCAAAAAATTATAAACAAAAAAAATATATATATATTTAAATTCTAATAATAAAACAAAATAAAAATTTAAAAATACATGATTTAAAGATAAAATATAATAAATAAAGAATTGTAGATATAGAGGAGGAGATGGGGAAATCCTCAAGAGCAAAAGCTAAGGATGCATGCAAGAGTTTTAGAGAGGTTTCTTCCCGTTTGAAGGAGGATCCACTGGCTATAAGCCCCAAGCCTATCCCTGAGAATGCATGCAAGAGCAAAGGAGTTCCAAATATTCTATAGGAGGATCATTGTAATGTCCCCAAATTGGGACATATAACCCAAACAAGGGTTTTACACAATCTAAAAAATCTGCAATTTATTTCTGAATTTATTAAAATTAAAATCCGCAAACCCTAGGTACATAAACCTTTGTAGATGCATTTGCACGCAACCATGCAAATATGAAACACAATTACAGCCCTTGAATAGAGCTGCCCTGAATGTCGGAATGGGGGTTTTCATCCCCAAACCCTTAGTTTACTTGAAGGTTTTCGTCCTCAAGTAGATGTGAACAAGTTTGACATACTTGGTCATCAATTCCATATTCCAAGAAGCATCATCCTTCAAATGAGGCCTTACTTGCCTTTATATACAACTCCTCCAAGTGTGGCACCCAAAAATTGGAGGGGAGAGTTACCTTTCTTTTTTAAAATATTAAAAGATCCTTTTAATTTCACTTTAGGCCTTAAGTGCACAAGACCTATAAACCCCACCACCTAAGTGAGATAGAAACATAAGGTGCTTTTCATAACTCAACTCAAAATTAGAAATATAAAGTACCATTTCCATTATTAACTCCTCACAACTGGCCCACAATGCTTGCATTCATTCCTCTTCCCTTAGCCATCGGAAACAAGAATAGGCTAAAGGTCCCAAAAGGGTCTAGGACAAAAATTGGGGACATTACATTCACCTAGAAGAAGAACGCAAGACAACATCCCAGATTGCAAGCAAGAGAGCTGGTGAAGAAAAGACTCGTGGATATGTCTCATTCAAAGAGGTTATTTTGAATGCCGCTCATATGACAAACATAAGGAATACAAATATGCGAAAAGAAAGACATGAAGTATCTACAAATAAATATCACAGTCCGGAAAATGTTCCCCTTCCTCCTAAGCAAGATTTATTGTTGATAAATCAGTTGCACCCCTCACGATTTGCCCAAATAATGAGAAAATCCCTGATTTTGCAGATATGCTCAGTGAAAGAGGGTTAATTTGTAGATTTAATGGATTTTGACCTACTCTTCATAAGCTACATAAGTGGATAAGCTAACATTGGGCTCCTATTATAACAAAAGAGGTGGAAAACTTCCCTTGTGCACAAGGTTTCTTCATTGCATTATTTTCAAACCAGTGAAAACGAGATGATATTTTCAAAAAGGGGCCCTGGTTTCATAAAGGGGCGAGATTGTTCATAAAGCCTTGGTTTCCAAACTTTGACCCCTTGAATGAAAACCTCTCCCACGTTCCAATTTGGGTGAAGTTACCAAATTTGCCTTTGCATTTTTGGACCCTACCAACCCTAAAATAGATTGGAGATGTTATAGGTGTTTTTTGTAACCAAGACTCCTCAATAGAGGAAAGATTCAAATCAACATGTGCTCGCATTTGTGTGTTTGTGGACTTGAGCAAAGGGCTCCCTGCTGATTTTTCATTAGTTTGGGGTGGATCAACAAGAACCCAAAAGGTAGACTATGAAAATAATGCTTTCAGATGTAGGCAATGTTTTGAATATAGCCATCTCGTTGTTGCATGTCCACGACTACAAGCTCTAAGTCAAAATCGATTAGATAAGAATACTATCTCAAGTGACAATGGTTTCCAAGTGGTTCAAAGAAAGAGAAAACAAAAAGCTACTTAGTGGAAGGGAGCCACACTGGACCACATATCGGTTGAAAATATTGATCAAAAGAGGGAATCTGAGGAAGGAGTGCTATCAAAAACTCCCTTGGAAAAAGTGGAAGAATCACAAAGTCCACAAGAAATGGAGATCACTATGAACAACTTGGATGGGGAAATAGAGTTTCCTCTGGAAGAAAGTCAAAAACCAACAACGAGGAGGAAAAAGGATTAGAGAAGCCCTTCTCCGAATGAAATTAATCGAACCTCAAATCTAAAAGAGAGACAAGATGTGCAACTTGAAATCATTCCAACAAGTTCGGATGGAAAAAAGAAAATTCGTTATTAATGGTTAATTCAGTAATTTGCTTATTTTTTGTTTAATTGAAAAATGCATGCATGTTCTACCATAAAATAGCCATGCATGCAAGTTTTTAGAGTTGCATGCATGCAAATATCCGAAAAAGGATTAGAAAAGCCCTTCTCCGAATGGAATTAATCGAACCTCAAATCTAAAAGAGGGACAAGATGTGCAACTTCAAATCATTCCAACAAGTTCGGAGGGAAAAAAGAAAATTCGTTATTAATGGTTAATTCAGTAATTTGCTTATTTTTTGTTTAATTGAAAAATGCATGCATGTTCTACCATAAAATAGCCATGCATGCAAGTTTTTAGAGTTGCATGCATGCAAAGATGCTTGTGGATATTTGCATGCATACAAAAAGAAAAACTTGTTACAATAGGGAAAAGCAGTTGCTTGTTTTTTAGGAAAGAGGAATCTTTGAGTATTTGTAAGATGTAACTTGTAAACTTTCCATATAATACAATATTTACTTATCAGAATAAGAATAAGAATAAACCACAAAATAATTAAAAAATAAATTTTAAAACATAAAAGTAAATATATATATATATATATGAAACGAATTTATAAAACATAATTTTTAAAAAAATAGCATATTAAAAAATTAAAATAGCAAACAAAATACATAATTATTATCATTTTTAAATCATAAACAAATACAAATAACAATATATATTTTAAAAAAATCAAAAAAAGAAAATAAAAAATATTTAAAAAATAAGCATAAAAAATCGAAAATACATAATTAAAAAAATTAAAGTCATAATTTTTTTTAAAGAAATAACATAATAAAAAATTAAAATAGCAAATAAAATATATAATTATTATTAATTTTTTATTATAAACAAAAACAAATTAACATTTAAAAAAACATCAAAAAAAGCAAATAAAAAATATTTAAAATATAAGTATAAAAAATATAAAATACATAATTAAAAAAATTAAAGTCAGAAAAAATAAAATAAAAAGTACAAATTTAAAACAAAATTATAAACTATAAATAAAACATAAAATAAATTAAAAGAAAATTTAAAACAATAAAAAAAAAATTATAAACAAAATTAAAAAACAAAACGTAAAATAAAAAAAATAAGTTAAAACAAAACATAAAATAAACAATAAAATCAAAATTTTAACAAAATCTACCTTTGTTGCTCCCTGCTTGCATTGACCCTGCCCACGTCGACTATGCTTGTCCAGGGTTCTCTTGTCCCATGCAAGTTGCATTGACGTTATGCCTTGGTCAACGTTACCGCTTGCAACCTCCTCATCGTTGTCCCTGTAAGTGGGCACTTTGAATCTAAAATTCCATATGTAGCATTTGATTCAATTAAATGAATAATATGGGTATTTTGGCACAAATTACATGATTCATAGAATTCATAGTGATTTAAACTATCAATTTAGTTTATATAAGCGATAAATTTTTTCATATCCTAATATATTTACATATTTTAAGATATTCTTCAAATTTAGACAAATTTTATGGGCTTATGTAATGCATATGCACACATTTGACAAGAACATGAGTTATATGTTTCTTAGATTTGGGACAAATGAGATATAGATACATGATATTATTCAAAAAAAAATTTAAGGGCCCCCAGGAAAAACCCTATGTAAAATTCTAGCGAATATTGAAAAGTACATTTCGAATTCTTGGCGAATTAAAGGGAAACTAGTTTAGTTGAAAAGGTGAATCCTAGGCGTCACTTGACCACAACATTTAAGCGCCTCCATCCAGACCCTCTAAACAGCAACCAGACACTGTGGACAGTGTCCAGGCCCTGTGGACGGTGTCCAAACCTCGTAGACAGTGTCGAGAGGCCCTGGATGGCGTCCAAAGTCTGTGGATGGCATCTATAGACTCTTGACGCCATCCAGAGCCTCTAGATGCCATCCACAGTGTTGGCAATTTGAGTCATTGATGTCTGTAATATTGTCATTGATGTCAAAGGATGAATGTGCTATCATGCATTAATGTCAAAGGATGAGTTGAACAGACTTGTGGAGTAAATCGGGTTTGTGAAGTGCTTTTACTTATAAAATAAATAAAGCAATCTCGAAAACCCGAATGGTTCTGGGAGAGTAAATTGGATTTGTAGAACAACTTTACTTCGTTCAACTTCATAAGCTAAGCAGTCTCAAGAACCCGAAAGGGTCTAGCAAAGTTGATCGGGTTTCCGGAATGACTTAACAGCTCTCATCTTTATAAGTCAAGCAATGTGAAGAACCCGAATGGGTCTAGGTGAGTTAATCGGGTCTATAGAATGACTTTACTTCTTTCATGTTTATGAGTTGAGCAACGTCAAGAACCCGAATGGGTCTAATGAAGTTAATCGAGGTTATGGAATGACTTAACTTCTTTCGAACTTATAAGTCAAGCAATGTGGAGAACCCAAAATGGTCTTGAAAGAATTCTTTCAAAAGAATTCTTTCGAAAAAATGGTTGTCTTTTTCGGAAAAATGGACCCGAACAAAGTTTCTGAAGGGCAAGTCGACAGTTCCAAAAATGCCGAAGGGATCTTTTCAATAAGTCCGAAGGGAAGTGGACCGTTCCAAAAATGCCGAAGGGATCTTTTCAAGAAGTCCGAAGGGTAAGTGGACCGTTTCGAAAAGCCGAAGGGATAATTTCAAGAAATCCGAAGGGCAAATGGACCGTTCAAGAAGCCTCCAAAAAGATCATTGCAAAAAATCCGAAGGGTATGTGAACCCTTATAGAAAAGCCGAAGGGTACATTTGCAAAGCCCCGAAGGGTGTCCTAAACAAAAGTGCCGAAAGGGCACTTGAACAAAAAGTCCGCAGAAATTGTCCCGAAGGGGACCCGGACAAAAAGTCCGCGGAAATTGTCCCGAAGGGGACCCGGACAAAAGTCTGCGGAAATTGTCCCAAAGGGGATTCGGACAAAACGCCCGCAACAATTTGTATGAAGGACTCTTCCGAAGGAGAGGACACTTGCAAAGTTCCGTAAGACAATTTGCAAACTCCCGAAAAGTATATAGGCATGTTAAAGTTCGAGCAAGTCTGATGAGATGGACAAAGGGGAAGCAAATCAAAGACGTCGAAAGAAGCGAGATGAAGTCAACATGTCGAAGGTTAATGATCTAGTCAACAATAAAGAGCAAGCGTCTTTGATGATCCAACGACACACGCAAGTCAGGACTAAGAAGATCCAACGGAGCGAGTGGATCCAAAGCTTTAAAAGTGCTTGAAGGTTAATGCACAGTGGCGAAGTTAAAGACCGAGCAAGTCCGGTAAGATCTATCGGAGCGAAAGCTCTCATGAATGTCGTGACAAGCGAGCTATAGTCAAATCTGCCGAAGATTAACGTCTGACTAAAGTTATGGATCGAGCATATTCGAATAAATCGAAATGAGCGAAAGCGGTCTTGATATATAGGAAATAGCGAGGTGAAAAAAAAAAGGAGCTCGATGGCTAGAGTTGGCACGAAGAAAGAAATCAAAGGCCCACATTTAATATGTTCTCAACGAACAAATGAAGGAACAAACAAAACCTGTAAATGATTACACAGAGCTCGAGATTAATCGATTCAACCAATTAATTCTCGATTAAAGAAACGGGGCAGTTATGACCTGATTCCAACAGTTACCAAAAATAGGAAAGAGAGTTGAACATTGCGGCGTGATGCATGAACCAAGACACGATAAGGGTATATGTCAAATTCGCATTGAATAAAGAACCAGAAAAGGGGAGTTAAAGTGCAAAAAGGAAACAGCGCAGTTATGACCAAAATCCAATAGTTGTCAAATATAGAAAAGAGATCTAAGCATTGAAGTGGGATGTATGAATCGAGACATGGTAATTTGCATTTGCAAAGTCGCATTGAATGAGAACAGATCGCTGGAATCAGTTAAGAGGAGATGAAGTGTGTACACGTTGCATAAATGAAACCCTAAAACTCAATGTATATACACGACATCTTATTCATTGTGAAGGAGTTGTTGTCGTTGCAATTAAGAGTGTTGTAGAGCAACTCGAAGAGTGTCAACTCAGAATGTATGTAGACACAGAGTAAAAGACAGTGGGACATAAAGTGAGGCATAGAGGAAGAAAGAGCACACAGAGAATGTCCAGAGATTGGGCAAAGAGAGAAAAATCACAAAGAGAATGAGCAGGGAGTGAGCAGCTACAGACTAGACTTATAACAAAAAAAATGAACAGGATTCATTTGTGAATCTATCTTGTATGTTGGAGTTGTAGCTCCATAGTTCTGATTGGTTGGTGCCATCAGACAAATTGAGTTGGTGCTCAGTTAGGGGATTGGTCTCCTTAGGGTTGGTGCCCTTAAATCTTGTAACCAGTAAGGTTAAACTAAGTTGGTGCTTGAATAGGGGATTGGTGTCTCCTAAGAATAAGTGTCCTTGAATGTAACCAGTGTGGTTTTGCCAGTGAAGTGATTTAATTGTGAGGCTAGATTAGAACAATAGATTCTAGCAGCTATTCTCACCATGATTTTTCCCTTTGGATTTTCTACGTATAAATCTAGTGTACTATGTTTTTGTATGTGTGTGTGCTCTCTACATTTGTTCTTTGATATGCATATGTTTTTGTATCTTCTTTAACAAGTTAAATAACTAGTTTTTTACCTTATCTACTGATTCACCCCCCTCTCAGTAGATAGTTCTGTTCAACACAGACTCTAGACGGCATCGAGAGTCTATGTCATCTAGGTCAACATCCACAGACTTTAGAAGCCGTCCAAAGCCTCTGGATGCCTCCCATAGGCTTTAGACACCAGAGTGCATGCTCTAGATGCTCATTTGAAAAACAAAAAAAAAGGTCATCATGGATGTATTTTATCCTAAAAATTATTGCATATTTGGATTCCTCTCAAAAAATTAAACAATTTCAAAAAAAAAGTCACCTTGATCAACTCCGTATGTAAAAGTTACGCCCATTTGAAGTTCTAGACACCATCTAAAGATAGTGGATGGCGTCCAAAACCTGTGGAGGTCTAAATAGCATCCACATGGTCTGGATGGCGTCCACAGACTCTAGATGGCGTCTAGAGTCTGTAGACAGTGTCCAATGCCTATGGACGCTGTCCAAAGACTCTGGATGTCGTCCAGAGTCGTCCAGAGACTATGGATGTTGTCCAGAGACTCTGGATGTTGTCTAAAGACTCCAGAGTCATCCAGAGACTTTGGATGTCATCTAGACCCTGTGGACACCATCCACGAGCTCTAGACGTCATCCACCGACTCTGGACAACATCCAGAACTTCAAACAAGCATAACCTTTTCATACAGAGTCGGATCGAAGTGATTTGTTTTTTGAAGTTATCTAATTTTTTGAGAGGAATCCAAATATGCAATAATTTTTAGGATAAATACATCTATGATGACCTTTTTTCATTTTTCAAATCAATGTCTAGAGCGTGCAGTCTAGCATCTAGAGCATGTAGTCTAGCATCTAGAGTGGGTAGACAGGCATCTAGGGTATGTCACATATATTGGAAATGTCCTTTGAGGCAATGGCGATTTATACTCATAATTATAGAATTAGTTGTAAACATTAGGCGAGCCGACCTATGAATCTAATTTACAACCCAAAAATTTAGACAACCTAGTGCTCTTTACTAGTCCAAAAAAATTGCGAAAACCAAATTTAGAAAAATGAAATATTCGTGAATTATCGAAGATTCGCCACTAAAAAAACTATATTATATGTAATTTTGGCACTAATTGGATAAAATTTTGGGGCATTATTTTTTTTCATTCATATACACATTATTATAGTTTTCTATTGTTGTCATTGATGGTACCTGTAAGTAGGAACTTAGAATCTAAAATTCCATCTATAAGAGTTGATTTAGTTAAATTAGTAATATGGTTAAGGTTTAGTGATGTTTAATGGCCTAGGAATTACTCTATGAACTCAAATGTGGATCCCACCTTTCATCTTTGGGTTCATGATCAATTACATTAGTAGTGAGGTTGAGGTTTAGTGATGCTCAACTGCGTACGTACTACTCTATTTTAAATAAGGGTTGGGGCATTTATCTTCCCAACCCATGACCTTACCTCGATACATAAATAGTTGGGCATGATCGCCCCCAAATTATCCAAGTTATTCAATATGAAGCATATATATCTAATGCTTCAATAAGGAAGCACCATCTCCAATGGCATAGCATATGGAAACATGATTCACCCACATACATGAGCATTCATTCCTGTAATATTCCAAATCGGAATATGATGCAAGAATTTGAATTCCTTGAAAATCCTTTTTTAAAGAATTATTGATTTTAAACTTGAAATAAAAATTTATATAATAAAATGAATTTTTTGTTCAAAATTTTCGAATAATAGAGTATTTAATCCACAAGGAGTTTCGTGCTTGGGTTTTATGATGACAAGGGTTTTCATCCTTGTGATCAAATTACACAACTAAGGGTTTTCGTCCTTGTGATCAAATTACACAACTAAGGGTTTCTGTCCTTAATCGTAATTGCAAGCATAACGTTTGTACAAGATTAAATGATTAAATACATGAATTCCATGCCTTCTTCCATTCCCATAATGGATTATTTATATCTTCAATTTTCCATTGAAAATATGACTCTTCCACAAAAAGTGGCGACTCTCCCAAATGTGGCAACTTTTCCAAAGGTTGTTATTAATTAATGAAATATACTAATGCTCCCTTAATGACAACGATTTCCTCCCTTGAGTGTGGCACTCCTCTTTGAGTGCAAAGATTTAATGGCAGTGATTTAATAGCAGCGATTGAACATATTGCATCGATTTCCTTGAGGGCGATTTAATGACAACAAGTTTCTCATTTGATTCCAACAATCTCCTTATTGGGGATATTATAGACCTCCCTTTCTCAAATTGCTTGTCCTCAAGCAATTGTAAATTGAGATGTTCAAGAATTATTGCTCCTTCCCACGTGTCATCTTTGATTGGCAAATTTTGCCAACGAACTAAAAACTCTTTGATACTTTTATTTCTCAACCTCTTCCCACGGACCTCAAGGATGGCTTCAGGTATTAAATCCAACTTGACAGTAAAATCAAACAGTCCAAGAAAATCCTCTAGCATAACTCCTTTATAGTAGTGTACAAATAGTGCAGTTAACTCATGAAGATCATGCAGCGCAGTCATTTTTACCTCTTCATTGCTACTTTGTAGTGCATAATCAAACACATCGCAGAATATTCTCTCCAGTGGATCTTGAGCATGCTTCTTGTAAAGCAATTTTTGATGCATTTCACTTCCAGCAATGCTTGACATCAACCATCTAAAAATTGCTTGAAAGGAGTCCAATTCTAGGGTTTTGGGTCTAATAAGTCTCAAAAGATTAAAGAGCTCTTTTATATTGTTTTAATAGTGTACCTAGCAATAAAATTTGTCTCGTAGTATGTATTTGGGTGAGCGAATTTAGTATGTTGGTGTCTTTATTTTAAGGGAAATGACCCTCATCTAAAACTAACAATCTTGGACCTTCCATAAGGATTTTCTAGCCAGATGTGGCCATTTCATTCTCACAAACTATGCTTGAGAATTTTGAATAACTCACAAAGAGAATACTTTTTTTCTCTTTCCACTCTTTAAGTGTCAAAAACTGCTTGAATCTCAATGTTTCCAACTTATTGGTTACTTCATAAATGTTGAACACAGGGATCTCCTCTACTTGCCATTTTTTAAATTCAGTCATCCAAGAACACAAAATGCGTTTGGGTGCAACAATTAATGATCTCTCATCTGGATACTTGGTCAAAAAGCTCTGAATAAAACTAATAAGAAGGAATGTTTTCCTTGTACCTGGTGCATGTACCAAAATGCAACTGTCATGTTCTATTATATGGTTCTTTTTTAATAAGTTGAACCCATCAATCTGGTATGATTTCATATGCTTTCGAAGATGAGGATGAACCACAAGTTTCAATACAGGGCTTTTTTGCACTGACCTTTTGAAAAATCCCTGACTATCAATACCTAAAATAGTCTCCAGGTCTCTGTTAGGGCCATGCCTTGAATATTTTGTACCCTTTTGAGCCTTTGGCCATTGGATGTCAAAGATTATTTCAATACTCTGCCCAAATAAGCCACACAAAGTGCAAACTTTGCCAAGATCATCTTCTAGAATGAAGCTATGAAGGCAATCGTTTGTGTCATCCTTGTCATAAGTAGAATCCATGTCTCGATTTACCATACTTTGGGAACATTTGAAAGATAATGACATTTGTTTCCACATTAATGAGATTTTGTCATTGTCTTCTTCATCACTTTCATTTTGCATCTCTCTCTCCCACGGAAATTCTATTTCAGCATAATTTACAACATCAACCTCCATAGCTTTTTCAACTGCAATCTTTTTAGGTTCTTTACTTTTCTCCTCGGGCAACTTTTCTATGTTTTGTAGTTCACAATACCTGATGTTCTTTGAAAGATATTGCAAACATTTTACAATATCTACCGATATATTGAACCCACCTTTCCCATCTGCTTTAGCTCTTATTTCCACATGTTGTGACAGTTGAGAATTGTGGCTAAAATTAAGCTTCTTATTAAAATCCTCCATAAACTTTTCTGCTCTAGTATTCTGTGACTCCAACTCCTGATTTTCCCATATTCCATCAATGATTTTGGTTGGCTATCCATCTTGTTTATTTTTAAGATTGTAGCCCATGATATCTTGTTGGTAGTGTGCATTAATTTGGCAATCAGTTGGTTTATCAAACTTAGAACCTATGTTCAGGGAACAATCCTCAAGACCTTTCTCTTGCACACACTGAAGTTTGTCTTCACTTTGACATAGACAACACATATCATCATCATCAGTGATTTCAATAAACTTGTGTTCATCTCTAATATCCAATTTTTTTGTGTCATTCTTCCCAATAGAAGAGTCTTCACAAATATCAACTCCCTCTTGGATAAGCATGTTTGGACATTCTTTTAATTCAACGTTGGTTTTCTTCATCTTTATAAAATTAGACCCTGACATCTGTAAGGAACCAAGAGAGCTCGACATGCCTTCTCTAATGCTTGGAGAACGGAAGTCACTTCGATAAAAAATTCTACAGGGATTTTTCTCCTCATTGAACCTGGTAAAAGCGAGATCTGAAGCTTCTGGTAGCAAATACGGCTAGCATGTTCTCCAAAATAAACTCACAGAATTGGTTGTTCCCTGAACAAGCTGGTCATGAATGGCATCATGACAAAATAATGACTGAGCATCAGAGGCAAATCCTTATATTTATGTTTCTTCCAATTCATCTTTTGTTGTGGATGACTGTGTGCAATTTGTCTCTAATTCACAGCGTTCATTGACTTATGTATTTTTTAAGCATACCTCTAAAAGCTCTCCATGTTCAACATGTGAACTTCCTATTTCTCTAGGATAGCCAGGGGATTCTAAAAGCAAAGGTGCACATGTAGTGTCTTATTGGTTAGCCATAATACCATTGAAAGTCCCTTCGCTATCCTTCAATAGGTGAGGTTCATTTAATGACTTTCTGTCTTTTAGGGCATCAAAGTTATTTTCCTCATAGTGCCCTGCTCCATTCTGTGACTTACTCAACTCCATATAGTCTGAAAAAGAGATTTCTTTTCAAATCTCTGTTGAAAGAGTTTTGTATTGATCAAAATTGGCCACAATATGCTTGTGTAGTGACCCCATGGTTCACAAGCTGGCAAGAAAATAGCTCTAATGCTACTATAATATTCCAAATTGGAATATTATGCAAGAATTTGGATTCTTTGGAAATCCCTTTTTAAAGAATTATTGATTTTAAACTTGAAATAAAAACTTATATAATAAAGTGAATTTTTAATTCAGAATTTTCGAATAATAGAGTATTTAATCCACAAGGGGTTTCATCCTTGGGTTTTATGATGACAAGGGTTTCCGTCCTTGTGATCAAATTACATAACTAGGGGTTTTTGTCCTTAATCGTAATTGCAAGCATAATGCTTCTACAAGATTAAATGATTAAAGACATGAATTCCATGTCTTCTTCCATTCCCATAATGAATTATTTATACCTTCAATTTTCCATTGAAAGATATGACTCTTCCCAAAAGTGGCGACTCTCTCAAATGTGGCGACTTTTCCAAAGGTTGTTATTAATTAATGAAATATACTAATGTTCCCTTAATGACAACGATTTCCTCCCTTGAGTGTGGCGCTCCTCTTTGAGTGCAGCGATTTAATAGCAGAGATTGAACATATTGCAGCAATTTCCTTGAGGGCAATTTAATGACAAGTTTCTCATTTGATTCCAACGATCACCTTATTGGGGATATTACAATTCCTTGCTCTTTAGGTTTTAAAGGTTTCAATTTCATTTCAGATTTAATATTTCATACATATACATTTTTTATACATATTCATTATAGGTTGCATGCAAAAAGTTTCACTTTTGGAGCCTCCTCCTAAATACAAGGTGTGTTCTACACACCCAAGTACACTTATTTATCAATTTACTCTAGATTTGCATTTAATTTCAATACTACCAAAAAAATGAGAATTTTTGGATACTAGAAACTGGTATTAAATCCTTCTCAATCTCAATTTTGACATACCTTCACCTTAAATGACTTGTGTATACAAAAATGGCTCTTATTCACCCTTCTATCACATCTAGATTTTTCCATGGATTAGACCTTACCAATTTACTATCAATCACCTAAAATAATTCCATAGAATGTGTTTAAACTATTAAAAACCATATTCAAACTATTTCTAGATCATCAAATCAGTATTCTTACCTTTTATATAAATCCATTAGACTTGAACCATTTATAAATTCCAGAATTATCTAAACATCATGAACTTTTCTAATGCCAAGCGATGTTTAATTTAATCTTTTAAAAATTTATTATGGATCTAATCATCTTTCTTTCATGTTGATAGCATGGTAAATTACCCAAAGTGTCCCATATAACTACAAAATATGTATAAGCCTATTCCTATTTAACATTTTCAAGTAATTCTACCATACACGTGTACATTAAAAATAAATTTCCTATTCTTTCCAATTCAACCATCAGTCACAAGGAGAAAGTCTTATCCATGTCTAAATCTCCTCAAATCTGATTCAATATTTTTATTTTCTAAGTATTGAAATCTAGATCATGAGTTTCATTCATTTAAGGATCAATATTGCGCACATACACCTAACAAGGAGAACTACATACAATTTTATTTCCTCTTTAGAGTATTAGATATGTAAGCAATGTCCATCCATTCAATGGGAAGTGGTTGGGATCACCTCTATAATTCCCCTCTTGTTGAGTCATGGTCCCCTTGTTGAACTCAATTTATTTTATTCTTTTGATACATTAGACAACTCCATAGTGCTTGTGGGAATTTAAATTTAGTTCCCTCCTTTTGTTAATATTTAAAATAAATCGAGATATGTGATGATAGGTGTGTTTTAAAAAGTTAATAAACCAAGATATATACTAAACAGTAAAGGCTAAAATAATATAATAATTATTAAAATTTAAATATTTTAAAAGTAGGCCCAAAGGCATCTAGGAAAGCTATGGGTACTAGGTATGGTGGAATGTTCAAGTGGATAGAGTGCAAAAGTTAAATTTTAATGGATTTAAGTTTGTAAGAATCCCATATGGGCATGTAATAAATTTATTTAACTTTTAAAATGTCCAAGAAAGTGGGGTTACTTGTGCAATTAAACCCACATGGCACATGTAAGAGAATAAAATGCAAGTGTAAGAATACATATGGGCTTATAAGAAAAATAATTATATTTTAATAAAGGTAATTTTCATGTAATAAATTATATCCTCATAATTGATTTTTTGTGGAGTTTTGGAGAAGGACATGGATAAGTTTCCAATTTCTGTATGTGGAATTTTTCGTATATTTTCTATTTAATTGTCAGTTCTTGGCTTGAATGGGGATTGGGAATCATGTTAGAGTTTTGGTTTTAAAAAATATTGTTTGAAGAGGGGGATTGGAGAAAAGGATCTTGGAATGATCTCAAGCACTGCTTGGAGACTCAAGATATCTTTCATGTTTCCACGATTAATTTATTATTCTCCTTACCCTCTAGATTTAGTTGAAGGATAGTTTTCCAATCCTTGTTGACGAAAGGTTTATGTTTGTATAATATAAAGCATGTATTTAGTATAGGGATAGTCTATTGTTACATTGTAGATCCACCTTTGTAGATCCAATTGCATGCAACCATGCAAATATGAAGCACAATTACAGTCCTTGAATAGAGCTACCTTGAATGTCGGAATGGGGGTTTTCGTCCCCAAACCCTTAGTTTACTTGAAGGTTTTCATCCTCAAGTACCTCCTTCAAATGAATCTTTACTTGTCTTTATATACCACTCCTCCAAGTGTGGCGCCCAAAAATTGGAGGGGAGAGTTACCTTTCTTTTTTTAAATATTAAAAGCTCCTCTTAATTTCACTTTAGGCCTTAAGTGCCCAAGACCTATAAACCCCACCACCTAAGTGAGATAGAAACATAAGGTGTTTTTCATAAATCAACTCAAAATTAGAAATATAAAGTACCCTTTCCATTATTAACTCCTCGTAACTAGCCCACAACGCTCCCTTTCATTCATCTTCTCTTAGCCATCGGAAACAAGAATGGGCTAAGGGTCCCACGAGGGTCTAGGTCAAAATTGGGGACATTACAATCACCTAGAAGAAGAACCCAAGACAACATCCCAAAGTGCAACCAATAGATCTGGTGAAGAAAAGACTCGTGGATATGCCTCATTCAAAGAGGTTATTTTGAATCCCACTCATATGACAAACATAAAAAAATACAAATATGCGAAAAGAAGGATATGTGGTATCTACAAATAAATATCACGATTCAGATAATGTTCCCCTTCTCTTAATCAAGTTTTTATTGTTGATAAATCAGTTGCACCTCTCACAATTTGTCCAGATATTGTTTTTATTGTTAATCTATAGATTTAATGGATTTTGACCTACTCTTTCTAATCTACATGAGTGGATAAGCCAACATTGGGCTCCTATCATAACAAAAGCGCTGAAAAACTTCCCTTGTGCACAAAGTTTCTTCATTGCATTATTTTCAAACTAGTCAAAACGAGATGATATTTTCAAAAGGGGGCCCTGTTTTCATAAGAGGGCGAGATTATTCATGAAGCCTTAGTTTCCAAATATTGACCCCTTGACTGAAAACCTCTCCCACATTCCAGTGAGTGAGGCTACCAAACTTGCCTTTGAATTTTTGGACCCTACCAACCCTAAAACAGATTGGAGATGTTATAGGTATTTTTTGTAACCAAGACTCCTCAATAGGGGAAAGATTCAAATCAACATGTCCCTGCATTTGTGTGTTTGTGGACTTGAGCAAAGGGCTCCCTGCTGATTTTTCATTAGTTTGAGGTGGATCAACAAGAACCCAAAAAGTAGACTATGAAAATAATGCTTTCAGATGTAAGCAATGTTTTGAATATGGCCATCATGTTGTTGCATGTCCACAACTACAGGCTCTAAGTCAAAATCCATTAGATAAGTATACTATCTCAAGTGACAATGGTTTCCAAGTGGTTCAAAGAAAGAGAAAACAAAAAACTACTTGGTGGAGGGGAGCCACACTGGACCACACATTGGTTGAAGCTATTGATCAAAAGAGGGAATCTAAGGAGTGCTATCAGAAACACTCTTGGAAAAAGCGTAAGAATCACAAAGTCCACAAGAAAATGGAGATCACTATGAACAACTTGGATGAGAAAATGGAGTTTCCTCTGGAAGAAATTCAAAAACCAACAACGAAAAGGAAAAAGGATTAGAGAAGCCCTTCTCCGAGTGAAATTAATTGAACCTCAAATCCAAAAGAGGGGCAAGATGTGCAACTTCAAATCATTCCAACAAGTTCGGAGGGAAAAAAAAATTGCTATTAATGGTTAATTCAATAATTTGCTTATTTTCGGTTGAAAGATGCTTGCATGTTCTACCATAAAATAGCCATGCATGCAAGTTTTTAGAGTTGCATGCATGCAAAGATGCTTGTAGATATTTGCATGCATGCAAAAAGAAAAACTTGCTATTATAGGAAAAAGCAGTTGCTTGTTTTTTAGGAAAGAGGAATCTTTGGGTATTTGTAAGACGGAACTAGTAAACTTTCCATTTCATACAATTTTTATTTATCATAATAATAATAATAATAATAATAATTAAAAAATAAATTTTAAAACATAGAAATAAAAATATATATATAAGAAACAAATTTATAAAACATAATTTAAAAAAAAAATGATAAAAAATTAAAATAGCAAATAAAATACATAATTATTATTATTTTTAAATTATAAACAAAAACAAATAACAAAAAATATTTAAAAAAACATCAAATAAATCAAATAAAAAATATTTAAAATATAAGTATAAAAAATCTAAAATACATAATGAAAATGATTAAAGTCATAAAAAATAAAATAAAAAGTAGAAATTTAAAACTAAATTATAAACAAAACATAAAATAAATTAAAACAGAATTTAAAATTATAAAAACGTAAAATAAAATAAAATAAAATAAGTTAAAACAAAACATAAAATAAAAAATAACAAATAAAATCGAAATTTTAACAAAACCTACCTTTGTTGCAGTCTACTTGCATCAACCTTGCCCACGTCAACTATGCTTGTCCAGGCTTCTCTCGTCTTGTGCAAGTTGCGTCGACGTTGTGCCTCGGTCAATGTTACCGCTTGCAAACTCCTCGTCGTTGGGCCCAAGCTCCAATATGTCCCGATCTAGTCACATCCTAGGCCCATGTGTCGACACTACCCCTTCCAACCTACTCAACGTACTACATCCAAGCTCCACACAGTGGATCCAATAGGGTGCAACACGTTTGGTCTCCACATCATCCAAATAAGGTACAACAAAAATAGTCTCCGACTCCACTTCCAGGCTCTAACATAGTAGATTGCTTTCTAGATACTCACTAATTATTCTTTTAGATCACAATGATTTGAATATGCGTGATTATAATAGTTATGAAGAACACGCTAGGGTTTTGCCCTTGATTTTGTTGCCAAATTTTACCTCAAACTGTGCAATTTCAAGGGAATTTAATTTCACAGTAAAAAATCAACAAATTTCAATTTTCAAGTCGAAAAATCGAAGAATCTTGTAACTTAGGTTATGAGAAGTGATAAGGCCCAGAATTATCCCTCATCTTGCTTCTTAGTATTTTCTTAAAAATGCCTCCTTATGTTTCTATTCAAACTCATTTGGCCTATACTATATTGACATATGCACATATTATATGAATGATGTATATGCACATTGTTTTGGTTAAAACTAGTTATCTTTACATAAACTAGTATGATTTAATGGCTTGAATGTCTATCATATTACTAATGGAAAGTGAAGACTGCAAAATATACTTCTTGCAAGGTGTTTTATACTGGTATCTATGAATGAGAAAAAATCCAGTTTTTTTGCTAACAGCTTGTAGCAATTGGTTGTGCACCCATAGCAATTGGTTGTGTGCACCTACAGAAACATATTGTGTGCACCTGTAGCAACCAATTGAGCTACCCATAGCAGCTAGGTGAGCTACCCGTAGCAACTGGGTACCATCTATAGCAACAGTTGTGCATACACTTTTAAAGGCTTGACGGTTAGATGACAGTGTTGAGCAATTAACTCCCACAGTTTGAGGACAGTTCCTTATTTTAAGGAAAAGGATAAGTCAATTGCAGAATATTTCTCCTTCATCAGACCATCCATATTAAGCAGTTGCAGCAAATGAATATTCTATTTTCACATACTTTAATATTGTCTAGTTGTTAGTTGAACATTGTTGCAACATCTTATATTCTTTCTCCTATTTTAGCATAATTGTTTAGGATTGTTGTATTTTGGTAATAATCATAGATTTATAGTTGTAACCTCTAAATACTAGTAGATCTAAATAAAGTGCTACCTTCTAAATTTAAGAGAGAAGTTGTACGATGCAGTTAGGGAGAAAGGAAGTGAAGTTCAGATCAACTAGGAAATTAGATCAGAATATTAATTGAGAGAAACCTATAATCATATTGTAATGTACCTGTAGAAATTCAATTTGATCCTACAATTGCATCAATAAAAAATTGGTTTGATTTAATCCTCTTAAATAAGAAGGGGTGTCAAGCCCCAATCTAATCGAAACAGGACCCACTCGCAAGGATTCGGTGATCTGATCTTCCATCCGTTAGATAGTTTCTTTCTGTCGTGTGTGCATTTCACTCCATTTCAATCATGTGTGTACCTTTCAATTTTGTTTATGTATTTCAATTTTGTTTGTGTATTTCAATTCCATGTGAAAACTTCCAAACATAGATTAGTATTTCAATTCTTGCAATTTACTTTCCTGTAATTTCCTTGCAATTTACTTTCATTTCAACTCTTAGTACCCCAACTCTCAAAAATGATAAATATCGTATATACAGTGTCAACACCTTGCCAAATACACGTCTCTGAGTTGACATTCAGTGAAATAGCATTATCAATAAATCAAACAACTGTCCCTCAATTGAGTCTATCCGGTTGTATGCGAGCGCTTATTGTGTCAGGATTAACTGATGGGGGTTTTTTTTATCATCAAGAAGTATTAGTTTCTCCTACATGACTATGTTGTCCTTTAGCAGTAATACTATGATTTTGTCCTCTTGAAAATCTGCCCCTGCCTCTAGCAGGGCTTTGCTTTCTTAACAATTTTTCTTTAGCCTTTAGTGCATAGATTAGCATTTCATTTTTGTTTGTGTATTTCAATTCTGTGTGGAAAGCTTCCAAACATAGATTAACATTCAATTCTTGCAATTTACTTTCATGTACATTCTTATCTTGCAATTTACTTTTCACAAGTGTGTTTCCCTATACGCAACTCTTAGTACCCCAAATCACAAAAATGACGAGTGCCACACATACAGTGTCGACACCTTGCCAAAAGCACATCTTTGGGTTGACATTTAGTGAAATAGTGTTATCAATAAATCAAACAGTTGCTCCTCTATTGAATCTATCAAGTTGTATGCGAGCACTTGTTGCATCAGGTTTAATTGATGGTTTGATCTTTCTCATCAAGAAGTACTAGCTTCTCCTACATGACTATGTTGTCTTCTAGCAGCATCACTGTAATGTTGTCCTCTTGAAAATCAGCCCATGCCTCTAGCAGTGCTTTGCTTTCTTAATAATTTTTCTTCAGCCTTTAGTGCGTACTAATAGGCTGCTTCCATAGTTTGCAACTTCACCATGTTGAGTTCACCCTGGATATTCACCCCAATCCCATTCATATATCTTGCCACTTTCTCATGGTCTATCACCTAAAGGCCAGCCCTAATAGGACTTTTGTAGAACTCTTCACTATAGCTTTTAACACTAAGCTCTCTCTGCCTTAGATTCTACAGCTTATCAATAAATCCAACTCGTAATCAATAGGCAAAAACATGCTTTTAAGTTTTGCCACCATTTTATCCCGCTTGGTTATCTTTTCTTTGCCATTTCTACTTCTCTCAGCTCGAACTTCTTTCCACCATAAGGTTGCATGGACCTTCAGCTTTGTCTTAGCTACTCTTACCCTCTTAGGGTCCTCAATCTCATCATATTCATCATATTCTTCAATCTCTATGAGCCAATCTATCAAATCTTTAGGGTTTAATGTCCTAGAAAAACATGGAACCTCCACCTTAGTTCCCTTATCAATCTTGGAGATAGCATTTAGTAGTCTATACTCACCCACATCTATCTCCTCTTCACCTTGTTTTGGTTCTCTACCCTATGCTCTTGGCTCCTCTTCAACATCACTAACCTTTCCTGCAAGCACAAATTCTCTTCTCCTATCCTCTTCATAGGCATCCAATTTGGTTTGCATTGCTCTAACTATTTCCAAGACTTCATCAAGTCCTTATGCCACACTAGTTGCTACTGCTCCTCTGCATTCCATTCTTTTAGAACGCATTCTAACTCACTTTCTACCACTATTTCCTGCTGCTATAATCTCATAGACTACAATCTTACGCAAGAATCACTTCAACAAACTCTCAATGCCAAGAGATGGTATCCTCCTCCACTCTCCCAAAGCGATTAACTTGGCCCTGATACCAAACTGATGCAAGTCAAGTATGGGATCCCAATTTAATAGGAGCCCACACCTGCAACTAGAGACTTTTATAGAACCACAAGATTTACACGTACCCACTCACTATCAGCTTGATAATATACTCCCAAGTTCACTCTCTCACACACATTCCAATATTCTCCACTCTATTTAGGTGATGAGAAATGAGCTCTTAGGGTTTTATAAAAGCCAAATATTTTCCATCATATTTAATTAAAACCCAGCCTTTCAAGGCTTTAAAACATAAATATTACACTTTTGCGCTATTACAGGTAGTGCAAAATGAATAAGTTCAGCTCTATAATGCTCTACAGCTTGTGCTCCTTTTCAAGCTGGTCCCTTCTCCTT
Source organism: Torreya grandis (assembly GCA_037957365.1). NCBI lineage: Eukaryota > Viridiplantae > Streptophyta > Pinopsida > Cupressales > Taxaceae > Torreya > Torreya grandis. The sequence continues at coordinate 214,930 of JARHVA010005517.1, forward strand.
TCTCTATAGCTTGCCTTTTGGTTATGTGGGTTATCCAGCGTGTATTCCTCTTCCATTAGCTGCTCCTTTTCTATCTTTTTCAGCTTATATACTTCTTCTCCAAACTGAATGTTCCCGGCTGTTCTAGATGTTTCTTCCCTAAATTTCCAAGCTAACAAATAGCAACTAATGGCCGTATATCTCCCTATCTCTTTGTTGACAGCCAATAGTTATGAGGCATGGCCTCCCTTCATAAAATTCCAACCAAACCTCAACCAACCAGCAGGTATGGTGGCGCTAAATTAATTCTCATCTACTCCTTGCCTCTTGTCTCTCTACCCATCATTTAATTTATTTTATTTTATTTGTCTTCAAGATAAATCTACGACTGGAATGAAGGTTGAAGATCAATGGTGGCAATTTTACTTCGCGACAGGACCCACATTTCTTTGTGAAGGCTTAAATCAGCCCCAAATGTGTTAAGATGAGAACTGGAGGTGTAAGGGCAGCCAAGGAAAAAACCCTGACAATTGACAGAAAATTGCAGCCAAAGAATAAATAAAAGCCCAATTAAATTGAGAGCACCCTAAGACAGGCAATTCCATGTCGACGTTTCCGACCACTTCAACCTCAATGCTTCATGTACTTCTGCAAAGTTATTCATAGCAAGTTGTCTTCAAAAAACCAACAAAAAGCCCCCTACAAACCATTGGGCATGTTGCAATGAACGTATATCACAAGACAACTTGGACAACATCTTAAATCAGACAACATACGTAAGCACGCTCTCAGGAACATCTTTCTCTCTTTAAGTGCAGATATACTTTGTTGCTCAAACTCCAATATATGGAACTTATGCAGAAAAGCAATCTTCAATTGGTCAAAGTATACCACAATTTAATTCAAATCAAACTTGCAGTACCATATATGCACATGATCTAGTAATGTAATGGAAAATCGGCTCGCCTTCCTCTCTGGGGAAGTTACTCCCTTGGTGTGCCAGACTATCTAACATTTGTGCATGTGATCAATAGCATCCTCGATTCCGAGATACTTACGAAATTTCATCAACATCTCATAAAAGACAGCTAGAAGAACAATTGTTGCTTCTTATTTTACTTGTGCTCTAATACCTAAGGTTAAACCTCTAGAACCCCCAACACCCCCTCCTTCAACAGATGTTGTCAGTCCGCCACCTCCATGCATGATACCATCCTGACTAACAATTGTTGTGTTTACTACTAGATTACTTCCACCAACCAATAGACCTTGCACTCAAACCCCTCTGATTGGTATCACAACACTCATACTCGCTCGTTGTCTTGCAATTTCACTACTTCTTTGCTCACTACTCTTCTCTACTAGATTCTCAAACACAATATGTTCCACCAATAACTCTTCAACGATCTCCAAATCATCTTTTTTCATTTCTTCTTCAAAATCTAAGTGCACACGAATTTCTAATCCTTGTAAGGTAGAGTTTGAGTCCTCCTCAAGTCTTGCACAATCCACATCCTCATCATCATCCTTTGGATTCCAATTTTCTTCTTCCCATGCATCTTCATCACTAAATGGATCATCCATGCACACCTCGCCTCCTTCACCAGAGCATCTCTCACCATTATGCGAACTAGTCACATGCCCTTCCCACCTCATACAAGTTCTAGTGGCATACATCTAACTTGGGCCTCCCCTCTTCCTAGGATCCTTGGCAAATATCACTTTCTCTTTTCCTCCATTGTATCTAAACAATATTTCTTCCCTTTCACTCAAGAGATTCCATATCACAAGAAGTTCTTCTATCTCAAACGTGCACAAACTTCTAACTCAACTCCACTTAAAATTCCCCTTGCCCATGCACAAACAGATTTAGCTCCCCATCCTCGTATTCTAAATTCCCCAGTCTGAAATCAACATCTTTATCCAGTCTAGGATTTGCGCAATGAACTTAGCACTAGGCTCGCTCAGAAAACTGAAATTTTGCTTCCTCATGACACATGTATGTGGACACTGAAATTTATAATAACTATTGAATGTGCCTCTCCACCAAACATCAACATCGCTACTCCAATCCTCATCAAGATTCTTCAACTCTTTCACCCAATCTTTGAACCAGGCATTCATTTTCCCAAAGTTTCTACTCGGTTGAGAACTTGTGCAGGTAACCAAGCATGAATATGCTTTGGTAACTCCATATACAAGATCTTATATAGATCGCTTTGAATCCCCCCTAAGCCACTTCTTTGGCTTCAAAACCTTATTTCCAACAACCTTTTTTGATAATTCAATAAATTTCACCTCAAACCACACTTCTACGTACTCGATAGTGATGTGCCCTACCATAAGCATCTCTAATCTCCATGCTCTATTTAAGCAGGGTACTCGAATTAGAACCAAAATATTGTGCTCTTTAAGTCATTCCCACTGGACCTCATGCAACAGCTAATAATACTCGAATCACCGTCATATTACTTAAAGACTAAGCACTCACCCAAGATGCAACAAGAAATCATTAAGAACCTCGTTATGAGACAAAAACATAGAGACATAAACATGTGCATCATCATAGTAAAACATAATAAAAATACTAAGTATACTAAAACAAGAACATATCACATGTCATACTTGTTTATCAAATAATCTATCGTTATCCTCATTCATCAAGCCTTACAAAGCATACACTTATATCATATTACAATGATCGCTATTACAAGACAATGTTCACTCGTACAATATACACTACTATCCCTCATAGACCATTCAAACCCTAGCTCGCATCCTTATCCAAAAGCACTAACTTTGCATCTACAAACGTGTAACATTTCCAAGATATCCAAATGAGAGACCGAGGAGTCTATTTATAGCTTTCCTAGACCCCCTCGCAACATGTTCATTCTTTGCCCACTGTCGCCACCTAGACTTCCACCTATCCATCTCATCAACATATTCTTTTGCTATATTAGTATTTTTTATCAACCTGAATCCATCCCTCACCATTCACATTCTCGTTACCTGGATGCATTCCACTTGTTGATTCTTCATCATTTGTGTTTCTTCGTGATTCTTTCATACTTGTGTTTCTTCCAGATTTATGTTTCTTTTACACGTGTTTTTTCCATATTTGCATTTATTTCTAAGCCGCACATTGATGTTTCCTTTTGTGCTTCCTTAACCCGTGCATTATCCTTCTTCTTGTGCCTGTATTTATCCTACGCATTGCAAAGTGTCACATGATTGTGTGCCTCACATGTGCATCATCAAGTAGATTGTGGATGCTTGCCTTATGCACATTTTTGGAGTCAACACTTACCGACTATAAACTAACAAAGGACATATTTTCGAAGAGCCCACAAATGCTCATCTTTTGAAAAAGTATTATGCTTGAGGTATGTTCATCGTGTTTTTCATTTTGCCCATGTTTTCCATTTATTGTGCTTAGTTAGATATTTCATATAATATATGTTTAATGTTAGCACTAGTTACATTATATTTCTCACTCTTTTGTGTTGCAGTTGTTGACCATCTTGGTCCTGCAGGCCAAAATCGGTCCCCCCTTTTTCCCCTGCTGTTCTGAGCCAATACATTTTTTGATTCTTTGCACAAGTCCAGTTTCTACAGACTCTGCAGGTCTATTTCTACAGACTCTGCAGGTTTTCTACGGACTCTACAGGTCCATTTCTACGGACTCTACAGGTTTTCTACGGACTCTGCAGGTGAAGTTTCTTTCGGCAGATGAAGAACCAGTTCAAAGAGTGCAAGGTTTTACAAAGCTTCTTCGGACTCTTGTCCGAAGAAATTCACGAGGAAAGAGCTAAAATGGTTCAAAGACACTTTTCCTTAAGGTTGGAAAAGTGGTTCAACGTCGGGGTTCAACGACATGATCTTTCCATGAGTTAGCATCTTTGAACCATTGAGCCATTGAACCGGTTCAATCGATTGGTTCAACGCTTTGGTTCAATGCTTTGGTTCAACGGCAAAGTTCAACGCTTTGGTTCAATCAAATGGTTCAACGACTTTGGTTCAATCAAAGGGTTCATCAGCCTGGTTCAAAGGCTTGGTTCAATTCAGTTGGTTCAATGCTTTGTTTCAATCAAATGGTTCAATCACTTGGTTCACTCAGTCGGTTCAACGACTTGGTTCAGTCGGCCTGGTTCAACGTTCAGTTCAACGGATTGTTTCAAAGGGACGGTTCAATCAAAAAAGTTCAAGAGAGCCTACCGAAGGACAAGTGCCCTTGCGGAGGGCACTTGGTCGGCGACAGCACCTTTCGGAAGGGTCATTTTCAACTTTCCCGAAGGGCACTTTTGAAGGCAGTCGAAAGGCAAGGACAAAGAATAATTTCTTCGGACAAAAAGTCCGAAGAAATTCGGAGGAAAAGCCCGAGAAAAATTCCGAAAAGACTACGGCAAAGTGCTTGAACCAATTCTTGCGGACTTTTTGTCCGCAGGAAAATGTCCGCGGGGAATTAGCCGAAGAGAAAAGGCCGCCGAAGGACCCCGAAGGGCAGCTGCCCTTGCGGGGGACTCTCGATTGTCGAACGAAGGGCACTTCTCCAAAGCCGAAGGGACACCTCCCCTTCAGGAGGGTCCAAAACAAAAGCCCGAATGTAAGGGAGCGAAAAAAGGCCGAATCAAGAGAAAGGACCGAAGGACTTGCCAAGGGCAGTGACGTCTTCGAAACCGTCAAATTCAAGGAAATAGACTAGCCGTTGGTTTTCAAACAGTGACGGGCCCGCGAACGTCATTTTTTCACCATGAAAAGCCAGAGACCGGAAGCTACCAAGTGTCGTCTGCCGAGACACACGATAATTGCCCGTAAAAGCAATGGAACGTGCCACGTGTCCCTTGCAAAACCCGGCGGAACGCAACAAGTGTCTGCATCCGAGTCCCCAAAACTCCCTTCAACAAGCTTCCCTCAGAAGTTCCGCGGGGGGCGCCAAGTGGCAAACGCGGAAGGATTTTGACATACATTTCTAAGAGCAGGGGAACGTGCTACGTGTCCTTTGTAGAGCTCGGAGGAGGCCGACAAGTGTCAACATTCGCAGACTTTCCCTTTTGTTCAGTAAAGACTATGGTGGGCCCCGGACAAACCGCTGAAAAGAGCGGAAGCTGCCAAGTGTCATCATCCGTGATGAATCCGAATGAGCCCGAATGCTCTGCATAGTTGCTAAAGAGAGCGGATGCTGCCACGTATCTTGCATGTTTCAGAAGTGGAACACGCCACGTGTCACTTATTGCAATCAGTGGAAAGTAACCAAGGCAAGCGGGAAAGATAAGAACAAATTGCTAAGAAAGACGACGGACCTGAGGGCATCAAATTTGTGGAAATGAAGTAGCTGTTGATCTTCGCAAACTTAAGCGCGAACCCAAAGGAATTCAAAGGCTTAAGGCCAAGAGAAAGACCAAGTGCAAAAACGAAAAAAGCAGTCCAAGCGGCGAGGGAAGGTGTCGACTCAAGGAGTTACTCCAGCAGGTGATACAGTGTCTGCGAATTGATCATCAAGAGGCGCAAACGGCGAATGGCGCGACCCGTTTTTTTCATTTTGCATTAATGAGCAGACAAGCCGTGTAATCGCCTTGAAGGTGCGGTCTTGTTTGCAGACAAACGGCGCGGCCCATAATTTCTCATATGATGTTTTAGCGGCTTGCTCTTCCCAATGATTAGAACGCACATGGGTCATTTGTAAAAAGGGCGTCAAAAGGCCTCTTTTCTTCCTCTATATATTGTAGACTTCTCATTTGGAGAAGGATCTCTCAGTGTTAAGGCAAAGCTCTGCCCAAAAATCTCTGGGTTTGTAAGGCAGAACTCTGTCGGATATTTTACCTTGAATCGAGACTTAGCAAATTTTACCTCCATTTGAACTTGCACTCACGCATATGTCTATGTTTTCTTTTTGTGTTAAGTCATTTTCTTTTATGCTTTTCATAGAACGACTCCAGCATGTCTAGTGCATTGTGAAGTTTCTTCTTCTGCAGGTCTGCCAGAAGTGTCTACAGCAGGAATATAGGCGCATGTGAATACGCTGCCAAAGTGTGTCTCAGAACACCTTTGATAGTTCCTCCCTGTATCTCTACGGACCCCTGACTCACTGATACAGAGGAGTTTTCCACATCAGATGAAGCATATGACAGCTTCTTCTTGGTGAAAAGTGTATATTCGGGCTGGGTGGGTCATCTTTTTTAGTGTATCACCTTTTAGTTTAGGTTTAGGTTCTGTTTCAGCATCTTTCTCCCTTTTCATCCCCCCCCTTTTTTTCATTTTATTTGTTAGCAGTAGGGAATCCAAGGCCTAAAAGATACATCAGAGGGAGCTAGCCCTTATCTAGAGACTCTCCCCTCCAGCTTCGCCGGTCCCGCAGGCGAGAGGGGAGTTTCCATTGTTGCGTGTGGAAGGCAGGAGCTCGGCCTCCTGCCCAGAGTGCAATCCACTGCGTCAACAGTTTTTTGCACGCCCGGTGGGATCAACTAGGACAAGTTGTGTCCAAAGAGTTGAAGAATTTTTGGTGTGTTCTTCAACCAACCAGCCTTTGGAGGCTTTTGCATCAACACCAATGGCGACTCCGAGTTGAATCAGCTGGTTAAGCAGCTTGGTGCCATCAAGAAATCACATTTTTGTATGTATAATTCCATCGTCCAGCATCATGGACTTTGTATTCCTTCGTATAACTTTGATCAAGCTCAAGTTTTTCATGCAATCCCCTCAAGCAGCTCTCCTAGTTGCCCTTCAACGATAAGGGAGGTGGCGCTGGAGTTTGAGAAGCAGGGAATGGAGATAGACAGACTGGATGAGCAATATGGATATCAGCAGGAGCTGATGTATAAAGAGGAGTGTTTATTCAGGCAAGCTCAGGCCTTGCAATCCATGGAGGAGGAGGTAACAAAATGGAGGAATCCATTCATGCAAGGCAACCAGTCTTGCGCGCCCCCTTCTATTCTAAAGAAAGCTCCCTCTTGTGCACCAAATCCTTTCTATCACATGGCACTTGCTCATTCCAACTCATCTGATGCATCAATCAACCCTGCTCTTGACCCCGTATGCCTAGCCTTCAAGCATCAAAGGGAACTAGAGCAACCTCTCATGGAGATGAACCTTCTCAATTCCTTAGATTGCAAATCCTTCTTTGAAGGGAATACCATGAACCAGCTCATCTCTCTTGAAGCAGCTCTTCCTGTACATCAGCAGACCCTTCCAAATCTTCCCCAACCTCCTCAAGTCTTTCAACATGATCTCCAAATTCCAAGTTGGAAGAAGGAAAGTCATGAACCAACCCAGGACCTTGGAGATTCCAATCCCAAGATCATGAGCTGGAAGCAAACAGTAGAATCATGGGGTAAAATGGAAGAGGACAAGGGTTTTGCTCAAAACCTTGAAGAAGTCAAGGCTGCTCCTGTTCATCGTGATGATGATTGTGACCTCCAAGAAAGACACTTTCAAGAAGATATAGCCAGGAGAATTGCAGAGTTGGAATCCACAGCGAGATTTCTCAGCCAACGTGTGATGGACATGTCTGAACAGACCCCATCTACACACCTCCAAGAGAGTTATCAGGCCACACCTAATATAGATGAAGTGTTGGCTAAGTGGAAGGCGGAGAATCATTCGATTCTAGCTCAAGGACTGCCTCCTCTTCCACATGGTTTTTTCACTCCATCCCTTCTCAAGGAGGAACCTGTTCTGCAAGAGGCGAGTGAGGAGCAAAAGATCCAATCTACAGTTTCCCAGAAGAATATCATGGATGTTAAAGAAGATGAAATCATCATGGAAGTTTCTTGTGAAGACATCATCGACAATGGAGAAGACTCAGGGCATGCATACATGGAGATGTTCCAGCAATATGAGGAGGAACATAAGCATGGTGAGTTCTCTCCCCCATTGTTCGATGAACTTCCTTGTTGCTTCGATGAGGAAGATGACCATGCCATGGAGCTAGACTTGGAGGAGGATCAGGAGGATGCCTTTGAACATCTAGAGACCCTGATCCTTGAGCAGGAAAAGGAGAGGCTGTTCTCTGTTGAGGAAAACCTTGAAGAAGAGAGTTTTGAACAAAGAGGTGATGTTCTGTGGGATGAGCAATCAGTTTGTGATTCCATTTCAGACATCACAACAGTCACCCTTCTTCAAGAAAGCCTTGAGGGAGCACAGGATGAGTCTGACAGAGTCTTCAACGAGGCAGAAGGAGACGAGCCAATTCATGATGCATTGCAAAGGGACCATGCACTACAAAGGGCTTATGGTGATGAGCCAACAGCCATTGATTTCTTGGTGAAATGCACCAGCATGAAGGACCAGTATTCAACAAGCTTCCAAGAGCAAGAAGAATACATATATGTTGGAAGCATGTTCGATTCTGATCCACTCGGATGCGAGCCGATCAAGGTGACGGGCAAGAGGAGCAGGTCACCAACTCTCCATTCCATTCAGCCACTTGTCTGGCACCATAAGTTTCCTTGCCAGGAAGGGGACTTAAGAAGTTTTCCCTTTGATCCAGGAGGGAAGCAGATATACCTGGTTAGCTGTATATAGTAGTTTGCTTTCAGTTTTCTTTCCTGTTTTCCCTAAGTGCAGTTTGCACAAGAAGTGTTTTTAGCCTTGTGTGTGTTTTCCTTTGTGTGTGGGGTAAAAGGCTTCATGATTGTTTCTGGGATCTCTCAAGGTTGTTGTTAACCTTTCTTCAAAGCTGCATTCTGACTCCGTGCCCAATGGATTTTTAAGGCAACTGGTCTCTAAGCATAGCAGGAATGCTTCCCCTGAGAGTCGCCAATTTGTTGCCCATCTTGGTCCTGCAGGCCAAAATTGGTCCCCCCTTTTTCCCCTACTGTTCTGAGCCAGTACATTTTTTGATTCTTTGCACAAGTCCAGTTTTTACGGACTCTGCAGGTCTATTTCTACGGACTCTGCAGGTTTTCTACGGACTCTGCAGGTGAAGTTTCTTTCGGCAGATGAAGAACCAGTTCAAAGAGTGCAAGGTTTTACAAAGCTTCTTCGGACTCTTGTCCGAAGAAATTCACGAGGAAAGAGAGCTAAAATGGTTCAAAGACACTTTTCCTTAACATTGGAAAAGTGGTTCAACGTTGGGGTTCAACGACATGATCTTTCCATGAGTTAGCATCTTTGAACCATTGAACCGGTTCAATCGATTGGTTCAACGCTTTGGTTCAATGCTTTGGTTCATCGCTTTGGTTCAACGGCAAAGTTCAACGCTTTGGTTCAACGCTTTTGGTTCATCGCTTTGGTTCAATGGCAAAGTTCAATCGGCAAAGTTCATCGCTTTGGTTCAATCAAATGGTTCAACGGCTTTGGTTCAATCAAAGGGTTCATCGGCTTGGTTCAAAGGCTTGGTTCAATTCAGTTGGTTCCATGCTTTGTTTCAATCAGATGGTTCAATCACTTGGTTCACTCAGTCGGTTCAACGACTTGGTTCAGTCGGCCTGGTTCAACGTTCAATTCAACGGGTTGTTTCAAAGGGACGGTTCAATCAAAAAAGTTCAAGAGAGCCTCCCGAAGGACAAGTGCCCTTGCGGAGGGCACTTGGTCGGCGACAACACCCTTCGGAAGGGTCGTTTGCAACTTTCTCAAAGGGCACTTTTGAAGGCAGTCGAAAGGCAAGGACAAAGAATAATTTCTTCGAACTTTTGTCCGAAGGAATTCCTTCGGACAAAAAGTCCGAAGAAATTCGGAGGAAAAGCCCGAGAAAAATTCCGAAAAGCCTACGGCAAAGTGCTCGAAGCAATTCTTGCGGACTTTTTGTCCGCGGGAAAATGACCGCAGGGAATTAGCCGAAGAGAAAAGGCCACCGAAGGACCCCGAAGGGCAGGTGCCCTTGCGAGGGACTCTCGACTGCCGAACGAAGGGCACTTCTCCAAAGCCGAAGGGACACCTCCCCTTCGGGAGGGTCCAAAACAAAAGCCCGAAGGTAAGGGAGCAACAAAAGGCCGAATCAAGAGAAAGGACCGAAGGACTTGCCAAGGGCGATGACGTCTCCGAAACTGTCAAATTCAGGGAAATAGACTAGCCGTTGGTTTTCAAACAGTGACGAGCCCACGAACGTCATTTTTTCACCATGAAAAGCCAAAAAGCGGAAGCTGTCAAGTGTCGTCTGCCGAGACACACAATAATTTGCCCCTAAAAGCAACGGAACATGCCACGTGTCCCTTGCAAAACCCGACAGAGCGCGACAAGTGTCTGCATCCGAGTCCCCAAAACTCCCTTCAACAAGCTTCCCTCAAAAGTTCCGCGGGTGGCGCCAAGTGGCAAACGCGAAAGGATTTTGACATACTTTTCTAAGAGCAGCGAAACATGCTACGTGTCCTTTGTAGAGCTCGACGGAGGCCGACAAGTGTCAACGTTCGCAGACTTTCCCTTTTGTTCAGTAAAGACTATGGTGGGCCCCGGACGAACCGCTAAAGAGAGCAGAAGCTGCCAAGTGTCATCATCCGTGATAAATCCGAATGAGCCCGAATGCTCTGTATTGTTGCTAAAGAGAGCGGATGCTGCCACGTATCTTGCCTGTTTTAGCAGTGGAACACGCTACGTGTCACTTATTGAAATCAGCGAAAAGTAACCAAGGCAAGCGGGAAAGATAAGAACAAATTGCTAAGAAGGACGACGGACCTAAGGGCGTCAAATTTGTGGAAATGAAGTAGCTGTTGATCTTCGCAAACTTAAGCGCGAACCCAAAGGAATTCAAAGGCTTAAGGCCAAGAGAAAGACCAAGTGCAGAAACGAACAAAGCAGTCCAAGTGGCGAGGGAAGGTGTCGACTCAAGGAGTTACTCCAGCAGGTGATACAGTGTCTTCGAATTGATCATCAAGAGGCACGAACAGCGAACGACGTGACCCATTTTCTTCATTTTGCATTAATGAGCAGACAAGCCGCATAATCGCCTTGAAGGTGCGGTCTTGTTCGTAGACAAACGACACGGCCCATAATTTCTCATATGATGTTTTAGCGGCTTGCTCTTCCCAATGATCGGAACGCACATGGGTCATTTGTAAAAAGGGCGCCAAAAGGCCTCTTTTCTTCCTCTATATATTGTAGACTTCTCATTTGGAGAAGGATCTCTCAGCGTTAAGGCAAAGCTCTGCCCAAAAATCTTTGGGTTTGTAAGGCAGAACTCTGCCGGATATTTTACCTTGAATCGAGACTTAGCAAATTTTACCTCCATTTGAACTTGCACTCACGCATATGTCTATGTTTTCTTTTTGTGTTAAGTCATTTTCTTTTATGTTTTTCACGAAACGACTCCAGCATGTCTAGTGCATTGTGAAGTTTCTTCTTCTGCAGGTCTGCCAGAAGTGTTTACAGCAGGAATATAGGCGAATGTGAATAGGCTGCCAAAGTATGTCTCAGAACACCTTTGATAGTTCCTTCCTCCCTGTATCTCTACGGACCCCTGACTCACTGATACAAAGGAGTTTTCCACATTAGATGAAGCGTATGACAGCTTCTTCTTGGTGAAAAGTGTATATTCGGGCTGGGTGGGTCATCTTTTTTGGTGTATCACCTTTTAGTTTAGGTTTAGGTTCTATTTCAGCATCTTTCTCCCTTTTCATCCCCCCCCTTTTTTTCATTTTATTTGTTAGCAGTAGGGAATCTAGGGCCTAAAAGATACATCAGAGGGAGCCAGCCCTTATCTAGAGACTCTCCCCTCCAGCTTCGCCAGTCCCACAGGCGAGAGGGGAGTTTCCATTGTTGCGTGTGGAAGGCAAGAGCTCGGCCTCCTGCCCAGAGTGCAATCCACTGAGTCAACAACAGTTTAGTTTGTTTCATATTTTTGCTTTATTATGCCTTCAGGGTCCATCTTATTTCCATGTATCTTGGCTCCACCTTTTTGCTCTTACCTCCTATTTTTTTTCCTATTGACTATATCTTCCTTTATTACACCTCTTGGCTCTATCCCACTTTGGTGCATTTGTGATTTGCATTGTAAGACCTTGGGGAATCAACCAAGTCTTTCTCGCAAGCACCCACCCCCTATATTATCTATCTCTTTAATTCCCACTCCCAACCAAGTTGGCAGAAAATATAAAATGCAGGCCCAAGAGGTCAAATAGGCAAGTTTATAACACTCAAATGGTGAAGCTCTTGACTAATTTCGTAGCTACCAATATGCACATAAATTTGCACTTATAGCAAGCTTCAAATAGAGAAAACAAGGGAGGCAGAGTTGTAGCAATAAAACACAGAAATTACATATATTAACTTCCCCTAAAACTCTATTACAATGCGTAAACTTGTACAACTACAGTTGTTCATAAAACTCACAAAAAACTATCTTCTTTGTCTAATGCAGTATACTACTGTTGCATTCTTTTCTGCTCCACTTCTTTCTGACTTGCACAGATTGTTGTGTTTCTTTTATGCCTGCTATGTCTTCTCCTGTGTCTACTACTAACTTGCTATTTTATTCAAGCTCGTTTTGCCTGTTGCTACTACACCAATAATCTTCTATTCTGCCCCTTACACAGTTTGTTGTTGTTAGTGAATATACTCTGTTCATTCTACATCCATTTTGTCTCTTCTATTCCCTTTGTCTCTATCTAGTTGCTCACCTACCTACCACGAATTCCCCCCCCACCAAAATTGAAACGGTTCAAAAAATTTCAAATTCAAACACTGCTGCAATAAATTCGTTTGGTGGCCGCAAATGTTGAGTGGAGCAGGGCAGGGCTATGTGAAGGGAAAGAATATTTTAATTTAACACTCCCCCTTATTCTTGACCTTCCTACCATGTTCTACTGAGCTTTTCTCAGCTTTTAAGACATCCTTATAACTTTGTTTTCCCTTTCCATATGCTTCTACATCTCTTCTATTCAAGTCTGGAGCTTCATTGCTAAAGTCCGTAGCTACCCTATTGGAGTCCATAGCTGGACTGTTAAATTCCATAGCTACTATGTTGAAGTCCGTAGCTCTGTTGTTGGAGTATAGAGTTGCCCTGTAGGAGTCCGGAGCTGGCCTGTTGGAATCTGGAGTTGGCTTGTAAGAATCCAAAGCTAACTTGTAGGAGTCCGGAGCTAGCCTGCAGGAGGCCAAAGCTGCCCTGTTGGAGTCTAGAGCTAGCCTGTTGGAGTCTAAAGCTAGCCTGTTGGAGTCTGGAGATGCCTTGTTGGAGTCCAGAGCTGGACTGTAGGAGTCCAGAGCTGATATAAAACTTTGTAGACCCAATGTTGTTGCATTAATGATCCCTAACCTTCCTCTTAAGTACATGGAAGTGTCTTTTGACAACTTAGTAAAAATATCAGCGAGTTTTTTTATCTGACTTGCAAAAACTAAGCTCTATCACACGTTTTTCAACTAACTCTCGAATGAAGTGATACTTGATTGCAATGTGTTTGCTCCTATCATGAAAAACGGGGTTCTTTGACAATGCTATGAAGGATATATTGTCACAAGAGACCGTAGAAACTCTTTGTTGCTCATGCAAATCTGAAAGTATCCTTCTTAACCATATAGTTTGGCATGTTGCATTCGCTGCTATGTACTATGTTTCAGCTATAGAAAGTGAAGCTATAGGTTGCTTCTTTGAAGCCCCAGATATGGCCTTAACCCAAAATGAAATACATACCCCAGAGTGCTCTTTCGGTCATCAAGGCTATCGGCCCAATCACTATCCATGTAACCCACAAGCTAAAATTCATCTGTTGCCGCATACAAAAGTCTATAATCTCTTGTTCCATTCATGTACCTCAATATCCTCTTGCCCGCTTGTCAATGTGTCTCCTTTCGCATCTCCATGAATCTAGATATGAGGTTGACTGCATACATGATGTCCAGCTGTAATGTCCCCCTTTTTGGCATAGCTTGCTTTCAAGTCATTAGCATGGTTGTTCCCACAAAGCTAAGGGAAGGAAAGGAAAAAGGAAAATGGAAGGGGGCTATTCTATGAGCAAAAAGATAAAGTACTTTAAATAGTCTAATTTTCAATTGAGATTGCAAAAAGGTACTTTTAATCTTATGTTCACTTAAGTTGTGGTTATGAGAGCCTTAAACCTCAAAAGAAAAGTTTTAAAAGAATGAGAGCTTATGTTTTAAAGGGTTACAACCCTCCAACTTGGGCGCCACCCTTGGGAGTTGGATATAAAAGCAATGGAGGAATATTGTAAAAACTTATGCTGAACATTGAATTGGAAACCTTGATCAAGTATGTCAAGCTTGATTACCACATGTTGAGGATGAAAACCTTCAAGAAGTGTCAAGGATTTGGGGACGAAAACCTTCATTCCTACTACTTGGGCTGCTCTATTCAAGGGCTGTAATTGAGCTTCAAAATTTCATGGTTACATGCAAGTGGATCTACAAAGGTGTTTTTGGACACCAACTATATTAAGGAAATATTGTAAACCCTATTGGAAGCTGGTTTTGGTGATTTTACGGGTCTTGGAGAGTGGCAAATTACTTTGGGAGCTTGTACGTGGCATTAAAGACCATTTCAATGTGTGGCGACTTGCCTAGAGAGTTAGGCGAGTTATCTAGAAGAGTTCGTTGAAGTCAACAAAAGTTGCATAATATTCTACTTAATTTTCCAGCTATGGCAACTTGACTGAAGCGCTGATCTTGAGGATTTTAGGGCTGATTTGGAGTGTTCACGAAGTATAAAATATTGCAAATATTTTATACTATTTTTCTAGCTCGGTGACTTGCTCTAGGAGCCTTTTGGAAGCCATTTTGAAGATTTTTGGTAAGTAAAAATAATCTGATTTATTTTCTATATTTTTCTGAGGTAGGGAAAATCAGTTGGAGGAGGTTTTGGGCATCTTCAGAGGGTTTTTAGACTCCAATTTGACAAGGTACATTTATAATATTAATTTTGAATTTTTGAGAATTAAATCACAAGGTTTTGAAGGTCTTTTTATGAGCAAAATATAGATATAAATTTCAAAATTTATTGCAATAAAAATCAGAAGTGGGACGACTTACTTAAAAGAGGAGTTGCAAGGGTTTGGGGTGCTTGTTGGCCCTAAATCATTGGGTAAATATTATCCCTAATATTTACAATATTTTCTACTAATTTCTAGCTTGTTTGTGGATGGTATTGGCCACATTTGGTCCCTTGATATTTTGATTTTGTAATGTTCCCAAAAGGGACAATTAGGCCAAGATGGGGTTTCCCAACAAACCCTAAGATAAATCTGAAATAAAATCTGAATTCTAGAAATAAAACCAGCAAACCCTAATGCCAATCAAGATGCAATATATATCCTCCTCAATGCTTAATTCAGACACAAACCCTAGGCGCCAAAGAGCCAAGGCTAAATACTAGATTCCAACCACTAATCAATTCAAATTTCCTCCCATAAACATGCCAAATTAATGTCAATTTATTCCTAATAAATGATATAATAAAATACCTCTTTCACTGCTCCTTGTGAGATGAGTTTATCACTTATTTTGGTTTCCTTCAAGTCTAATTTTGTATGAACTCACAACCACCTGATACCTGCTCCAAACACCTTGAAACCCTTGCAAAACACTTGAATAAATACACTAAAAATACTATCAAAAGACATGCCCTTGAACGCCTCTTGTTAGATGCTCACATCCACTTCCAAACCTTTATAATCAAATCGTTACCTTCAAAATATTAGCAGCTGTAATTAATGATGATTATGCTATTCCAAACCCTCATAATTTACCCAAACAAGCTCGAACTGATTATAAAAACAAGCAAAATTTATAGGGATCAATTTACCTTGTTTTAGGGTCAAATAACACCCTAAATGTCCACAAAATTCCCCAAGGAGGATCGCCCCACTTGGAAAATATTACAAATAATTCCCTGAATGTTTTAGGACATTGAGTGGCGCTCACGTCCCTGCAAAACCGCTCAACACAAATTGCCCTTGCTGGAATAAATTAATAAAAATACCACCAAACCCTAGAAGAGGGTTTCAATGTAGAACAACTCTCTAAGGGTCTTTAATCCACCAATAAGTTTGTCACTCTAGAAATGACTCTAAACCACATAAACAACCTCCAAAAACAAGTCGCTCCACTGGGAAAAATTATGCAAATAATTTTCTGAATCAATTCCCTTATTTTCATCCCTCAATAATTTATTATTTGTCTTAATCAGCTGAAACTTCAAAGATTTGTATCTTCCGGAATATTGAGAATTTCAATGCAAATGTTAGCTCAAAATGATCAAAAAAATAGTAGATTTCAAACAAAATTAGAATCAGAATTTTCCCTCTATGGGAAGTCCCTCAAAAGTAGTTTTGAAGTTACAAAAACCCTAGTTACAGCCCTAAAGGCTTCCAAAATCAACGAAACTCTTCAAACCAAGTCTGCCCACCTCTTTGACCTACAAATCATGAATTTCAAACTCTCCAAAGGGTTTGCAATAATTCCTTGATGAAAATGATGTCGAAAGACACCTTTGTAGATCCTCTTGCATACAATTATGTCCAATTATGACGCAATTACAGCGTTTGAATAGAGCTGACCTGGTAGAAGAATGGAGGTTTTCATCTCCAAACTCCTTGCCACACTTGAAGGTTTTCATTCTCAATTCGTTTGTTCAATCTTGACATACTTGCACAAGAATTTCAATATCCGAAAATGCATAACCTTCGAATGAACAACTCATCTTCCTTTTATATCCATGCCCCAAGTGTGGTGCCCAAAAATATGAGGGAAACTCTCTTTTTTTTAAATATGAAAAGAATCTTCTTATAATTTCACTTTAGGCCTTAAGTGCCCATGACCTTTAAAAAGACCCCAACTTAAATGGAAATTAGATTATTATTATTACAATATTTTAAATACTTAAAAATATTTTTTTATTTTAGTAATAATATATTTAATTTCAAAATGGGGACATTACAATCCTCCCCGCCCAAAATTGCTTGTCTTCAAGCAATTGCAATATCCAAAGAGGTATCCCAACACACCTTATGATGCAATGTCCTGTAATCCCTTCCCATGGAAGAGAAGCTCTGAATTGAAATCCGGCCCTATGTTTTGGGGGCTGCCCCCAAGTGTTCCAAGTATCAAAAGAGTCATCCAATGACTTCCCATGTCCCCATGCCAACAACTCTTTCAATACCGAGTGGTGCATGATAGAGTCCATTGCCATACCAAGCCAATTATTGCACCCAAAAAGTGTCTTCTTGCTGCACTATATGTAGCAGTTTGCTTGTACTATCCTCAAGGCAAGTAAACAAGTAAGGTTAAGGCCACCCATTACATTACTAGTTCTTTTAGGCCATGAGGGAACCTCCCAATCTTGCAAAAAATTAACCAAATGAATCACTCTGAGCAACATACCTTGCAAATGTCTCACCTCCATGTGTAACCCTTTGTGAAGAGTCATCATCATGTGTAAAGTGAAGTCCACCCAAGGCTCCCCTTTCTCGTGGCTTACGTGCAAGTGATCAAGTGATCATCAAGGGAATGCTCAAGATGCAACCAAATATATTGTTCTTCCTTACATATTTCATCATTTCCTTGTGCAAACCATGATCCCAAAAGATGTTCATATTCCTTAACTCTTCTTCCATGTCCATATTCTTCAAGGATGCCAATATGAACTCCAACAACATGAAAAGAAAGCTAGAGCTTCTAAATGAAAATTTTTTGGAAAATGATACCTCGGTGCCCCAAATGGAAGAATCTATTTGATCTCCGTCCCTTGTGTGCATACTAGGGTGGCCACCCTTCAACAACTCTTTGGTAGCCTCTACATGCCAAGGCAAAAAATTTTCAACTTTCAAACAATTGATCAAATCAAATGCTTTGAACAACATACCTTGGGAATAATTTTTTCCACTTTGCAATCCCCTTTGGATGGTACCTTTTATGTCCCTCATGTGCTCAACCATTGGCTGTACTATGCCAGAAAATCTGCCCTTTGTGTATGATGTTAGCCATGAATGTAGCAAGACAATTTCAGAACTTTCCGGAAGAAAAGAAGACCAAAATTCTTCCAAAATCATACTCTTGTAACCGGCTGTCCACTACTTGGGCCTTTGCCCAATCTAAGAGGGGTTTCATGCCCTCCTTTATGCACTCAACTTCACCCCTTGCATTGCTCTTGGTCATGGCAAGTGATGTCATCAATGAACCTACACATGAAGCAAACATGTTAGGAAAAACATTAGTGTTGATTCTATTAATATTGTTTTTGTTTTGTTTCCTTTCGTGATTCAAGTGATGATCAAGTAGATGTTGTGCATAGTAGTCTTGATACTCCTATTGTTCCTATTCCATCTCCTAGGCTTGCTCCACATAAGTTTATGCCAAAAACAACTATAAAATAATCTAGACTTGACGTACATATTAATGATTCTCGTAGAACTCGGAAACAATTTTGTAATTATGCTTTAATGTCTAAACTTATGGATAAAAATAATCCTCAAACACTCGAACAAGCTAAAGGTCACCCTCATTGGGAATAAGATATGAATGATGAATACATTTCTTTAATATCTAATTGAACTTGGGACCTAGTCCCTCTTCCTAAAGGTCAAAATTTGTGTAATGTCCCCAATTAGAGATCACAACAGTAAAAGACAAGCAACAAAGGGGATCGCCAAGCAAGGGAGAAGCGCCAAATTTAATGAGGGTCTTTAAAGCAATTAAAGTGGAGAGCCAATGATACATCCATATAACATAAACTAATTGTTATTTAATTAAATTGTTAACAGCCTTAATTTAATAAAAAGATGCCACCCTTGGAAGAGTCACATCTTTCAATGGGAGGTTGTAGGTATACATATTCCATCCTAGGAATGGAAGAAGGCATTCATCGAATTATGTATTAAAATATTTAATCATGTATAAGCAGCTACTTACAAGTGCATTTAAGGGCAAAACCCCTTAAACTACGTAATCCAGATACAAGGACGAAAACCCTTGTAATCAAATCCAAGGACAAAAACCCTTGTGGTGTAACTTTGTAATATTCGGAATCTATATTTGAAAATAAACAATTAATCCAATTTGACTTTATTATTATTTTATAAAATATTATTTAAAAGAATTGCAAAAAAACCAAATTAATGTAAAATATTCCGATTTGGAATATTACAGTGTATCAAAGCTGTTTTTCTTGCCAACCTGTGAACCATGGGGTCACTACATAAGGAAATTATGGACAGTTTCGCGTCGTACAACGTCCTTTCAACAGATATTCGAAAAAAAATCTCTTTTTCAAAATTTTTGGAGTTAAAAGAGTCATGGAATGGAAAAAGACACTATGAGGAAGACGAGTTCGTGAATCATAGTTATGAAAGCTCGGTATATGAAGAGAAATTCAATCTTCAAGAGGTCGTAGAAGAAAGGAAAAAAAAATCAATAGTGAATGTACCTCCTGTAGGCAATGGCAGTGAGGAAGAAGAATCAAATAATAAGATGAAAGATGATGGTTCTAGTAGCATTGGTAATAACATTCATTAAGAAAAGAAATGAGCATCTTGTTTGCAAATTAACTAAAGCTATTTGTGGTTTGAAATCACCTAGAGAATGGAAAACCAAAATCTATCAATTTTTTGTAAATCAAGGTTTTACTCGCAATTGCAATGATCCTATTCTTTTTGTCAAGAATATCGTTGGTGGCATGATTATCAATCTTATACATAATTGCAAGGAGACGCGTCCCCCACCCCATGGGATGTTTCTCGGGTATGGGAGAATGGTACGGAGATGTCTCACGTATCTTCCAACGTCTCCCAGACGTTCTCTATTCTAAAAAGTCCCATACCTTAAATGCATGAATTTTTTTGCTCGATAACCAGTCATTGTGGTTGAAAATCACAGTCAAAGGGCGAAAGGTATGAAATTTAAGTTTAAACTTTAAACTCAATGTTTAATGCATTTTTTTTTAAAGCAATGCAGGCATTGTTGTGAATGGCAATGCCCTGCATTGTCATGAACGAGAATGCCTATGCAAGCATTATCGTTCACTACAATCCCTGCATTTTCGTGAACAAAAAAAATGTAACATTTTAGGTTTAGCATGTAAGTTTTAAGCTTTTACTTTTTAATATTTATAATTTAATTTTAGGTTTTTAAAAACAAATAGATTTAACTTTATTTTTTTTAATTTTAAAACTTAAAATTTAAAAATTAATATTTAATATTTATAATTTATTATTTAATGTTTTTTATGTTGTTTTTTTAGATTGATAATCACTTTTGACCGGAGCTACAACCGGTTTGGGACACATATGGGGGCCCAGAGCCCCAAGCAATTACACAAATGACAACCACCACCATCATAATTACCAGTCATTGTGGTTGAAAATCACAATCAAATGGCGAAAGAAATGAAATTTAAGTTTAAACTTTAAACTCAACATTAAATGCTTTTTTTTAAAGCAACACAGGGATTGTCGTGAATGGCAATGCCCTGCATTGTCTTGAACGAGAATGCCCGTGTGGGCATTCATTCATGACAATCCCTGCATTTTCGTGAAAGGCAAAAAAATTTAACATTTTAGGTTTAGCATTTAAGTTTTAAGTTTTTACTTTTTAATATTTATTATTTAATTTTAGGTTTTTAAAAAACAAATAGATTTAACTTTTGTTTTTAAATTTTAATATTTAAAATTTATTATTTAATGTTTTTTATTTTATTTTTTTAGATCGATAATCTTTTTTACCAGAGTTACAACCGGTCTGGGACACATACGAGGTCCCAGATCCCCGAGCAATACCACAAACGACAACCACCACCATCACGATTACTAGAATTACATCCAACAAGCTTGAATACACCACAATTGGCTTCATGTGCCCAACAAGATTTGAACCTGGGTGGGGCTAAAAACATCCAACACACTTTACCAACTCACCCACATCTCATTAGCATGTTTTTTTTAATTTTATTTTATATAATATAAAATATTTAATTTATTTTTATTTTTATTTTTAACTTTTAGTTTTTAATTTTAATTTTGAAAACTTAAATTTTTATTTTATTTTAATTATTCTTTATTATTTAATTTTAGTTTAGATTTCTAAATTTTAATTTTTAATGTTATTTTTTTATTATATTTTTAATAAATTTGATATTATAATTAGTAATTACTTTTTTCTTAAAGTGCAATTGGCATTTTGCATATTACCCATCTCCTATGTTTCTAAAAAATGGCATACCGGTATGTGTACACATCTCCTCATACCAAACCCCTACCCTGGCATCTATGGTCTTAGAAGTTGATTTTTTAATTACTAGTAGAAACTCTTCATTTGTTTCTTTTACTAAGAATGCTTTAAAGAAAAACTTTGAAATCACAGATTTAAGATTTTTGCATTTTTTTTTAGGCATGCAAGTCGGGGAAGAAAAAGATAACATTTCAATTTCTCAATCCAAAGATACAAATGGTTTGTTAGCTAAATTAAATATACTTGACTGCAAACCAATTACCACTCCTTGGGAAGTTGGAGTCAAATTGCTTAATGATGTGGATGTTGATCATGTTGATCCTACTATATAAACTAGTTAGAATTTTGAATTATCTAACTCGTACTCATTCTCACATTGCTTTTGATTTTGGTTTAGTTTCATGTTTTATGCCCAAACCCCAAACTACTCATTTAAAAGTTGCTAAAGAATTCTTTGTTATCTTAAAAGGTGCTTTAACCCTTGGCATCAAGTATACCTCAAATAACAACTTTGCTTTAGCAGTTTCAACAGATTCTGATCGGGCTGGTGATCTAAATGATCGTAGATTGACATGATTACTTTTTTTCATTAGGATCTGGAACAATTTCTTGGAATAGTAAGAAACAACGAATTGTAATAGCCTTGTCCTCCACAGACACTAAATATAGAGGATGTAAACAACAATAGATAAATATGTATAAGTACATATTTTTACGTTAAGCCTTCTGATATATAAAATATGTACAATTTTATAAATGCCATATCCATTAGTATATGAATCTTGGGGTCTTGAAAATTTGTTGTAACTGTATTTGAGGTCATATCGATATCAAAAACCATTTCCAATGCCATGCAATACTGACAAAAATATAAATAAAAAAGCATATACAGAAATCAGCTAAGTTTTGTGCAGAGATTCAAAAAAAGTCATATTGAAATTTTAAAAGTAGACAAGCAGATTTGAGTTACTCACTAGACTTATTTATTGACACGTTCATAAGCACAATCCACTGAACAGATAAAAAAAAATTTAAATAAGACAACTAGAGTATAGTAGTGATTTCAGAAATCTCAATTTTCTGTGCATAGGAAGACAACTCCAGAATATACTGTACAGAAATTAGAAAAGAATGTCTAGCCTACACACAGAAGACACAAATCTGAGAAACACTCTTCGGGTAGAAAATACTATCAACGAAAATATGTAACTAGTTTTATTCCTTCTAGAGAAATTTATGACAAAGTTACAAAGATAAATCTTCACCTGGGAACAATTACACTTTGAATCCTCAATTAAAGAAAATCCAAGTTACCGATTCGTTTTCTGCCCTGGCGTGAGTTAGAAGAACCGGGTTCGCCAGTACGGTGATTTTTTTTCTTTGGGTTCGTTTTGGGTTCGTTCGTACAAAAATATATATAAAAAATTAAAAATATATAAAAATTCTAGTTTGATACATAGGAAATTAGTGACATTCTCATTAACCACATAGTATGCATCTTGATCATCATTAAACAGAAATGATAAATATTAAAATATCAAATGTCAAATGTCAATAATCACCGTAGGCAAAAGATTAGAATGATGCTTGATGAAGATTCACCCCTACAGCAGCAATGGAAGGCAAGTATACAATAAGAAAATTAGAAAAATAAGAGGAAAGTAGTTTTCCTTTTGTCACTTTGTTTTTATCATTTGTGTTATTTTTAGCTTTTGCTTTTGTTTATACTTGGCTTTTAGAGTTTAGGAATGTGTTTTTTTATTATTTACTTCCATTGATTTTGGTGAAAAAAATTTAAAAAAACGTTTTGACTGTTGTTGACCTCCATATGTTGGGGATTCACCATTCCAATGCCCAAGGTTTGTCCCTGGGTACCCAGGTACAAGGTTCTTCTAGGCTTTTAGGGTTTAGGAATGTGTTTTTTATTATTTACTTGCATTGATTTTGCTGAAAAAAAATTTAAAAAGGCGGTTTTTATTGTTGTTGACCGTCGTATGTTGTGGGTTCGTTATCCCAATGCCCAGGGTTCAATCCCTAGGCACCCGGGTACAGTAGGGTTCTTCTGCCAAAAGAACCTTGTCATACCCAAGTGCCTAGGGACAAAACCTGGGCATTTGAATGAAGAATCGAACCCATACCCGCACCTGGTTCAAACTCAAACCCCCAACGCCTGCGAAAAATGAAAAACCAGTAACTTAGAAGAAAATGCTACATCCAACTCCTCTATTTCCTGGCTGCTCTCCTCTATCCCTACATGTCCTTGGAGGGTGATTTTATATTGACTGTTTCTTGGTCCTAGGATAAAAGGCAAACCATTATTTTGACTTACAAAAACTTCGTGTCGTTCTTGATTACAAAATAATTTCGTTTCCTTGCACCAGAAACCAGCTTTAAAGCGTGCCAGGGATGTATGTAGCGGTTAAGATGACCTTGTGCTTCAAAGTGACAATTAAAATCACAAGAAACTTCTTTGGAAATGCCGGTCGAAGCCAAATGGCCGCTAGTAACCAAGGGTGACTGAGATGTCCACTGGAAACTCCTCCCAAAATGCATCTAGAAAGTAAGTGGCAGCTAGGAACCAAACAACTGCAAAGACGTCCACTATAAACAATGCCTGTTGGAAATGGAATCTCTACCTATCTCTGCCAAGCAATCTTTTTGCATTTTTTTCCTTTCAGGCATTTCAAGTCAGCCATGCCTAGATATGACAATTCCTATCAGGGTAGAGTCCTAATAAAGCACATATTTTTCAGAATATTGGATACTTGTATCTGCTATAGTTGTACTCAAATTCATATCAAGTACACTAGATATAGATATGACATGGATACCACATTATATAGGTAAAGTCAAATGGACCTCCAATCAGTACAAGGCCCAAGAATGGGGGAAATGGTTATAAGCAAAGTTTATGGTGACAATAATAAAGAGAAATTTTCACTTCATCTTACACATCACCACAATTAGATCAGTATTGCAAGTTGTGGCATATTTAAGCTTACATATCAATCCACTTGATAAGATGACCTTCTTAAATGGATGGTTAGTACAGGGGATTTACTTGCAACAACCAGAAGATTATGTGTAACAAAGTTAGGAGCACTTAGCATGTCAATTATGCAATAACTATGGGCTGAATCATCCTCATGTGGTTGTTGGGAAATGTCTCAACCTTGCATCTACACAATGGACATTGTGTGCAAGGTGTTTACGCAAGCACTGGTTGCGTAGGATGTTGTGCAGGTTGATTGCGCAAGCACGAATGGTTGCGCAGACTTGCGTGGAAACTGCATATAACAGTCGCGTAAGGTTGTCAGCGTGTGAATGATGATAGAGTTGCGCAAGACATTCTGCACAATTTCATTGCACTATGGTAGGTTGCGAAGTGGAGCGCAGTGGTTGAGTCAAAATAAGGTGTTGCGAGGAGTTGTGCAAAATGTCAAGCAGTGAAGATTATATTAAGGTATTTCATACACTTGTTTGAGTGCATTTGTCAGATAGAAGAAGTGTTAGTAGCATTTTGGTGGTGCTTTCACACAAAGTTGTTGAGTGTTATACAATTATCACTTGGCTCAGTAGTTAGTGAATGCAACTTCCCCTATTGTGCGGACATTACAAGGTGAGTGTCGGATAAAAGCATGATTCTTCTCAGGAAGGATAAACACAAGAGAGTAGTTAAGTGTTGAATACAAACAGTCAAGTGTGCACATTGTAATATAAAGAAAAGCATGGTATGAAAGGTTACATAACCTTGCGACTTGGTTTAGTATTGTAAGATGATTCAATTTATGTTATAATCTGAAAGGTTATTGTGTTGGGTTTTTTTTACCTGAATAGGTTT
Source organism: Torreya grandis (assembly GCA_037957365.1). NCBI lineage: Eukaryota > Viridiplantae > Streptophyta > Pinopsida > Cupressales > Taxaceae > Torreya > Torreya grandis. Next base: position 239,855 of record JARHVA010005517.1, read on the forward strand.
TCCACATGAAATTGTGTGTATCTATGTGTTTGTCTTTATTTTTGTATGTGTAACGTTTACTTAGCATATCTCTCCTTTGTATTAGTTTATTGCGCACAATTTATTCCCAACATTTGTTTTCAGAGCTCAATTGTAAGCTTTCTAGAAGTTGGAATAACTTACAATAAACGGTTTCCTTAAAGTGGGAGTTCTATGGATGAATCTTGTGCGAAGAAAATGACAAGAAACATAAGTAGAGATTGGAAAATTCAATAGTCAAAGTTGAGTTATGGAAACTCAAGATGGAAGATCTCGTGGTAGACACATCATTGGGATTTTGTAGTAGACACAACACCCATGGGAATAAAATTGGAAGAATTGGAAAAAGTTGATAGGAAAACTAGATGATCTATCAAATTTTGCTTGTTGGATTCAGTGTTAGTCAGTGTTTTCACAAAAAAATATGGCGAAGCTTCTTTCAGAAAAGTCAGGTACATTGTACCAAGCAAAGTCACTAGAAAACAAACTATTTCTATGAAAGAAGTTGAATTCATTGTGAATGAATGATAGTGACTCGGTTGCAGAGAACCTAAATTCCTTCAACACAATGTTAATTTTGTTGTCGTTCGTCAATATCAACATGGATGATGAAGAAAGGTGTATCATGTTGTCCTCTTTTCCAAACTCATGGGATAATCTACTGATGACAATCACTAGTACTACATTGGAGCTAAAAGTGGAAGATGATGCGCAAGTATGTCGAAAGCTATCAGATGAATGTCACCCTGTCCATACGAGGTCACTCACAAGAAATAGGCACGCAGAAGACTATGGATAAGTGCTCCAAGTCTAGAGGAAGATCTGATGCTCCAAATAGATCCTTGAAGTGTTGGAGCTGCAACAAGACAAGGCATTACAAGGACCATAAAGCGAACAAGGTGGAAAAAGCCAAACCACCGGATGTTGCACAATCCTGAAATGAGAGGTTTATGTTGTTGGAGATGGAGATGGAGATGTATATCTCGCATGTATGCAATGATGCATGCTTGATTGACTTTGGAGCCTCCTATCATATGATTCTTACGAGGGAGTGATTCTGTGAATATGAAGAATATGATGGTGGTGATGTCTTTCTGGGAAACAACTCAGTGTATAGGATTGTGGATAGAGGATGCGTGAAGTTGAAGTTCGAAGATGGAAGGATCCAGACTCTCCCAAGTGTTTTGCACATTCTTGACCTTCTGAGGAATCTGATCTATGTGATCAAAATCAATGATGTCGTTGTCCAGGTCTCATTCAGCAAAGATGGGTGCAAAATGATGCGCAGAGCCATGGTGTTGGTAAGAGGTGTGCACACGAGTACTCTATTCAGGATTGATGCAACTATAGTAAGCAACACATGTAACAACACCATTGTTCTTGAGGCCAAGGCTGAAACAGGAAGTTGCACATTGCTTTCGACAAAGAAGACAATGCTCTGGCATCTTAGGCTAGGCCATATTGGTGAGAAAGGTCTACGCATGTTGTGGACTAGAGATATAGCAAAAGGGATGGATAACTATCCCTTGAACTCCAACTTGTGCAAACATTACATCTACGACAAGCAGAGTTGGGCGAACTTCCCTACAAATGTTGCATGGGCAAGTGGGATATTGCAGATGATCCATAATGATGTTTTTTGACCAGTTGATGTTCCATCACCGAACAAGTCTATCTTTTGTGTGTCTTTCATGGACGACTACTCTCACAAGCCCTGGATATACTTCATCCTAAAGAAATCTAAAATCCTCAAGAAATTCAAGGAGTTCAAAGCCTTTATGGAGAACCAAATGGAAACGAGCATCAATGTATTGTGCATAAACAATGGAGGTGAGTTTTGCTCCAAATAGTTCAACGAATTTTATAGGCAGAGTGGTATTCAAAGGCAAAAGAAAACTCCATATACATTGCAACAAAATAGAGTTGCAAAGCATATGAATAGGATGTTGATGGACAAGGCTTAGAGTATGTTGAGTGGTCCACACTTGGAACAAAAGTTTTAAGCTAAAGCCATAGCTATTGTTTGTTACCTCGTCAATAGATCACCCACATCAGCATTGGTTGACAAGACTCTACAAAACGCATGGACTAATAAGAATTCATGCTTGTGAAACACGAATTTTTTGTTGCAAAGCGTACACTCACATCCCAAAGGAGAAAAGATCAAAACTTAACTTTAAGTCTATGGAGTGCATGCATCTTTATTGGGTATGGGAGTGGTGTCAAAGGATACAAGCTTTGGAATCCCAAAACAAAGAAGGCAGTATATAGCCAAAATATGGTCTTCAGGGGGGTGCGAGAGGTTTTTTCGCAAAAAGAACCAAAGGAAGAAACAAAAAAGATGCAATGCATCTTGATGTTGAAGAGCATGTATCAAAGTATGATGCGACGAATGAAAAGTCACGAGAAGAGGAGCCTACAACTCCTACTCAAAGGAGATTGAACTGGGTGCACAAAATGCTTGAAAGGTATAACCCACAAGATTTTTGTTGTGCATTCCTGCCATCAGTAATTGATAATGAAGACCGCACGACAATGAAAGAAGTTCTTGGTTGCATAGAGAGAAAACTTTGGAAGAAGGACAAGGAAATGGAGTCTCTCGACAAGAATGAGACAAGGGACTTAGTGTAGTTACATCCTAGATGAAAACCTTTGGGCTACAAGTGGGTTTTCAAGAAGAAGCAAAACACGTAAGGTAAACTAGAGAAGTACAAGGCTCGCCTGGTAACAAAGGGATTCTCATAGGTAGAGGGAATTGGCTTTGTTGAGACCTTTCTTCGTTTTACGAAATTGACTTCAATTAGGTTTATTTTAGCTAATCCTATTACTTTTCATCTTGAGATAGATCAAATGGATGTTAAGACAACATTTTTGGATGGAGAGCTTGAAGAAAAAATCTATGTCACAACCAGAAAGCCTCGAGGTAAAAGGGAAAGATGAGTTGGTCTTTGAGTTGAAGAAGTCCTTGTATGGCTTGAAGCAATCACCCAATATGTCGAATCATAAGTTCAACAGTTATGTGGTTGGACTTGTGCTTGCGTGCAACAATGTTGATCCTTGTGTTTACTATAAGGAAGGGGGTGATAATGTTGTCATTATAGTGCTCTATGTGGATGAAATGTTGATCAAACATGACAAATGCATGATCAAGTAGGTGAAGTCTCAACTATTTGCGTAGTTCAACATGAAAGATCTTGGTGCCACAAAATTCATCTTGGGCATGGAAATCAAATGGGATCATGCAAAAAAGAAGCTCTAGCTAGACCAGCGGAAGTAATGTTGAAACGGTATTAGAAATGTTCAACATGCAGGATTGCAAAACTATGCACACACCTTTTCCAGTTGGTCATAAGCTATCAACTACGCAATGCCCAAATATACGAGGAGTTGGCGAACGAGTCAGGTTCCATATGCGAGTGTGGTGGGAACCCTGATGTCCACAACAGTCTATACAAGACTTGACAATGTGCAAGCAATGGGGGTGGTTAGCAGATTCATGTCCAATCTAGGCAAGGAGCATTGGGCGACGGTAAAAAGAAGCTTAAGGAATCTTTGCTAGATTTCTAAGTATTCGATTTGCTATCAAGGCACATACGGTGAAAGCAAGGTTTTGAATCTACAAGGATTTGTGGATTCTAATTGGGCTAGATATTTTGATTGTTGTAGGTCTACCAATGCGTATGTGTTCAACTTGTTTCGTAAAGCTATAAGTTGGAGGAGAAAACGACAGTCTAGTGTTGCAATAGCTACCATCAAAGCTAAATATATCATAGCTACTCATGCAAGCAAGGAAGCGGTGTGACTTCAAAGGTTGTGTACTATGGTTGGGTTCACACAAAAAGTTGTAACGATAGATTGCGATAGTCAAAGTGCAATTTGTTTGCAAAGATCCTTGACTATCAATCTCGGATGAAGAAGATTGATGTGCGATATGATTTTGTAAGAGAAATGGTGTAAGAAAAAATGATATATCTAAAGGTGGACACGAAGGAAAATGTTTTGGATTCATTGACCAAGGCAGCGAGTACTGATAGGTTTTCTTGGTGCAGGAAAGAGATATGCTTGGCTACCCGAAGCTACTAAAGGATGAATGCATGCTCCCTTATGCAAAGTGTTCAACAAGTGGGAGATTGTTGGGCAATGTCTCAACTTTGTATGGATCTGTGCAATGGTAATTGTTTGCCAGGTAGGTGTTTGCACGAGCACTGGTTGCATAGGATGTTGTCCAGGTTGATTCTACAAGCAAGGATGGTTGTGCATCCTTGCATTGAGAATGCCTATGACAGTTGCAAAAGGTTGTCAGCATGCAGAAATAATGGTCGAGCAGCATAGGACACTCTACATAGTTTCATTTCATTATGGTAGGTTGCGAAGCAAAGCGCAGTGATTGAGTCACAACAAGGTGGTACGAGGAGTTATGCAACATGTCAAGCAGTAAAGGTTATCTTAAGGCATTTCATACATTTGTTTGATTGCATCTATCAAACTAACGAAGTGCTAGCAACGTTTTGTTGCGCTCTGACATGAAGCTATTGACGAGCGTCACACATTTATCACTTGGCTCAATAGTTGGTGAATGTAGATTCCCTTGTTGTACATGTTAAAAAATCAATGTCAAATAAAGGTATGGTTCTTATCAATAAGGATAGGCATGAGTGTGGTCGAAAGCTGAATACACATAGTCAAGCATGTGCATTGCAATATACAATGAAGCATTGTATTGAAGGTTACATAGCCTTGTGACTTGGTTTACCATTGGAGGTGGTTCAGTTTATTTTATAATCAAAAAGGTTATTGTGTTGGGGTTTTTACCCGAAAGGTTTTTCTCGAATGAAAGTGTGTGTATCTGTGTATTTGTCTTTATCTTTGTATGTTTAAGGTTCGCTTAGCATATCTCTCCTTTGTATTAGTTTATAATGCACAAATTCCCAACAGTGGTATCAATGTATTATGCATATCTACAAGAAAGCACTTTGGTGTAGATTCCAATCTTTGCTTAAGCATCTAGGTCCATAGAGACTGGAAGAACATGTGCATTGACTCAAATCAAAAATCACTTGGAGTAATGATCTATAAACTAGGTGGATATTTAATCTAAGTTTCACTAACACAGACCCTATTCTCCTAGCTTAACAACAATTGGTTATGTGACTGTTCTAGGTTATTAAAATTGCAAAAACAGAGATAAACAAGTGTTGAAAATGAAATGTACAAGCTATTGCACATAAACATGAAGCATATGAATGAGCAAAGCACAAAACAAACAAAAGATTTATCCTAGAGAAACCCAATGTGTAAAAAACTCCAGCGGGTGAGGCAATTGCACCCCTTTTCCAATATGAGATTTAAGAATTGTACAAGGTACAGCCGAAACATGGCTTTCATGGATAGAATCTTCTCTACCACTCTATCCAAAACTCATACACAAGAATGCTTTATACTTATTAGATACTTCTTTGTACTTCCACACAACTGAACCAATCATCTATAACTAACAACAATGATATAACAAGAACAAAGACTCAAACTTGCAACAAACAATGTGAATCCAACTTCCATCATTCTCACTATTTGTTTTTATGTTTACCACCTTCCCAAAACCTGTATTAATACTCTCTCAAATTTAGAACCTATCAATAAGTTGAATTGAACCACCAAGGTGAAGAAGAAATGTTGCAACCAACCAAATTCAGATGGCTCCAGAGTTCTTTAGTTGGCTCAGGAGATGAAGAGTTAGTCTCCTGATATCAACTTGCAAGAAAGTCCACTAACTTTCGGAGGCCATAACTTTTGCATACGAACTCGAAATGACATGCCGTTTTTTTTTTTAACTTGTCTAACTTTTCGAGAGGAACTCAAAAGGTACTTTTGATGCCAACCATATGTTGTTTTAACCTGTACAAAAGAAACTAGTATTTCAAGAACTTGCAACATACCGACTAATCACCATGAACATATCAGGATCATCCTCATACTTATTTTCCAAAGAAGCATATCTAGTGCGATGATTTTTTGGAGCATGAAATGTCTTACAAAAGTGTATTAAGAACAAGAGTTACATCTAATTGTGCATAGTGGAAACCTTTAGTACATATGACTAGTACATTAGGATCCAAATTTGGATCCAGTAATCTCCAAATATTGATCAGTGCAGATTGACATGAGGCTATTGTTTCAAATTGGTCAGCAATATCATCTTGTGGTAAAATGTGAAAATACCCACAAGGCCATTTGAGTACAGAAGCAACGCATATATCAAGATGTCATGCATAAAGGAACTAAAATGTTTCAGAAGATTTCTTGGAGATGTTGGACTTCATCGCAAAAATAACACCACATTAAGGTGTGAGAGTCCAAACTATGTGGAAATGGCAAAGAATACCAGATTTCAAGCATAGCATGATTGTCTTAATTCTAAAAAAAGTCAATGATTTACAATGTATTATCTCCGTTCCTTGCCATCATTAGTGTTTTCCAAATATTTGTGGAAAATAGTATACCGTGTATGATGTGTGGAAGTTGCAAATTCCTATTAGTATTCTATCTTTTCCCACATCTCATCATATATGCTAATGATTTATTATGTTTCTTACTCTTACGATACAATTTTCAAATAGGGTATATTTATCAAAACTGAAAAAACTGTCTTCAAGAATGGAGAGCAACATTTGCTTAAAATGGTAATTTACACCAGAATAAAAAGTAAGCGAAACCTGAAAATTCCTCCATCCATACATAATGGGATTGCCATTAAATATAAAAGAGGATAAATTATTTGTTTATACATAGATTTGATGCCAAAGTTTTATTTTCTTTCAGAATCTTAATTGCATCCAACATGATGTAAGATTCAAATATGAGATATTTTCTTTAAGAAACAACAAAAACAAGATTTTAAATTTTTAAAAGACTCATTCCCATGTGCCATAAATGTAATGTCCCCTTTTTGGACGTTAGAATAGTATTATTACTAAAATAAAAAGTATTTCTACATACTTAAAATAAAGTAATAATAGTCTAATTTGTTTTTCACTTAAGATGGGACCTTTTGAGGGTCACGAGCTTATTTAGCTCTTAAGTGTTTTTAAAAGTAAATTGTCCTTATAATCCACTAACTCTCCCTTCATAACTAAAAGGGTGGATATATAAGGAGGTTGTGGATCTCATTTGAAGGGTATGCGAATTTGGATATTTGGATTTAATAATCAAGTATGTCCAGCTTGAAGAATGTTACCCTTCAAGTTCTACTAATTGTTCTATAAGTGGTGTCTATCAACACAACTTTTCAATTGAAAATTGTACTTCATCCTTTGAAGATTTATTTGAAAATTTCATCTAACAATTGCAGCTTCAAGGTGGGCGATTTGCCTAGAGAGCTTGGACGAATCACTTGAAGGGTTCGTGAGACCTTTGAAGAGTGGCAATTTGCTTATCAGGGAAGTTGTTGGTTTTCCTCCTAGGGCGATTTGATTTGGAGCTTGGAATCATCTTTTGAGGGCCTTATTGTTGGTGGAAACCCTCTCCTAGGGTGAAGGTAATTTTTATGTATTTTTCCTAGAGGGGCGAATTGCTTTTGAGATAAGATAGCATGTTTCTTGGGCTGATTTATGCTTCGGAAGTATTTAGAATTATTTCTATAGTTTTCCCAAGAAAGGCGAATTGGTTTGAAGGCTTGGGAGGCATTGTTAAGGGTTTATTTCAACGGTTTGATATTCAAAAAATTATTTGCATAATTTTGTGTGAAAGACTAGGGTTTTCAGAACTTCGGGACATCATTTGGAGGACTCTTAGTAGTTGAAAATTTTTGAAACTCTTTTTGTTTGAAAGCTACTATTTTTGTGATCATTTTGAGCTATAATTTGCATTGGGATTCCAAATATTCTGAGAGATGAATTTTCTAAGTTTCAGCGTGTTGAGGCCAATAATTAATTACTGAGGGCAGCGATTTGACTACTCATCATTTCTGATTTTTAACGGGCATTCTTTGGCTGATTTTTGGGTTCTAAGTGTGGGGAATATTATTATATTCTCTGATTTATGGTTTGGAATTAATTGCACTAATTTCTCCAAGTGTGGCGACTTTATTGGGAAGTGTTTGTACGATGTTTCAAAGGTTTGAAGTTTGTATCAGTTGGCTACAAGTACATATAATTCCGACTTGGAAAGAATAGTGAAAAGAGGTATTTATTATTGCAAATTTGAATGGTTGCTGATTTATTTTCAGAATTATTTGGGGCTTGTGGAAAATATCTATTTTGGTCCTTTGTTCCAATTTGAGGACATTACAAAAAATCACAAATTAAGAAGTTACTCATACCACAGAATAAAACAAGACATTTAAAACCTCCAAAAAATGAAAATAAAATATCAACTTTAGATTCAATCGTCAATCGCACCCAGCAAGTGTGACTTAAGCATTGTCACGATGAAGATTCAAGTTTAAATCACATTGGGAACCACTGGACACAAGCACACATGGCCCATGATAATGCAGGTCCCAGAGCACGTGGGCAGACTGATAAAACCCACACCCAAGGATTTGACCCTTTTTTGTGTCCCAACAGTTGTGGGATTCATTTAAAATCCTTGGTAACCAAGCAAAAAATAATTCAATCATCTCTCAGCAAGTCCCAAAAAAAAGTTGATCCACTAAAAGTTGTTATGATGCTTTCAGATTAAAAAATTTCAGCGCATTCTTTTAAATTTGACAGAATGATTATTTGCCCCCAACAAAAAAAATGAACTGACTTAAAAATTAGACATCCTAAATGATTCCCTGTAGCATTTTCCAGCTTGATAGATTATTTTACAAAAGAAATTTAAGAAAGCAGAATGCATACTTGGGATCAGCAATAGGTAATCTTCGAACAAGCAGAGTCCCACCCTGACCTGACACAGTGGGTACCATCTCTTCCCCTCTGTTATAATGCAAATATGTCAACTTTCCTTGGAAAACATTCTTAAATACATTTTCGTTCACTTGCTTGTCTGTAATTTCACCGATTTGGTAGTTCTGCATGACATGTTTACTAGTATCAGGAAAGAGTTTGATATTCAAAAAGATGCAAGTCTAACTTATAAAATAGCAATAAAGCTCAAAAAAATTATAAAATAAATTTGTGATCATGATTCATTTTTTATCTAATGAAAAAAATTACCACACCCCATGACAGGAAATACAGGCGCGACCATTCTATGAAGGATTCAAAATGAGGCAGCAGTAAAAGGTAACCCGGAAAAGCTGGATAAGATTATCATTAAACAGTGGCAACATTATTCAAGACTACTCTTTAGGGTTTTCAATACCAATTATTGACTATTAACAAGGCTGAATTTTCTTCTTTGATATAGGAGCTTAATCTGTTTTAGTTTCAGAGTAGGAAGACTAGATACAAAAGTGTTTTTTTTTTTTTTTTTTTTTTTTCAAAATGCTAGACTACCAAACAACATTAATTGCAAAAATATACAATGAACATAGCACAGATGAATATAAGAGAACAATAAATTTATTGTATTAGGTAGTGTACGATAAAATGGCTGGTACAGGGAGGTCTTGTCACATCAACACCCTTATTCCGACATTCAACTTCTTATCTATAAGACCATTAGTTGTTGGTTAAGAGGCAACCATTGACTTAACTGTTCATTACTAAAAAGTGACTAATATACTACCAAAGGCAACAACACAAGAATTAGCAACATAACTAAGTAGCCTAGCAAAATATTTATTTTAGTTTATAACAAATAAACATGACGGACTACATTATCCCCCTTTTAACATATCAGAGTCCCTTCCAACACAACCTAATTACAAGTTAGAGAAGGATGGCAAGCAAGATGGGAAGAAGAAGTCGTTGGAGGTACGGCTGTCCCACTTGACTTCAACTTCTTCAATTCAGCTTTAAGTGCATACACCTCCTCAATATGCTTCTTCAATGGCTCTCTGCAGTGATTTCATGCTCCCGAGAACTCTACACTATTTTCACTGCATCATGCATCCTCCCCTTCAACTGATCTTTTTCAGCTTCCACTGCCCAAAGTTCTGCCACTCAGGCCCATCAGCTATGTCACTCCTGCTCATACTCAACAACCTTATTGTCTTGGTGCTGACTGACCTAAGTCTGTTGGCTATGCTGCTCTTGAAATCTCATACATTACTTCTCCAACTGACAGCACAAGGCCTCATTTTCCTATGTAAATTTAGCCTCTTCAATATGTAGTAGGTGTTCACACAAGGCAAACTGTAACATTAAATCTTGATATCAAAAGGTGTGTTCATTAAAATCAAGGGCTTCCAACACACCTACCACATAAAAAATGGTTGGATGAGTCATAGTGGATAGCCATTGCTGGGACATCTCTAAAATATCACACATCAGCCACCCTTGGTTAGAAAAAGGGAAACAAATTCCAGATCACAATCTTCTTCCATAAATTTTCTTATGCAAGCTAAATCCCTTCGGAAGTATGAGGATGATTGTGGTAAAAGATGCATTAGAGGGGTTTAAAATAATATTAGCTTTATATAAAAATATATATAAATAATTAATTAACAACAATAATGTAATAATATGAAAGACAGTGACTTTTCAAAGTTTTTGTCTCTCATTCTAACTAAAGGTTAGAGATTATGTTGATGAGAGGGATGAAAACAGGAAGAAAAAGCATACATATAGTTTTATGAGATTCAAGGAAAAAGTGAGCTAACATTTAGGTATCAAAGCACAAACCCTGGCCATTTTAAATAAAATGTGGAAGAGACAAAAGTTTCAAGAGCATGATCGCTTGTCAATACTCTTCAATTGAATGTGGAATTTAGTCCATGACATTTTGCAAGGAACGGAAAAAATAGTTTTCACGGTTTTGGAGCAATTTCTATATAATAAATTCATGTATACGCAAAATCGTTCTTTAATTAGTAATGGTCACAATGGAATCTTGTGATTTTATTTTGGCACACAACAAATTGGTATCTTCATGAAAGAAGCAAGGCATGTACTTTATGAGAAGAGCATTGATTTGTTTGACGATGTCATCTTTCAAAATCAAAAAAGCTAATGCATAAACATAATTTTGAAGAACCTAAGATTAATGTGAATCCACGATATCACGGATCGTGTGAGAAGATAGGTGATACTATGTGGGCTCAGAATGTGGACAGCTTCGTTGGTAACTTGTGAATTAAATGTGCAACCATATCCTTAGAAATAATAAATTAATGGGACAATGCATAATTTATAGGTTGGCATGGTGAATTCGTGCCCACTATCATCATACATGCATTAGTTATTAAGGATATGTGTATGCATATACCATCTATTCTGTGTGGAGCCCTACATGGACCTGTTTTAAAGGATATAGAAAGAAAAACATAAATCATTTTCACCTAAAAAAGGGTGATCAAAGAGAGCTCAACTTCTTTGCTAGTAAGGTGAGATTATATTGAAAAAGTGAAGGAATCAAATGGCGTGTGTGATCTTGGACAAGATCTAAACATATTTTATTAGAAAAGTATGATGTTAAAGAAAAACATTAGCAGATCATTTGTTTTCCTTGTTTGGTAGATAAAGAGATCAGAGTAGCACAACCAAAACATATTAATCACAAATATATGGAAGAACGTGGAAATTATCTTGGTTTAAGCATCTGAAAAAGGGAATGAAAATTTGGTGAGAAGAGAGACGAAGGTTTGAGAAAACTAAAAGAAAAATAAATTAAATAAGAAACAAAAAAAGACAAGACAAAATATAAGATAACAAAATGTCATGGCATACTAAAATAAAATGTCTCAACCCTACTTCCTTTTACCATTATTGGCAAAAAGAAAAAAGCTTTGTCAAAGGAATTTAGAGGCTTGTTTGTGTAGCAAGACTTGTGTAAGTCGACTTGATAATACTTAGAGCTAAGTATGGGATACAAGATATATATATATATATATATGTGTGTGTGTGTGTGTGTGTGTGAATACTAACAATTGTAAGATGAATGTGCTGATAAGTGTGTAAAATTATCTTAACTCAAAGATGGGTAAAAATCACATGATAGATGAGAGTGAGAAGTATGTTAATACCCTCCAAGGGTAAAGACAACTCCAAAGATTAATGTGATGTGATGTGATAATATTCCATACGAGGAATGAATCATGAATGAATACGCAGTGTTGTGTTATACAAGAAATGTGATTATGAACAATTACCCACATGTGATCAAACCCTCGTGTGCAACTAGATTGCAATAGTCATTTATTTGGGTCGAACGCCAGTGGTTATAGGCTTGCGATCATTCCCTGTTGGCATTTGTATTTTAAACTTTGGAAATATCAAGGAAGATCATGAACGTTTGAATTGATAAAGAGGTTTAATATAGAGACTAAGAAAAGAGATAAGATGGAGCTCTTAAAAGGCTACATGACATTGGGATGGGGCATCCAACCAAAGGCAGAGTGCACCTTGGAAGTGCCTAGCCAAGTTCATTGTGGACACATTTTTTAATGTTTTATACACCATTGTTGTGCACAAGACCTATTAAGCTTCATGGCTGATCCTCAAGTTACTGATTCTTTTTGGAATTTGATAAGAGTACTCTTGTTTTATTACTCAACTACTTGTGCTTGATTAAATAAAGACTATAATGATTGATAAAAATAGAAGCATATTAATATATGTTGGTATATTTTTTAAAATCCAAACTGACATTTATGTCCGGTTATTTTAATGTAGATGGCACAAAAAACATCTTTTTGCAAGATAGTGACAAGAATTAAGTAGAGTTCTTTAACTATTGGGTAATGCGTAATGAAAGTATTACATATATGTCGTATGAAAATTGGGGGTGCCCGTCTTGTCAATATCAGAGACGTCGAATAATGAATCGCATCTAATACTTTTTGGGGGTTACTAAAAAATTATATTAGATTTATCAATATGATTTATAATTTGGGAAATGACTTTGTTATTTTGAGTTAAAAGCTACTTGGATGGTATGTAAGACAAGGAGAATGTAATGGACTTGAATCCCTTCAAAAGCATGACGATGATTGTGGTAAAGGACGTATTAAAGGGGTTCATAATAATATAATGTTTATACAATTTATTATTAAAAATTAATTATCTGAAATAATATAATAATATGAAAGGAGATGAATTTTCAGTGCTTATCTCTCTCATTCTATTTAAAGGTTAGAGATTATGTTGATGAGGAGGAATATAGGAAGAAAAAGCATGTATATAGTTCTAGAGGATTTAGAAAAAGTGAGATAATAGACCGCCTCATTCAAAATCAATGGACCCTGAATTTTCCATACGAGTGCATGCAAATCCTTGATAGTGTTTGCAATGTCAAGCACAATCTATGCCATGGTCCATATTTTGTATGCCCCAATAGACTTCAACTGCTTCACTCAAGCTCTAAATGCATACACCTCGGTGTGATTCTTCAAATAATCTCACTTTCCCTAGAACAATTCACCATTTGCATTGCCTCCTACATCTTCCCCTTTAATTGGTCTCTTTCAGCTTCCAACATCTAAAGTTCTGCCACTCAAACCCCAGTTGCATTAACTCCTACTTATTCTCAGCAACCTTATTGGCTTAGTGTTGAGTGCGCTAAGCATACCAGCTAAGCCACTCTTGAAATCCGGTACACTTCTTCTCCAATTGGCAATGCAAGGCCTCATTTTCATGCGTGTTAGCCTCTCCATTATATAGTAGGTGTTGTTCACACAAGGCAGGCTGTCACATTAAATACTAATATTGGAAGATATGTTCAATAGAATCGAGGGCTTCAGCAATGACTAACACACAGAGAAATGGTTCAATGAGCCATAGTGGGTAGCCAAAGCTACCACATCTCTGGGATATACCCTTGGCCACCCTTAGTTCACAAAAATGCAAACAAATTCCAATGACAATCTTTTTCCACAAATTTTCTAATGCGAGCTGCCTTGTTCAAAATCAATGGGCATTGAGACTACAATATAGCTACATTTGAATCCTTGAAAGGGTTTGCAATGTTAAGCATAATCTATGCCATGGACCCATATTCTACAAAAAGTGATACAATGTATCAAATGGGTTCCTATTGTCTTGTCAAGGAAGATGTACTGGAACAAATTCCATGCCAAGTACCTAAATCTCACTTGGCCCTATTTGTGAAGGATTTGCATAAAATTTTAACTCTTCTTCCTCTCTCATCTGTATGTTTTCTTCTGGTAATCGATAAGTACCCACCTAATGCCATGGCAATGGTTCAATCTCGCACACGGTTGTACGAGGTACATCGTAAGGCCTTCTAGGGTTGATTGGAGGTACAACCAAATTTGTATTTTCTGGGGCTCCCAATTGGCTTGACCAATATTCTATCTAGCTTGCTTCATCCCTTGTCCACAACAGAGTTACAACATAGGGGTAACAACAAGTAAAGCTAGTTGCTCAAAGGATATAGACACATTGTGTAAAGAAGGCTATGATACCCAAGGTTTCCTACTTCCCTCATCCTCGTCACTCTCCCACTCATCTTTGGTATCATTGAATTCTCTTTCATTGTCACTAAATTCATCCTCATCTTTTGAAGTGACTCTCTCTTCAATATTTCCTAGTCTTATGGGTTGTTTTGTGTTATGTTGGTTCATCATTTTATCCTTTTACTTCAGCCAACGGAATAGCCCAAGTGTTTCCATCTAAATATAGATAGCCAAGTTAGGTCATAACTGTTGTCAAACTCAAATCACTATTGAAATTCGATTGAATGTGCAGCATGTCCAGGAATAGCCCAAATGCATGTTAGGTCACATAAACATGTGCTTTAAACAGAGGAATTTGTGGATTCTTATTAACAAAAACTCTCCCCAATTATAAACTTTTGTAATGACCCCAAATAGGATCTTAAGCAAAAAATATGTAAATTCCTTCAAACCCCAAGTCAATCTGAAAATAAACTGTATGCTGCCCAAAAACTCAACAAACCCTAGCCACAATAATCTTCTCAAATCCTTACAATGACACTCCATAATTGCTTTAACGAATAACAAATATAAAGCTATAATTGTGTACCTTGTTGTAGCGTGAACGAAGGATGTAACTGCTGGAAATATATGTAATAATTCTGATAATTAAGCGCTGGTACAACAGTCATATGCTCTGCAAAACAGCCTTGAAATCTTTGGATGGCCTTCCAAAAATTAAGTCAAAAACCCTACAAATTGTCAAATCTTTCAAAGAGCAAAATTCGGCTAACAAAGACCACTTCAAACCCTTCACACAAGTCGCCCAACTCACGGAAAAATAATATAAATATTTTTATGACCTTTACTCTTTTCAAATCTGCCCTTAATAATTTATTATTTTACCCCAAACAGCTGAAACTTTGAAAATTCATAACTTCTAAAATATTTGGAATTTTAATATGAATGAGGATTCAAAACGATCACAAAAATAGCAGCTATCAAATAAAATTAGTTTCAAAATTTTCCACTCATAGGAGGTCCCCCAAATGATGTCCCGAAGTTCTGAAAATCCTAGTTTTTCACCCAAAATTATGCAAATAATTTTCTGAATATCAAACCCTTGAAATAAACCCTCAACAATGCCTCCCAAGCCTTCAAACCTATTCGCCCTTCTTGGGAAAAATAAATTAAAAATTACCAAACCCTAGGAGAGGGTTTTATCCACTATAGACGCTCCGAAGAAGGTTCCCAAAGCCCCCAAGCAAATTGCCCAAGGAAGAAACCAACAACTATCACTCCACAAGAAAATCGCCAAGCACCTAAATCACTTTGCCAATCCACAAGACAAGTCGCCAATCTCTCCAAGTAGTTCGTCCACCTTCTAGACCTGCAAATCTGCATAAAGAAGCTTTCCAAGGTGTTCACACAATTTTCGAAAGGTGGTGTTGCAAAACACCGTTATAGAGCAACTAGTATAACTTGAAGGGTAACATTCTTCAAACATCTACTTTCAACAACCAAGCTTGGCATACTTGATTATCAAATCCAAATATCCAAATTCACATAGCTTTAAATGAGATCCACAACCTCCTTATATATCCATCTTGTAGTTATAAAGGGAGAGTTAGTGGATTATAAGGACAATTTGCTTTTAAAATCACTTAAGAGCTAAATAAGCTTGTGACCCTTAAAAGGTCCCAACTTAAGTGAAAAGCAAATTAGGCTATTATTACTTTATTTTAAGTATTTATAAATACTTTTTATTTTAGTAATAATATTATTCAAATGTCCAAAAAGGGGACATTACAACTTCTCAAAATTGTCATACGATATGTTATTCACAGTCACACAATAATGTCAAAATCCCTAGGGTACCCAAAATACGCTCATGAAATGTTCTAGTTTGTATGTTGTTTTTACTTCTTTATCCATGTACGATATGAATAAATATTTTTTGTTCCTATCATAACTAGAGACCATATTAACCCAAAACGATTCAAAATATGTCAATGATTATGACAGTTACAAAATTTTGTCCATGCCAGCCCTTCGTGTTGTGCTTTATTTAACTGACCTAGATAAGCTTTGCACAAGCTCTAGTAAGTACAACAATTGGATTGACACTTAACTCTTACTATAGTAGCCTATTACTTAGGCCCAAAGACCTAAGCAATAGCTCGACGTGCGACAAGAAACATTGAGACCTTCGTTGTGAGAATCAAGCACAAAGATACACATACGGCGTCTTACACTACGAAGCAAAGGTAGAAGACATCATCCATGTGCACAAAGATTAATGCAAGAACATTCACAACATATAGAATCCATCCTTTCATTCATGTATTCACATCATTATACAATTAGTGTACAATGTACATCTATTACAAAGCATATAGAGTCTAAAAAGTTGTCAAGGCTAACTAAATTCTCCAAACCCTAAGCCAATCCTTCGCTCTGTTGCTTCTCCTCCAAAACATGTGACAAACATAGATTCGATATATAAAATGGGAACCCAAGGCCTCTATTTATACTTTTCCTAAACCCCTTGGACCCCGACCAATCGTCTCATTTCTCAAGCTGTCATGCCAACTGTCTGTGCATCTCGGGAATATTTTGTTCTAGATTCCTTCCACCTCTTTGCACAGTGGCATATTTTTTTCCCCTCAAGCCTTACATCTCCAAATATACTTATTTTCATCTGCATGTGCTTTTTGTGAGGCCATGCATTGCGCATCATGTATCATGCACTAGATATTTCTTTAAGTGCACGTGACCTTGTAAAGATTGTACTTTTGCAAGTCTGCAAGACTCTTCAATGCGTCTCACTCGCATTGCAAGACTCTTCAATGCATCTCACTTGCGCATCAAGTTTATTTGCCCGCCATGTTCAAGATTCAATGGCAAGCAGACTCTCCCATGTGAAATTTTATTGTGTAGGAAATTTTTTGTTTGGGTCCTCTTCAATTGCTTTCCCAACTTTTGTTTTTTTCTTGGTTCATTGCCAATGTTTTACCTTGGGCTATAGGGTTATGTGTCGACATTCTCAAGCATGCACCGCCTAATTGTAGGGATGTTTGGATCATTTTAGGAGGCATTGTTATTCGTGGAATTATTCCACCTTCTAGATTAGTGGCCATATATTTCAAAATCTTTATCTAGTTCCATTTTCGATATCTTTAGCCTTATAGCATTGCATGATGCTCCTGTAGCTTGAGGGAATTTTCTTCTTTTCAGCCATGATTGCCACTGCACAACCAGATTTTTCTATCAGAAAATTTATTGCAACCTTCTTCCTATAAGTTATGAGAAGCTGGTTTTGTTCCTTCAAAATGGGCATACCGGTAGCAACAGTGAATGGGTTGATGTTAGGGTTGTGTGACATGACATGGACAACAATGTATGATAGGGGAAAAGTCATTTTTCAAAATAGTGTACAACTTGGAAGGAGCAATCATATAGCAGAGAACGAGGGACATCGTACAAGGTATACTTGAATGGTTGTACGAAGCAAACCATTTTCCGAAAGACGCTAGTGGTGTCTTAAGACACACAAGGGTGACACTCAAATCAAAACCATAAGGCAAAAACTCAATTGTGGAACCAATTTATATGTACGTCCACACAAAAATCAAAGGGGCCTTCACAACATCTATTAGAGCAACACATTCCAAAAAATTGTTCGACTTTATCTTTATAATTTCCAAATACACCTTCGAGACTTATATTTTTAATATAGAGCATTTGATTTGTTTCATTACTAGTATTTTTACTTCTTTTCTCGCTCAGTGGTTCCCTTTGTGGGCAACTTAATTATATCTTCTTTAGTACCAAAAAATTCCACATTAATTATATTTACATTCTTCATCCATAGATGATATAATTTCAAATTTTAATTTATAACATGTGTTTCATCCAAGTTTTCTAGCCTTACTGCTCCATTTTCCAGAATCTCTTGAAGCTTGAACAATCTGAGACATAGTACTTTAAATTTACCAAGGTTTTCTTCTCCATTATATTTTAAAACTACTACTCTTGGCTTAAAAATTCATTATTTGCAAGTATTTTTCATGACAGTATTTCCTCCTCTGCATAACTTTTGTTGCCCATTATGCCATCATTTGACATTCATCTAGTTCTTTTAATCTCATGACTAATTATTTCAAGCTCTCATCATCCCCAAGTCTATTCTTCACAAAATCCCTTAAGCTTGGTACTATGGGCTATACATCAGTTGGAAGGGTGCATTGTCTACAATAACCTTGCAGGCCATGTGATAGGGCCATAAAACTACAAGGAGTAGTTCCAATCCGCACCCTCAATCCCACGACACTTCAAAATTACAAAGATCAACACTTTGGTACTGGCCTCAGCTTGGTGATTCACCCATGTGTAGTATGGAATGGCGACAAAACAAAAAAAACTTGAATTATGATGTCATCAACCGAAAAACATGGTTGACGAAATGCCCACCTCTATCACTTGTGATTTGCATTGGAATGTCGAATTTAGGATCTACTTGCTCGTGTATAAACGTTGTTGTACTTTGAGCATTATTGTCAGGTAGTGATTATGCCCCTAACCATTTAGTTAATTATTTTGTGTCCCTTACTATCTATTTGCACTGATGCATCTTGTGGACTTTTAATGAGCCCATAATACCAAGTCCCAATCATTCAAAGATTCATTGAGGTTGAAATGGCCAAAGGGGCATATTCACCCTTTAATGGCCTACAAGTCCTCTAACAAGTGTCACACCATAACACCCATTGTTTTACATCTCTATGCAATCTTAAACACCATAAAAGTAGTACATTCCTCGCAATGGTGTCAAGGTCCATGTGGCCTCCATCTAAACCTACATGCACCTACATTGTTATAGCACTTGATTGGGGAAGGTCCCATATTGTACAGTAGCTTGTTTACCGACTATTATGGCCTTAGGTACTAGTCTTCTATGTTTAGATGGTCGCATGTCCTTCATAAAGGACATATAGACAAATAATTTACAATAATCTCATACCATGATAGTACACAACAATTTGAAATAAGTGAGGCTCGGGAAAATCTTCATTCACCCCATTTGGTGGTTAACCCGACTTGACTCTTGGGAGTTAGTCGGCTATCACAACTCTTGCATGGTCTAATAATGATCTTGAACATGAAAATTGTTAGCAAGATTAACCATATGCTTAAAAGACCTTCAATAATAGGCTTATTCACCAGGTACAACACGACTTCATAATCCACATAAAATGTGAATAAGACTGCAAACAAGAAGTGTGCGAACTTCCAAACAGCATTCAACATACCAAGAACCTCATGTTTAGTGCTACTATGGTTTTTTTCTGCATTAGACAATAGTCAGCTGGCAAAGAAAGTAGGGTAGTCCTATACATGCACTCCTACTTGTGCCAAATTGGCACCAACCACATAATTGGAGGCACCTACATGCACATGAAATTTTTTGTCCAAATATGGATATGCATGGATAGCTGAACTAATAAATTCTGTCCTAGTCAAGATATGCAAGGATAGGCGAACTAGTGAAGTGTACCTTTACTTCTTTGAATGTTTGCTTCAGTTCGTTAGGCCATATGAACATAACTCCATTCCTTGTTAGTGCGTCCATAGTGTGAGAAAGTTGGGTAAATATTTTGATGGAGGGTGGTCAATAATATCTGGCATGGCCCAATAATGACTTTATTTCTGATATCTCTAGCTGCTTCCATTTCCACTACAACCTGCATCTTATCAAGATTTGCCTTTAGTCCAATTTTCTAAACAATATTTCTGAGTTTATCTTGTAGCCCCATGAATCTACACTACTACTTCTTGTTCATTGCCAGTTGTGTCGCTTGACGGCGCTGCATGTACCATATCAAAGCTCAATGGTCCAGGAATGCTTTAAAATTGCACGTCCACATCTTGTCAAAGATATGCATAATAATCCATCGAAAGTTCGTTGATGAGTTACAAAGTACAAAGGGCAATATGTTGTATGCAAAGACTCCATCTTTCACTATGAAAGAGGTCTTCATTTTATCTTCTACCACAATGCTAATCTGGTTGTATCCAAAAAATCCATCCATAAAAGAATAAATCTCATGTCTATCAATGTCAGGGGCAGCTATATATAGTTGGCACTCGAACTGGTCGAGGAGATTGACAAAGAACCTCTTCCTCTTCAATTTATCAATTGAATGCCAGTTATTTATGGCCACCCTCAATTGCAACCCCGATTGCCTAAAGGCCTTCCTACCCATCAGTCTCGAGCATAAATGGTGTTGGCACAAGTGCCTAAAGGCCTTTTTTATATAGAGCAGCCCTCAACCCAAACCCTATAACCTTCATTGGAGAAGGACCTTCTCTAGAAGAACAGTCACACCAAAACCACCATCCACAATAGTGTTCGCTAGATTTCTCCCAAGCATCTTCATGTATACTATTGCCGACCTTCAGACTAGATTCATTGTTTAGATCATGGGGTCAATTATTTGGATGGCCAACAATGGAGGCTTGATTATAGGTTCACTCTTTTTCCTCTTATTCTCCCAACTATCCGACACTACACTATCTAACACTAGGTGCATTGTCGCATGCTCCATGTCAAGGCCATTGTTGGGTACAATTGTGGTTATAGAATTCTTGTGACTTGGAATGCTTTTCAAAAAATCAGCTATCCTTGCAGGCACTATATTTTGCAAGGCTTGTCTTGCAATTATATTTTATGACTCAAGATAATTGATCGACGTAGTAATATTCCAACCATGTGATTGCCTACATTTAACAACCATGGCCTTCTCAACTTCCGCCCTTACTTCAACATGTCTTTCCTTCTATGTTATTTGTGCTCGAGGTATGTGGCCTTCTTCGCTCATTCTCTCGTGATTTCCATTGCTAATTCATTCTCATCTACATTAATCATATTGTTCCAACTACTCACTACGGACAGTTGCCATCACTATGATCCCCGATCCAACATGTGCAAATATGCCCTATATTGTTCTAGTTTGTGGGACAATCTCCAGTGAAATGTCCCCCCACTCATTAGACTTCCGGCATTGCACAATCAACCAACATTGGGAGTCATACTAAATTTGATACCACCTCCACCACTGTTATTTTAACATTTATTGTTATTTATTTGATCTTGATAACTACCAGGATACAACCCCTTCTTATTTTGGCTAACCTGGGATTTTGTCAATGTGCTACTATTGGCCTTCAGGCTAGATTCCTTGTCTAGAGGATGCGATCAATCACTTCGTTAGCCAACAATGGAGGCTTGACTATAGGTTCGCTATTTTTCCTCTTGTTCTCCCCAATATCCAACACCATTCTATTTTACACTAGGTGCATCATCACATGCTCCATGTCAGGGACATTGTCGAGGGATTATGGCAATCTTGAGTTTTGAAACACTTTTCAATAAATCGGCTACCTATACAAGCACCATATTTTGCAATGCTTGTCTTGCAATTACCTTGTCCGACTCAAGACAATTAGTCGCCATAGTAATTTTTCCACCCATGTGATTGACTTCATTCAACAACCATGGCCTTCTCAACTTCCGCCCTTGCTTTAACAAGTATTTCCTTCTATGTTCTTTGCTTGGGGTACATGGATTTCTTCACTTTTACTCTCCTGATTTCCATTACTTCTTCATTCTTGACTGTGTTAATAATATTGATCTAATTGCTTGCTTCAAATAGTTGGCATCATTATCATCTGAAGCCCACAACATCTACAAAGTCCAGTATTGTTCTATTTTTTGCGACAATCCCCTTGTGAAATGTCCCCCCACTCATTACACTTCCAACATCACACAATCAACCAACCATGAGAGTTATACTAAATTCAATTACAGTCTATTCCATTGTTATTCTGGAATCTATTGTTATTTCTTTCATTTCGATTACTGACTAGACATGCCCCATTATTTTTTTTTATTCTGGGGCTTTTATGGTTGGTGCCAATTGCTCCCCTTGTGCAAAAAGTACTTGGGTGCTCTTGTTCCTTTAATTGTATGGTTATTTTTTTATTAAATCCCCTGTAGCTTGGAAAATGTCACATAACATCATGTTCCAACAAGCTGTAGCCTCCTATCTTGAAGTCAATAGTCAAAAACTCCTTGCCTTCTTTCCTAGTGTCTTACTTTTGCTCTTTCATCATTCAAAGCATTTCTCTTCTCAAAGCTTTGCGCCAACCCTGGGTCATTGTCATAGTTTAACTCTAGAGTCATTATTTTTGCTCCTCTTTCTCAAACGTCATATGATCATGTTGTAGATTTGAAGTTGTACTGATGTTATCTTTAATAATGTCTTCATCTAGCATTGAAGAATTGTTGTGCTCAGTGATTGACACCTCGAAGAGGTTTTCACCGATAAAGTTGCTTTGATTGTCCCATAGCGCCTCCGAGAAGGTTTCACTAAGGAATGTTGACTTTTGACTTTGATTGTCTTCTAGCAACTCAAATAAGGTTTCATTTAAAGATGCTAAGTTTGGACTTTGATTGCCCCCTAATGCCTCCAAAAAGGTTTCACTAGGAGATTGTTCTTCGTCTGCATGAATGTGGTCTTGCCCCTGCTATTCTTCAACTGATATGTCGCCATGGATGCAATTCAACAATTTGTGATTCTATCAGTCTCAATCAACACTTGTGAGAGGTGGAATATCAATATAATGGCTATGTTGAGTGGTGTTAATGGCCTGTGGAACGATAATGGAATGGTAAGAGGTAGCACAATCCTCGTAGAAGATACTAGGAGAACTTGTGTCGAAGTTGAAGTAATCATCTTCGAAAATCATGGGAGGATCACAAATGCATTCAAATTGATTTGGAAGACATGTGTAACCAATGTTGTAGCAACCATGAATGTATTTTGATTCCGAAGCTGAGTCTAACTCAAAGGACTCTAAGTCCGATGTTGAGATTGACGTTAATTTTGCTTCTAATGCTAAATCTAATATCAATTCAAGAACAGAACCTACCTTCAATGTTGATTCTTCATCTAGTGTTGTGGCAAACATGCTATGTTGAATGCTTGGTATTGGACGAGTAATGGCCTGGGGTTGAACAATGGGCTATTCAAAAATAGGCTCAACTACGAAAGACTCCACAAAGACTGGCTCGTTAAAGTGAGGCTTCTCAACACAAGGGAAATGGTCAATAGGCAACTCAATAGAGACTAGCTTGTCAAAGTAAGGCTCCTTAAAAACAAGGCAATAGTCAAAATAATGATTTGCCCAAAGGCAATTGTATTCATTAGGGGGTGACTCAACAAAGATTGGCTTGTCAAAGTGGAACTCCTCAACCAAAGGGAAAGGGCCAAAGGGTGATTCAACACAAGTTAACTCGTCACAAATAGGTGTTTCAATTAAAATATCATGGATTGGTTGGTTCTTTTGGCCTTGTTTTACACTTGATTGCAAAATATCAAATATGGACACATGTTGGTCTTTAAAAGACGGCTCTTGGAGAGGTAATGATTGGCTCTGTTGGGGTTCGAAGATCGACTTAGATTTTTTTAAGTGGGGGAAGTTCATCAATGGATGAAGAATGACTTGTGGTTCAATAATGAGCTCTTCGTAAATAGGCTCATCTAAGATGGGCTCAACAAAGACTGGATGTAGGTCTAGGATGGTAACTGTGATCTGTCTAGTCGTAATTGCACAACTTTGTTGGGATAATGAGCTACCAGATTTGGAAGGGCCTAGAATGGTAATGAATAGGTGTTGTAAAGCTTGGTTGCTAACACAGGCCAAACGGTGAGGGCCTAGAATGGTAATGAATGGGCGATGTGGAGCTTGGTTGTTAACGTAAGCCCACAGAGGGGGGTCTAGAACGGTAATGACTGTACACTGCGAAGCTTGGTTTCTAAGGCAGGCCAAAGGATGAGAATTTGGAATGGTAATCCTTGAGCACTGCGGAGCTTGGTTGCTAATGCAAGCCAAAGGAGGATTACCGACATAAATAGGGAAGCAGGTGTCGTTATATTGAAAGGGCGAACTTGGTACTTTAATTAGCCCAAAGAAGGGCGATCTCGGCATATGATAATCGGCATGGTTGGGTTTGGCAATGAGCCCAAAGAGGGTGGTCTTGGTCTACGAAAATGTTCTTGATAGTGATCCATGGAACTTGGCATTGGTCTAGGCAAAGTGAAATTAGTCTTGAAAACAAACATGAGCTAGGCATTTGAAAATCAACTTGATTGAGGCATGTTCAAATCTATGACTAGGTCTCGTGAAAACAAAAGGTCTAAAATTCACAAAACACTTGAAACGTGGTCTAAAAAGATCGGTCGATGCTTGCAAACATCTTGAAACTTGGTCTAGATGGAAAATTCGGTCTACTGTTGCAAATGGCTTTAAACTTGGCTTAGAATGAATCTCTTCTCGAAAACTATCAACGGAAATTTGGTCTCAATTATCTCCAACGTTCTAACGTCTTTCACACAAATGGTCAAACAAAAGGCAAATTTGAATCCTAGTCTTGGCAAAGTTGCTTCGAACAAATCTAATCTAGGTCTAAAATGAAAAAGAGTGCTAAGTCTTTGGTCAAAAAGCACAAAGCTAGACTTAAATGGCATAAACTATATCTGAAAACTTTAAGGTAATGCTAGGTCTTTGGTAAAAATGCACAAAGCTAGACTTTAAAACAAAGTCGACGTAAAAACTTGCAATTAATATAACCCTAAAGCAAACAGTTCGAAACACTTTGATTCAATATTGGCACATAGATTTTAAAACAAACTTAACCTTGATATGAAGCATTCACTTTAGACAGACGCCTGAAACTAATTAAGAAAGTCAATCTCAAGTAATAAAAATAAGAGCGATGAGTAAAGTATTCAAGCCCAAGTGATAAGCAAGGCTCCAATGTAAACTAACCGTGCTTAAAGTTATACTTAAAAAGTGAGTTTCGACCTTGGTTTAAGGCAGCAAATTGACTTGAGGCACACAAAAATAAACCACTTCCTAGATCTAGGCAAAGGGGTCTTTAAATCAAGCAAGGAATCAGTTCAAATTACACAATTCAAAGGTAAGAGGTAAACACCCAAGCCAAAATTAAGCAATCAAGGTGCAGACCAATCAATTTTGAATCTGAACTTTACAAGACAAATTCTGAACTTGGTTTAAAAGAGTTGGATTTTTCAAATGAAAAACATCCTAGACCCAAATGGACAACATGATGACACCAGTTTTAGATCCAAGGTACACATGATTTGAAACAATGCAACGTTTTTGGAATAATATGAGCAACGTAACGATGCCTCTTTAAATCAAATGGCATGAGAATAGTTCTGGATTCAAAAATCCAAGGAAAATGTTTGAGATGAAACAGGCAACATAACGATGCCTCGTTTAAACAAGTGACACACAAATGTTTTGAGATAAAAAGGTCTAAGGCAAAAGTGTGACCCCAAATGGACAAAATAAGCCCTCTTAGGCGAAAGTGTGATGTTTATGACTCGTTTTAAACAAACAAATAGTTTTTAATCTCAAAACACATGTAAATCCAAGAAAATAAATATAGCCCAAATGGTTCATCCTATCCCTATAACTAACATGGGTGTATGTATCTTTTGCCAAAATTTCCTCCGATAAACCAATGCTTGTAAGAAATTAAGTGTTAATCCAAAAAATTAAAAAATAGGTGTAAGTAGAGTTTTTATACCTCCCTCTGTCTCTCAAACACTAGTACAAGGCACGAACTTAGAGTGAGGAGCACTCGGCATTTGGTAGGAAATTTTGTGGCAAGTGAGGTTGACTAAAAATATATAAGTTTCAAACGTACTAGATGGTCCCAAGTGCAACTAACACATTGGCACAATCATGTCAATTGGATTCATACCTGCTAACTTACTATGCAAGGGTCTATTCCTTTGCATAGCAACTCCAACCATGTACTGCTTAGTAGAGTCCGATGTTTAGAAAGACCTAACCCGAGTTTTCGTTAAGATCAACGAGGCCAGCCACTCAACCCCCTAGCAATCCCAGTATCACATGCCCTGATTTATATACCCTATTGTGGAGCGGGATTTATACAATGTTGAGAGATGAAACCCTAGGCCAATGCACCCTTAAAGAACTCTCGGGGAGGCAATGAACTCCCGCCTACAAGTCAAATGCATAAAAAGAAATAAATGAAAATGGAAAGATTTTAGAGGTCCCTTTTGGATCACCAAGTCAGTCGGAGCTTGGAGAAAGCATATGCGACATTCTTTCCAACACAACTTTACAAACAACGGCAATAAACTAAGTGTTTTTAGTCACCCAAGCTCCCTAAAGGGACTGGGAGAGAGCATACACGCTATAGTTTATGTTTGCTAAAATCAAAGAATTCAATCTAAGTAATTGAAACTATTTAAAGAACAAAATTTGAAAATTTCTTAAGAGCTCTAACTAAAATGTTCTTTTTAATAGCACCAACTTGAAATGTGTTTGAAGTTTGGCCTTTGTGAAAACTTGAAATAAGAAAATGAAAGTTGTTTTGTTCAATTTTTTAAAAAGCACCAAAATAAATGTGAAATGAATGTGAACGAGTGTTGGGATGCAATGTTGTTTCTGTTTGCTTTAAGAAACCTGCAAAAAAAACTTATTAGAAGTTTGTTTGGACCAAAAAAAAAAGACAACTTGCAAAATAAATGTTAAAAACAAAATCGAACACAAATAAACATAAAAAGTAGCAGTCAGCGTTTTAACCAAAACTTCTAAAATATACATCAATTCTTCACAAAATTTTGAGAGGTTGTTCATAGGTCAGATCCTCACATCTCTGCAAAATTTCAGATTAAAACAGTGAATAGAAAAAAGTTATGAGCTCTATATCAACCATTTTTTAGCAAAAAACCAGAAAACAAAAGTGGCAATCAATAATTTGATGATAAATGCTAAAATATAGATAGTTTTTTCATGAATTTTTTAAAGAATTTTAATAAAAAACATACAAATATCCTTACAAAAATATAGGAAAAAAAATTAATCCATCAAAAGTTATGATGAGTTTATGTGCCGTTTTTAGCAAAAACCAGAATATGAAACAATAATAAGAATTTATGGGGTGCGCGCTCATGAAGAGTTGTCCCACCGGACGTGCCATTATGTGATCATAGGAATCCAAGAGGGGAGTTAGTCAAGTGTTAGTATGATAAAAACCAATAAAAACACACTAAGAAATCTAACACCTCAAACCTAGACACTCAGAGCAAGAGAACAATACAAGTAACTAACAATAGAAAATAAAACAAGCATTATTTACCTTTCTTGAGAACAAGAGTTGCATGTTGGCCATGGAGGAATGTGCTCGATCGTGTACTCAAAGAGTCTTTGACAATGGTACTCTTTGTATCATTTCCCCTTGCCACCTTAGCAATGTTTTTGCATTTATAACACTACAAGAATGCTTTGTCTCTCAACAATTGAACGTTATAACTTTGGCTTGAAAACTTGTTTTCGAATAGTCTTGGCACTTCTATTTATAGCCTTTCAAACTAACTCTAACCCAAGTGTAATTAGGTTTAGTTTAACCCTAGTTGAGTTAAGGAAAAAACAAGCAATTAATATTTGGGATAGAGATCTCATTTATTAAGCATGGCTCTCAATTTCTGAATTTAAAGATTTAAAAGAGATATTTTCAATTCCTTGACTTTGAGGATGATGACATCATCATGACTTCAATTTTATTGGAATTTCTTTTTTACTAAATTCATTTTTACTAATTGCACATGAAAATTTCACTTAAGCATTTAATTTGATTTGCTTAGTTAATTCATTCTGCTTAGCATTTTTGCACTTTAGGAATTGTTTAAGTGCCCTGCTTAATGGATCCAAAGGCCAAAATGGCAATTTGCTAGGTCGCAAGTTGACTGGAAATGAATCCGAGAGAAGTTATTGTTGCGTACAGGATAATACCTCAGATAGGGATGCCTCCACAAATCTGAGCAATAATATCTGATGTGTGGATGAAATTGGGACATTCAGTGATTTCTAGGCTTAATTTGTATTGTTGGTAGAAATCAATCTGAAGTCCAGTTGGAACACAGTTGTAACCAAAACGAGGTGTCTACAGTTAGCCAAGTGTGTTTCAAATCATAAGCCAAAGAATCTATTCGACAATGCAGTGCGCAGTATTGCTCCTTTCCCGATTTGCCATACAGGTTGCACAATTGCAACAATGAAAGGAACTCAAAGTACAGGTTGCACACCTATTCATATGTGTGTGTGAGGGGAAAAAAAACATATATATATATATATATATATATATATATATAACAAATGATGTACAAGAAAGCTTCTAGGAGAAGAAAGATGTACACACAAGAAAGATATATACAGTACAGTATTTAAGAATATACAATAAACCCATATGACTATATTTACAATTTTTATGAATATGCAATAGCCCATGTAACCTTATCTCATCGTGTAATAACATACAATACCAATATGATTGTCTCATCATTTCTCCCTTATTCAAGGAATTTGTCCCAAATTTCTACCATAAATACATGAAATGTTCATCAAATGCTAGCTATGGAATCTACTTAGCTTGAGTTGACAATAAACCCTAGCATTCAACTAAGTTGAAGTGGAAGTAGCACTTACTAGTGTGTGTGGGGGTACATCAAAAAGGGTATCTTCGTCCAAAGAAGGCTACAAAAAGGAATGGTGTCCTTTGGATAATAGAAAACCTCTCCTTTCAATCTGATGGCTCTTACAACTTAATTTGGTTTACATTCACAACATCATGTAGCAAGCTATTAAGGAAGATCTAGCCCAAAGCATTTTCTCCAAGCTGTTGCAAAATGGTATAAAGTCCATAGCGAATGGGTTTGAGCTTATGATATTGTTGAGATTTAAATCTTTACTTGTCACGGTAGATAAAATCTATATCACTAATCTGAAATGTGCAGGGGTGTCATTCCAACCATAAATTCCTTAGTATTTGACTTGAATCTTCAACAATGTATCATGAGCATGAGCATGTGCATGGTCTTTAGCCACATGTTGGACAAAAGAATAAGCCTTAGCTTGCTCCTTTTGTTGATGACATTAAGCAGCTATGGGGAGAGCTAGAGAAATCTCATAAGGTAAAAGAGGTTGATACCCAATGCAAACTTCAAACAGATAGCTCTATCCTAACTATGTTCTAACTGTTTATTTTGTCTGTCATAGATGTGAAGTGCATGAACCAAGAAGCGATTAACTTCCCCAATTTAACAATCAGTTTGTGGATGAAAGGATGTTAAGAGCTTCAACTGACAGCCCAAAAGCTTCCACAAAGTTTTCCAAGAGTGCCTAATAAATATCGAGTCACAATAAGAAAAAATAGTGAGTGTTAAGGCAAAGTCGCACCATACATGCTAAAAAAAAATCAGTGGCTATGGAAGCATTAATAAAAATTTGTTGCATGGAATGAATACAGCCATTTTCGAAAAAATGCATACAACAACAAAGATGAAATCAGGCCTCCACTAGAAAAGCCCATGGATATTGATTCCCAGGGCCTAAAGGGAACTGGAAGTGACTGGTAAAACTAAGCTTTCTATTAGAAAGAAGGCATCAATTGACCGTATTGTGAACATCTTCTAATAAAATCTTCTGCATGCTTCCTCGTAAAAAAGTCAACAGAAAAATCTTTGTAGATATTGCAAAGTCTTGTACGAGCCAAAAATGACCACCATATGATAAGAAGTGTGCCTTTCTAGTGGGTGTAAGACAAGCTGAACCCAGTAGGATACAAAGGCAATTTAATTAATGCAACAAACCATCTCTTAATGCATATTTAAGAAAACAAGTTTGATTTAACATTGTAGGTTGTCATAAAGAAATAAAAATTAGCCCAAATCATACGGCTAAAGAATAATTTTACTTCCAATCTTCATATGCAGCAAAACTGGTATCGAGAATATGCAAAAGCTTGGAAGACACCAAATTCATTAGCAGACACCTTTTTGTACTTAATAATAAGATGAAATTGCTAAATAAGAAGCCCATATAAGATGCCAATGTTTTTTAAATCTAGGATTGCTAATTCAAAATCATGAGGGACTAATGATAAAAAAGAAATTTAGTTTTCTTACCAAGAATGTAGTGCTTCCGTTGCTTTAGTTCTTGAACCAATGTATGTAATTCTTTATCATTGATGGTGTAGCTTTTTTGCTAGAGAAAGTGTTTCTCAATGGTATGCAATGGGGTGGCATCCTCACTTAGAACAATGCCTATGGGAATGTATTTGTCTCTATCTCAGAGAGATGATAAAATCAAGAAGTGCAAGCGCTATAGTTGAGAAAAGGACATCCTTGACTTGTTGAAATGGTTTAGTTGTTGGTGCATTCCATGAGAAATGCTTCTAATTGGATAGCTGATGAAGTGGCATGGAAATGTATGAGAAACGTCAGATGATTTTGTTTTTCTAAATCACACTACCCATGAAACTTTTCAAAGTTGTCGTATTGGATGGAGTAGGCCAATCCTTAAGGACTTTGACTTTTGTTGGAATTGCAAGTACAAAATTGTGGTCAATAACAAAGCCCTGATACACAATGACTTCTTCATTCAGGCATGTAATCTTTATGTATTGGACATGGTCATAGCATCTGCTACCAAAAATCAGTATGTGATCAAGATTTACTACTATTTCTTTTCTCTTACATGGACAAAATATATCATTGATTATTCTCGTGAATGTTGTTGGAGCATTAGTATGACCAAAAGGTATGACTAGCCACCTATAAAGATCATATTTTGTTTTGAAAGTTGTTTTTCAGACATCAAAGGGTTCCATATGTACCTAATGACAACTAGAAATTAGATTAATCTTTACTGAAATATTTGCCCCCCTTTAATTGGTCAATGAGATCATTGATAATGGGCAATAGGTAGATATTTTGCACAACTATCATGGTCAATGCTCTAGAATTTGTGTAGAATCTCCTTACCTTTTGTTCTTTCTTGGGCACAATTAGGGCCAGAGAACCACAAGGAGAAGTGCAAGGACAGATCTTACTATCTTCAAAAGTTTCTTCAACTGCTGCTATATCAATGTGCACTCAGTAAGCATGGTACGATAATCAAGGAAATAGGGGAGTAAAGAACTTGAAACCAAATAAATGTTGTTGGATGGCTCTAAGAGGAGGAAATCCTTTAGAATCTTCAGAAACAATTGAATATGCATCAATAACCTACATACTCAAAGGAGGTAGCTTGCCATACTATCTTTCTTAGCTGGGGGAACAACACAATACTAAATACTTATTGATATTCACCCATTTCACTACTTTTTTCTAGAAATTAAAGGGGAGCTAAGCAAAGAAGAGGTGAGTTTGTGTACGTCACCATCCTCCTGAATTTTTTAGGTGTTGTGCCACCCATCATTAATGGGATGTCAATCATATTGGTAAGCAAAGAAGAGGTGAGTTTGCATACATCACCATCCTTCTGAACTTTTTAGGTGTTGTGCCACCCATCGCTAATGGGATGTCAATCATATTGGTAAGGCTGCCCAAGGATTAACTTGCAACAGTCAGGTGGAGTGATGTCACATTAAATTGTATCCTAAAGGGTCTATTGGCAAAATTTACTTCATGCCACCTTGTTACTAACATTGTACTCTCAGCATCTTTGACCCGACCCAACTGATAACAACTGGGATAGGTTGTACAAGGAAGTTGTAAATCTGAAACTAGCTTCTAAGAAACTAGGTAATTCTGATCATCATTATCAACAACAAGACACATCAATCTATCTTTTACCTAGGCATTTTGCATGAAAAGTGTTTCCTTTAAACTAGTTCAATCGTCTTTGATAGTCAGGATAAGCTGCAGATCTAGATCGGCTGAATTAATCTGTGCATCTTACAATTCAGTTTGTTTCTCTGTGAGGAAAACCTGGGACACTATCTTGGCCTGAAGAGCTAAGCGTTCTTCAACACGATGGCCAGGCTTCTTATGATAATTCCAATACTTCTTTCTTTTACCAGCAGTGATGATGAATGGTCTGACCCCTTCGACTATCCATTAGTGTTGGATGGAGTCTTGGATGTGGAAGGGAATGAGGAATAAGCACTAGCAGTGCTAGAGCTGAAACTGACACACTTCTTTGGAAACGTGGACCGAAGTTTGTTTTTAGCAATTTTATATGCCCATTATGAAAAAAAAACTTCAACGTAAGACTAGGAAGTAATCATAAGGAAATTTTATCTTATGTACATTTTATACATATGGAATTTTCAGCTCGACCTTGAGTTTGTTGAGAAACTCAATATATTGTTTCCATGATTGACCTAGAAGTTGCCTGAGCAAGAACAGTTTCTCCCATATCGACATCAACAGTCAAGATTTTGTTTGCACCGGTGATCTTGTGGTGTCTCTTAATGTATGCCTCAATATTGCATTATGAGGAGTAGAGCTTCTCACCATTGAAGTTGTCGTTTAACTTGGGGATCTAGACTTTTGCTTCCAGCTGAAAAATGATCTGTGACCCTGATCTGATTTTTGGAACGATTCACAAGCATCTGTTCAAGCATCTGGCGGGGTTTCGTCCTCTAATCCGGATGCAATGAAGGTTTTTGTCCTCATACAAGAGTCGGGAGAATCCTGGATTCTGCCGTGAATTGTCAAAAGTGAATTATCAATCATAATCAATAATGATTGCCCCTTTGTCCTTTTATGAAACTCGCTTTTTCCAATTTCACCCAAACCCAAAAGTAATTAGAATTACTTTTTTAATTAAATATTCACCTTTTCCTCATAATAATAATTAATTTTTGGCCATATAATTAATATTGTTTTTGGCCCCACTTAATAATAATAATGTACAAGTGTCCTTTTTCAAGTTATTAAATAAAGTAACTTTAAGGACAACTTAAAACATTATTATTAAACTATTTCCCTTTACCAATTCCCTTAAGCCTATAGGAAATTAAAAAAAAATATCGGATCTTCCAATTTCTTCAATTCAGAAAAGGCGACATTAGAACTTATCTCAAAGGGGTTACATTCTTTTCATGATTGAGAGGGTCACAACCAAATTTTGTTCAATCTCTTCCCAAACTAGATTTTTAAAGGTTCCCTTTTCATTTGAAAATCCTCTCATTTCTTTCTAGCCACAACTTCAAAACTATCATGCTTGGCGTCATATCCCATTAGCCTTTTGAGCATGCCTATCTTGACTTGACTGTTCCAGGAATGCAGATGACTTGCTAAAGTTTTATTTGAGACCCAAGGAGACTTGAATTTCATGATAAACTTATTCCAAATTTGCTTGGCGAAGTCACAATGGAGTTGGAGGTGATTGGCATCCTTTTCACTTGAAAAGCACATCGTATATCTACTGGGACCAATGAAACCTTTATTCTTTAAATGCTCCTCGGTTAGGATTTTCCTATGACTGGAAAGCTAGTAGAAAACCTTGGCATTTGACCAAGTTTATGACTTCCAAATTTTTTGCCAAGGTGCTACCATGGTCCTAGGATTTTGTATACCCATATGGATCTCATAGCCCTCTTTTATTAAGTACAACCTTGACCCTTTGTGATTCCATTTAATAATATCCTCTCCATTATTCCAAGGGATACGGAATTGAAGAAAACCATTCATTTCTTGTGAAACTCCTCCTCAGTGCCATCGGGATTTCTAAAGGTTTTCCAAGATCTAGTAATCCAACCTTCATATTTTGACTTTGTCCAATGATGCTTAATGTTATTGCGCTAGTTTTGTTTAGCTTACCTACTGACTTCTCTAATTCATGTTCTTGTTGGAGAGGGTAATCTTTAATCCAAGCATCCCCCGAGAAATCTGTTTTCAAGCCATTCTGAACTTTCCAAAACACGCAGTTGAGAATCAATCCCCCGACCTCCCTAATACTGTTCTAGATCATAGAACCCTCAAGGAGCTATTTTGTTGTAAGTTCCTTTCAGATTCCATATCATCTTGTTACTTTACCCAAAGCAGCATACTCCATTGTTTATAGCCACTATCACTGAGACTCTAGATCAACTTGGCCATAAGGGCATAGTTGAAATTTTTGATTCTCTAACTCCTACTCCACTTTTGCAAATGGGCTCACATATCTTTTCGCAAACTAAAAAGGAGAATTTGGATTTCTCCCTTGTCCCTTGCCAAAAGAAGGATCTCATAGTTTAAGTAATTTCAAAGATAGTATTTATGTGGGCGACCAAAAGAGAGAACTAGTATATGAGAGTGGCTTGGAGAACTGATTAAAGGAGGGCGAGCCTCCTTGCCAAAGATAATAACCATTTACCTTTCCAATTCACCATATTCCTGTAGATCTTCCTTATAATGCTATTCCATGTGTGCTTCTTCCCCTTAATTTTAATCAAAGGGAAACCAAGATAAGAGTCTGGGAGTTGGGCCTTCTTGAAACTTAGAAGTCCGTACAAAAAGTTTTGATCATTTACATTAGTGTTTATGAAAAACACTTTTCATTTACTTTTGTTGATTCACTGCCCTGAGGCTCTTTCATAACTGCTAAGAAGGCCCCGTGGCTTTCTAGCTTCTTGAACTGTTGAGGATCCAAAAAATATAATATCATGCACAAATTGTAGATGCGTGTGCAAATTCCCCTTTGTTTTAGGAATCAAACCCTTGATTTTTCCTCTATTTTTAAGACCCTGATCCTTCTTCCCATAGCCTCAGCCATAATGATGAAGAGAGATGGGGATAAAGGATCTCCATCTCCAGCCTGTGGAGGAGCCAAAGTAGCCCTCAGCCAAGCTGTTAATTAAGACCAAGAACTTAGGGGTTGTGTAGCAGCTTTTGATCCACTCTTTCCATTCCTTATTAAAACATAACCTATTGAGGATTCTATATAGAAAAACCCTGTTAATCCTGACATAAGCCTTGGCAATATCCAATTTGATAAGCATCCATTTTATTTTACTAGCAGAAAGCAAGTGAAAAATCTCGTGGGCCATATGTTTCCATAAATTCTTGGTCTTCCTTTCACAAAGCTTCCTTGTTCCTTTGATATGATATATGAGAGGAGTGTCTTCAATCTATTAGCAATGACTTTCGAAATGATTTTGTTGACAGTGTTACATAAAGAAATGGTGTGGAATTCCTCGAGAGTTCTTGCATCTGACTTCTTTGGGATGGGAGCCAATAAGTTGGAATTGAGAGCTTGAAGCATTGATTTGGAATCCCTTGATTCTTGCACGACCTCCCTCAAATTTTACCCGATAAGATCCCAAACATGCTGAAAGAAGAAAGTCGGCTAACCATCTGGGCCCAAAGTGCGATCACCTACCATACTAAAGAGAACTTCTTTAACCTCTTCAAGTGAGAAATCTTTCATGAGACCCTCATCATCCTCATTGGAAATAATTTCGATTTTGGTCCTCTCTATTGTCCATAACTTCCTCCTTTAACATGGCTTCCCAGTAGTCCAATAAGTACCCTTTCATCTAGAGGCAATGCTAGCCTATTACCCTTCGTAGTCTCTAATCAACTAATAGGATTTATTTTCCTTCTCATCTTACATGATTGATGGAAGAACTTTGTGTTACTATCTCCTCCTTTGAGCCATCCAACCCTAGATTTCTGTTTCCAAAAAAAATCCTCTTTTTTTGTATATTTCCTCAAGGTTGTAGGAAACTTCTTTCTTACAAAAAAAAGGAATCAATATAGTCTCTAGAGAGCCATAGATGTTGTATATTGCCCAAGTGCATCTTTCTTTGAATGAGCTTTTGAAGAATAGCTTGTTCAAAGTTCTCAAGGGAGCTTAAAGCTCTTTTAAATTCTGAGAGAACAAGTCCATCTTAGTGCCATATCTATTACTAGGAGCTTTCCAGAAATTTGTAACCAAGTTCTTCAGTTCTGGGTGTTCTAGCCGCATTTTCTCAAATCTAAAGTGGACACTCCTCAGTTGGATGTCTTCTTCAATCCAAAGCACAAGAAGCTAATGATCTGATACTACTTCCATCATCACTTCAACTCTAATGAGAGAGTTTTGAGCCAATCAATTATTGGATGCTAAGAACCTGTCAGTTCTTTCAAGGATTAAATCCTTTCCTTTCCTCTGGTTGTTCCAAGTAAACCAACCTTTTTGTGGTCTAATGTACCAAAGATCTGAATTCTCCACAAACCCTTTAAAGCTGGGACACCCTGCAACAAAGACATTCCCTTCCTTTTCCAAGGAATCTAGTCTCGCATTAAAGTCCCCACCTATTATCCAACAGTTTTCTGCCTTATTCTAAATTCTCTGTGATATATGTCTCCAAAAGTCATCCTCCAATTTACTTTGTGAGCCATAAATATTAATCAAGCTAAAGCTTAAATTAGAACTTAAACTCACCACTTTACAAATCAAGCATTGGTTGCTTGCCGGTAGGTCTTCTACTCACACCTTATTGGGATCCAAGAGCAATGTCAGGCAACCTGCAGTACCCTGCATCACTACCGAACATCTCCATCTTAAGGCTTCTGAAAATATTAAAGTCTATGATCCTTTACTTTCTCAAGCTTTGGTTTTTCTAGCATCAACACGTCTGGATTATTTTTTCCGACCATTCTTCTCAGAATTCTCCTTTTAGAGGGGGCGTTGATGCCCCAGATGTTCCATGAAATAACCTTCATTGGGTAGATTTGACTCTGTTCGTGCTCACCAAGATATTATCGAAGAAGATTTTGATTACTTGCCATAACCTGCGCCATAGTTTCAATCTGTCTTTCCTCAATCGGTCTAGATCTGCCCCATTTTTTCCCTCCCATAATCTCCTTTCCTTTTTCCATTTTTGATTGACAAATGCCCAAGCTAGACTCCTTCAACTCCAAATTGAAGTCATCGTTGAAGTCTTAGCTGTCCCAGTCTTCCCTGTGGATTTCCCCTGTCGTTATTCCTTCTTTTGCTTGCATGTTTGTCACTTCCTTCTGAGCAAGTTCACCATTGTTGGGATCATCAACAATTTTTTCTAGATCATTCTTGAGGCCATACTCTTGTATGATTTCGTCATTTTTTCTCACTGGTTTTCCTACAGAGAATTGAGTTTTTGGGACAGTCTTCATGACCTCTTTACTATTGTTCATCTTCCCTTCCTTCTCCCTGCTTCCCTTGGGTTCATTTTCCTCAGTCCTCTTAATGTTGTTTCGTATGATATATTTTGTCCTTGGTTTCATAAAGCCTAAGTTATCCAATTTTTTATCTACCTTTTCTTTTTGTTGTAGATGTCCTTTTTGGAGAGGGGCATTCTTTGATCAAATGTCCATACTTGTGGCATCCTCTGCATCTGAAAGGGATACTTTCATAATCCAGATCATGTCTCCAGCTTATCTCCCTAGCCTTCAACGCAATATTCTTTGGCAATGGTTTGGTGAGATCAAGTTCAATGCATACCCTGGCATAGTTTGAAAGCCCTTTATCGTTTTGGTCTTGAAGTCTCTATCCCCTTTTCCTATCTAATTCACTACTGTATCACACATATTTTGACCAAAACTTTGGGGGGAGCGCATACATTCTGATCCAGACCGGTGTTGTCTTGGGCATTTCTTCCATTGGTTTAAACTTTAAATCCTAAATGCCAATGTTTCATATATAATACCGCCTTTCTGAGGAAATAAAAACCTCTTCCAAAGACATTGTCTCTATCAGATTCATTCGTAAAGATTGCTATTAAGTAGCCTCTGGCACCAGTTCTTAGTTCTTATTCCCCATTAGTCTTCTAAACCCTCCGTGCCCATGCATGTAGTGCCTCCAGAGATAGTTAAGCCCCCAGGAATCTACAGATCAAGTTTCTGCCATACAAAGATGAAATGTTCCTTTTGATCTCCTCTACATCCAAGCAGATAATTGAATTGTCCTCTGTTGCTGGCATACATGGATTTTTAGTTTTGACATCTTGCTCCATTTGTTTTTTTACCCTGTCGTCACCATAAGTTATAACTGTATTAACCTCTTTATATGAGATAGTAGTCCCTTTGGATCCGACGCCATTGTTTGAAGGTGGCGATTTGGGGGTTGGGGATGATGGGATCCCCCCCTTCCTTTACTCATCACTTGATCCTCCACCCAATCGGCTTCAATGTTGGATCGATAAGCCTGAAGAATTCAAACCACTGCCAACTAAACAGAATCTCAAAACCCTAACAGGCACATTTTTCTATATTTTTCGTTACGTATAATATTTTTAGACTATGAACTGTAGAAATAGAAAAGTCTAACAAATCTGAATGCTCACATTATATATATATTCTTTTCTGTTTAAATCATAGTTACCTAAAAACTCGTACCTTGAGCTTTGTTACTCGTCTCTTGTATTGGAAGTTCATACTTGTTTGGGAGATGCATATGGGGACTTCTTCAAATATCAAGAGACTTTAGATGGTGTTTCCTAATCGAGAAACTTCCTGGATGCAAGTTTCTTAAATGTCATATGAATTAATTTTTTTCCTCGAGTACTAATAACTGGTCTAAAAAAAGTTAAAAGAACCAAGGAAAAACAGTAAAAGGTATGCATTTTTCTAAGTCTTGACTGAAAATTTACAGGTTACTCTGCAGCAGAAATTTTTATTACCAAAGCGTAAAGTGGTAATAGTAAGACAAGAAAAGAATTAAAGGACTTAAGCCCACAAAAGCTTCGTTAATTGATTGAAATTGAACAAGGGCACTCCATGGTAGTAGATTGTACTAATAAACTATGGGCTATATTTTTTACAGTCACACCAAAATTCTGAAATTTTAATATAATTGTTGTAATTAATATATTTTGTCATCTCCAAGTACCCCTGTAACATGTTTTTTTAGAATGGTGACTTGGTCCGTCCTCATCTCCTGTACCCATGGTTATGAGACTTGGCAAGTACTTGTTGAGTTTGCCAGAAAAATTAAAAATATTATTATTATTATTTAAAAAAATCGAAGTTTTTCCCAAATTGTTTTGCCAGGTCTGAGTAAAAATCCGCTTGCTGAGTACTTGCTGACTCCGAGTATTGTGATCATGCAAGCCGTATGAAAGATGTTTCCCATCATCAGGTGCTATAAAAATCACAATCTCTAGGAACGATCTATTTGTTTGGAGAAATGAAAAAATAAAACTGTGGAACTACTACATGTAAAGTAGAAGAAAATTAGGTACAAGAAATACGCTGTTCTTATTTAAAACATATCTAATGAAAACGTGTATTTGCTGTCACCTTCGGATACCTTCTCTATTTCTTGTAGCACATCCACAATTCTCTCGTCCCTGGCATATTCAACTAATATTTCCTCTCTGAGTCTGTGTTCAGATATAAATATTGCTAGCAATCTGCAATCACATTATTTATGCTTTTCTTATATCGGATTTCATTGTCAATTCCTGGTAACTTGCTTTGCTTGTTGCTAAGTCAAGTATTTTTGTGATAGAAAATATTTCAGGTTTTAGTTTTCTATTCATATGCTAAAGTTGCTTCAACAAATACTCCCTAAACTTTTTTACAACATGCATGAGAGCCGATTTTTTTTTTTGATAGGGAAACAGCATGAAAGCAATTATTTCTTTATCATATATGCATAATAATTTCTCCTTTTCATTCAATGTCTTGCTTCCAAGAGCAGTTGTTCATCTTTTTCATTCATTGGGATACCGATAATGTGGATGAAGGGTGGGAAAGATCGGGTGATTTGGGGATGGTAAATGAGCAGCCTCTGAAAGGAAATGTTGAAGACTGTGCTATGGCTACGAAAGAGAATAGACTGAATGAGGTTGTTGAAGGTTTGCAGCTGCTTAAGGAAGGGTGTGTGGAAAATGTGATGGTTACAAACAGGGAAAAGGGAACTTCTGAATCCGGATGTAATGGAAAGGAGATTGGTGGTTTTATTTGTTGAAGGCTTGGCTGAACCTCTCAAGGGCTTAGTAAAAGTTTTTGATCATTTGTCTCTCCAAGAAGTAATTGAAAGAGCTTTGAACTTGGAATCATCAGCTCCTAAGGGCATATTTCAGCTTCTAGGACAGCCAAGAACAACACCTTATGGGCAGCCAAAATCAGCACCTCAAAGACATGCAAAATCAGCACCTTATGGGCAGCAAAAGAAGCCATTTCAGCAAGGAGGGTTTCAATAGAAGGAGCTGCCAAAAGTGAGCAAAGAAGCAAAAGCCAGGAATGAGCTCAAAAGGAAAAAACTATGCTTCACTTGCAAGGATCCATGGAAGCCTGGACATAGATGCCTTGGAAAAGGGCAAGTACATTACATAGAGGTGCAATTTGATACAAAATCAGAAGTAGAGGAACCTAAAGTGGGAGTTGAAGAGGAAGACCCTGAAGCTAAAATTAAAGAAGAAAATACTTCAGGTGGTACATTTGCTACACACTCAGGAGCCCCCAGATCTCATCCTTTCAAAGTTCATAGAGTGTTGAATGGGCAAGGGGTAACAATTTTGATTGATAGTGAGGCAATCCACAATTTCATTGATGAGGAGTTGGTAGCCCTAAGAGGGCTGAAAACAGAAGATTTCTAAGATTTTAATGTCATTGTAACTGATGGTTTCACTATCCCATGCACCAAGAGGGTTAAGGGATTGGGTATCACTCTTGGCAATTCTAAGGTGAGTGATGACTTCTATGTGGTGAATATAGGAGAAACAAATTTGGTTTTTGGGGTGCAATGGTTACATTCCCTTGGGAATTTACACAAAATTACCAAAACATGGAGTTGAAATTCAAGTCTGGTGGAAAGGAAGTTGTGTTTCATTGTATGGCCAATGGAGGCCCTAGAGTGATCACAGCTAAGAGGATGGAGAGAACATTTTGTAAGGGGCAAGTAACTTGGGCAGCCCGTTGCTTAGTGAGTACTACAGTTTCATCCACTAATAAGAGACCTTACCGTGTGGATATCCAATTTATTTTGAACAAGCATGGCATAGTATTCGGTAATTTATCTCCAAGATTGCCACCTGATAGAGGATTTAAGTGTCATAAAGCTGGAATCAGGTTCTAAACCTGTTATGATTACTCCTTATCACCATCTGAGAGCATCCAAGGAAGAAATTGAGAAGGCGATCAAGGAATTATTGGCAATGGGATATATTCAGCCCAGTTCTAATCCCTTTGCTTCTTTTGTTGTTTTGGTTAAGAACAAGGATAGTACTATGAGGATGTGCATTGATTACCATGCCTTGAACAAGAAGACCATCAAAAACAAGGACCCAATACCAGGGTCGATGAGTTAATTTAAGAATTGCATGGAGCTGTATATTTTTCCAAAATTGATTTGAGATCCAGTTATCACAAAATCAAGGTAAGAGATGAGGATGTACACAAAACAACTTTCCGATGTCATTTTGGATATTTTGAATTTATGGTTATGCCTTTTGGTTTGACCAATGCTCCTACTATTTTCCAATCATGCATGATCCGTATTTTTAGTGAGCACTTGAGGAAGTTTGTCTTAGTATTCTTTGATGACATTTTGGTGTATAGTAAGACTTGGGAAGAGCACCATAAACACTTGGATACAGTGCTGGAAATTATAAAACAAGCAGACTCTCTATGCTAGGGAGTCTAAGTGTGAGTTTGGCATGACTGAAATCTTGTACTTGGGACATGTTATTAATGCACAAGGACTACAGGTTGATCAAGAGAAAATTGGATTGGCCTCCTACCACTATGTCACAGTTGAGGGGATTTTTGGGTCTTTGTAGCTGCTATAGGAGGCTTGTTGAAGATTTTCACAGCTTGCTGTCCCGTTGACTGATTTGACCAAAAAGGGAGCATTCAGCTATTCTGAATCAGCCCAAACAGTCTTTGATAAACTTAAAAATGCAATGAGTTCATGTCCAATACTTGTTCCAAATTTTTCTATTCTTTCTGTATTAGAGTGTGATGCATCAGTTGAAGGATTTGGGGCAGTTTTGATATAAAAGGGGCATCTTATTGCCTTTGAGAGTCGGAAACTCAAAGATACAGAACGGGGATTATTTAAATATGACAAAATTGTTGGCCATCATGCATGCTTTAGCAAAACTCAGAAAGTACTTGGTTTGTGGCAGATTTGTGGTCAAGACAGATCACAACAATTTGAAGTTTTTTCTCAACCAAAAGGACTTGAATGATAGGCAACGAAAGTGGATGAGTAAGTTTCAAGCTTATAATTTTAGCATTAGAGTATGTTAAGGGAAAGAACAGTGTTGTAGTTGATGCCTTGTCTAGAAAGCCATTCTTAAGCTCTATGTCTGAAATCTCTATTGATTAGAAGGTTATTATAATAGCAAAGGTATGCAAAGAATGTATTCACTAATGATATCCTTAAAGGCAAAGTACAGGATGACAAGTATAAGGTAATTGATGAACCCATCCTCTACAAGGATAGAATTTATCTAGTCCTTGAATAAAAATAAAGAGCAAAGTCTTGAGGGTTGTCCATGATACACCTTTGGCTGGTCACCCAAGGTATTTCAAGACTTACATGCAGATAGAAGATAGATCCTTTTGGAGGGGACTCAAGGGAGAGGTCCTCCAATAAATCAAGGAGTGACTTACCTATTGTTGACCTTTCAAGTCACTATGACCTTGAACTCCTCTAACACGATGGGCGCGCATGCAAGGAGAAAGGCCACCGCCAGACTCAACTCAATGCTTCATGGAGCAGGTTCCTCAAGGTTCATAGGGAGCTCGCGAAGAAGGCTAGATTAAAAGGAATCAAGATTCTACGCTTTGCTAAGGTTTGGGCCTTCACAAGGATTTGTGCCCAAGGATGAATGCTCAAAGACAAGGGCACGAGGGAGCACGCGCGTCCAAAATGGAGTTGGGACCGTCACACATGTACTAAGTAAATGCAGCCCAGTGCCCGTTCGCGCCCAATGTCCGTCTGCAAAAGCCATCTAGATGGGTGATTAAGTAGTAACTATGTAATGTCCTCAAAGGGGACGATTTCACATAAAAGGGGTTTTTCCTAAAATCCACAAATTCTGAAATTTAAAATCAGCAAACCCTAGTTGTTGCAAATGCACCTCCAAATTGA
This sequence comes from Torreya grandis, assembly GCA_037957365.1. Classification (NCBI taxonomy): domain Eukaryota; kingdom Viridiplantae; phylum Streptophyta; class Pinopsida; order Cupressales; family Taxaceae; genus Torreya; species Torreya grandis. The sequence continues at coordinate 283,272 of JARHVA010005517.1, forward strand.
AAATTAACTCCAATTTCACCTTGAATTAAATGTCAAATAAATACCTTGTGAATTTGGTCACAAATGGCTCTTGCCGCAATGAAGAAAGAGCTTGAAATGAATGTTTTAATCCTCCAAACCCTAGCGCCACACTAGTTGAAATGAATTTCTTCTTTCTCACTCTAATCCCTGCTCAAGCTTTAGTCCAAACCAATCGTCAAAACTCAAAAATTTACTACAATAATTAATTCAGAACGAAACCCTTGCAAATCTGCCCTCAACAAATATTATTTCCTACGAACAGCTAAAAACTTCAAAAATTCATAACTCCCTCAATATTTGGAATTATGATGCAAACAAGAGCTCAAATTGGTCATAAAAATAAGGACTATCAAATAAAAATAATTTCAAAATTTTCCACCTATAAGGTCACCAAAAATTGCTCCGAAATCATGAAAAACCCTAGTTTCTTGTCAAAAATAATTAAATAATAATCTGAAAATTATTATTTAATTTTCTATCAATTTAAGACTTTAAATCTTCTCAAAAACCCCAAGCTAATGTGCAAAAAATTAACAATTAATTTCAGAATATTAAATTGCATAAATAGATCCTAAAGGGGCCTTCAAACCCTAAATCAAGTCTCCCAAAATAGTTCGCTTCACTGGCAAAAATAATGCAATTATTAATCAGAAATAATACGCAAGAAAAGAGCCTCAAAAACCTCACAAAAACCTCACAATAGCTCCTCAATGCAAATCGTCCCTCTAAGGCAAGAAACAAGATCTCATTAGCAAAGATGGCATCAAAAGACACATTTTGTAGATTGATCAATACCAAAACAGCAAACACCTATCGGGCATGCATCCCAATAGTTTCTTCAAGCATGAAGAACAATCATCAAATTCAACGTCTTCAATTGTGATTTTCACCTTGTATTTGTACCTTCCAAAGGGGAGCAAACCACCTTGGGGAGGTAAAATACCTCATAAGCCTCACTTGCCCTTTTTAGAATATTTTTTCATTTCTTTTGCTTTAGCTCCCAAGCCGATATTCTTTTTAATTTCACTTTAGGGTTTTTTGAATTCATTAAATAACTTGCCGTAATAAATTAGTAATTAAAATTACTTTTTGGCAAATTAAATAATTAAGTCTTTAAATAATTAATTAAATTGCTCTAATAATTAAAGTGATAAAAATCACTTTTCAAGCAATTTATTAATTATAAAGCCTCTTAGAGTAATCATTAAAATTACATTAATTTTTCAAATGGTTAAAACCACTTTTCCGGTAATTTGAATAATTATCCAAGATAGTTCTATTTTAATAATTAATTAATTGTCTTATATTTTTGAATGATTAAAATCATTATTCGGGCAATTTTATTAATTATTAATATTATATGAAAAGGGGACATCACAAACTATCAGGGGTCAGACCCCACCCAAAAGCACAAATCCAATATGATTCGCAGAATCAAAAGTGACCAACTCTGACTGACATAATAATTGAACTGGCAGCTAATAAAACAAAATAGCATGGCCGAGGAATGAATCCCAATGTAGATCTCAGCCACCCTCTAATACAAGCATTCACTTCTGTTAGTCACGTGAGCATGGAGACCTATAGCAAACGGTAGGGCATGACGTCCAACAGATCCCAAGGAATCCCTCCAACTACCTTCACGTCCAGATTGCAATCGGAATTCAATAAGCATGGGTTTTAACTTTTATTTAATTTTCTCATCTGTATTTCTCCAATGTAATTAATGACCCATGGGCTTCCCGTATCTATAAAAGTTGGGTCTTTCATTGTACAAGGGTGAACATTTTTTAGGCACAGAAATGCTGCTAAGATTTGTCCTCCATGAGCCCTTGGTTGCCTGAACCCAGTGACTAATGAAAAGACTGAGTTTACCTCTCTCCACGATTCTTGCATTCTATGTGTATTTTAATGGTTGTTGATCTTTGTTTGTGGACGTATTTTTCCTCACATTGTTGTCCATCCATTCGCACTCGTGTAGAACTTGGCTCTCTCTTGAAGGTCATATTTTGTGCGCACCTGGGTCTATGAGTGCCCTATTTGTGAACCGTTTGTCGTCCCCATAGTGTTGTATTATGTTCCCATGCCTCCATGTGAAATACTTATGCAAGTAGCGTCCATTTTAGGGACTATGTAATAGTTTCTCATTTACTGCAGTTGCTTCGTGTTCTTTAAGGCCGTAGGGGTGCTCGTTCTTTTCTTGGTGCATCACCAATTTTCCTTTCAGCAAACCCCTCACCCTCTCTCTCCCTTTTTCCTTTGTCAAGACTAGGTTTAGCATTAGCAATAGATTTCCTTTCTACTCTTTGTAGGTATGCGTGCTAATCCTAAACCAAATGCAATTAAATTAGAAGGAAGTCGGCCTTCTCCTGAGGTTCGTCCCAAGGAGCACAAATCTCCCACACCTTGGGGAACGATCCCACTGTTGCACTAAAGCCTCGAACTATTCACGCACAGAGGTCTCGAACACGCCCAGAGCCCATTCGCACCCAGTGCCCATTCGAGCCCAATGCCCGTTCACGACCAATACTTTTGTGCCCCACGCCAAGCACTCAAGCCGCGCTCTAAGCACTTTCGCACCACAAATTACTCAAGGGTGCAAGCTTTCAGATGTTAACAGTTTCTGGCACACCCGATGGAACCACTTTATATAGTTCAGCTAAGAGCTTGGTGCGGCCCTTAGCAAGTTTGCAGTGTTAAAGACACCCTTCAAACACCTGGCGACTCCAAGTATTCTTGGTTCTCAAGAGATCAGTTCTCCATCCTATGCCAAGACAAACAAGATCATCTTCAAAAGGTAGTGACTTCTAGTTTATTGAATTGCCTTCTGCGCCCAGAAAAATAAGGGTTAAAGCATCCTTATCTCCTATTAAGAGAACTAGCAATTTAAGACAATCATCTCCAAGAGCTCAATCTACTCCGCCTTTTGGTAGATTTCCCCAGCCAAGAGCAAGGCTATTTCCCATTCCCTTCATGGCTGTCCCAAGAGCTTTTGTGACCTTCAATGGGGGCAGTCCTTTGGCTCTAGCTTGATACGATGAGATCCCAGTTGCAACTCTTAAAAGCTTATCATACTTCACTGGTGAGAATGCAAATACACCCATAGAACACTCCAGACTATACCAGCCATTTAATCAACCTTATCAACGTGTTAGGCAACCCTATCAAGGCACCGTGCAAACCCAAAGTCAGATCCCATATGTTAGGCCACCCTACACACAAAGTAACAATGACGCCAGTGTTTCTAAAGCTCTCATGTTCGTACAAAATAACTTGGTGCAAGACCACAAGTCGTGCTTTCCTTGCAATCAGCCACATAATCAAACTACTAGCACAAATGTTGTGTTGAACCAAGCCCTGATGGTACAAAGCATGGCATATCCCCACGGGCAGCAAAGGAGCCAACCTCACAAGGAGAGGGGATACATGTAATACAAGGTGAATCCACTTTGGTTAATTGGCACAAGAATGACTCACGCACCATAAATCAGAACCAAGTACTGGCAGTCAGTAATCCAATGGCATATTACACAAGATTCAAAAGGAAGGCAACAGAAGTGGAACCATCTCCTTCAATTGGTTGGCCTTCTACTTCCCAAGCTCCAAGTGAAGCTACCAGAGGAAAGATAAACACTGGGACACCCAAGCACAAGCAAGTCCAACTGTTCAAAAAGGGAGTCAGCCTAAAACCAACCAAAACACAAAGGAGGACGTTGCCGCCTCAAAGTCTCAACCAAAAGGGGCGCAAATCCCTTTTAACATAGTAGACCAGATGAAGAAAGCAAACCTCAATGTAACTATGTGAGAGGCTCTTTCCATCCCTTCTCAAAGGGATTTGTTGCAAGAAGCATTGAAGGCCTTCCACCCGCACAAGCCAACAAACAGTGCTTCAGCGATTTCAACAAGTTTGTGCCAACCGAAAGGAGTCTAGCAAAAGCTACAAGCCACCACCATTTTATATCTCCTTGATCATCGGCCAGTACCTTGTCCATAATTGTATGATTGATTCGTGTGCAAGTAGCTCGGTAATGCTTGAGAAGATTGCTGACATGTTAGGCATAGAATATACCCCGATCACAAAAGGTATTGTCCAATTAGATGGCACAATTGTTAAAACAGTGGGAATCATTAAGGACTTGAGCCTTACTATACATGCATGTCCTAGCCTCTCCATCACCCAGGACATCTTTGTTATAGACCTCCCTCCTTATTTTGCCATTTGTCTCTCAAGGGACTTCCCTATAGAAATGGGTGGGTTCTTATCATATGACTGATCACACTTGCCGTTGAGGACTAGATATGGGACCGAGGTAACCGTCAAAGCTGAGCCTATATGTAGCGATCATATAAAGCCATACTCAACTAATCCCATCGACATGAAGTGTACAATGCATAACCCAGAGGATAGTGTAGCCTTGCACGAAACTACCATGCCTTTAGAGGAGGTTCCCAATGTAGCACTAGACGAGTGGGCTAATGAGCATTATGGATTTGATCCATATAATTGTACAGAAGAAACAGCGCTGGGCACTTACTACATCTATGGGGAGAATCATGTTTTGTCAAACCTCATGAAGGGTCAAGAGGACCTTGAAGGAATATGGCAATTATATTTTGATGGCTCTAGGAGTAGGAATGGCGTGGAAGCAGACGTACTAATCTCCCCTCAAAAGTTAAAGTACTTTCATGCATACAAGCTGCAGTTCAGCTGCACCGACAATGTGGCCGAATATGAGGCGTTGACCCAAGGCCTCCATTTGGTGCAAAATGGGAGATTAAGAGTTGTAAGTGTTTGGGGACAGCGAGCTGATTGTGAACCAATTAGAGCCCAAAATGTCTCCAAGAATCCCTTGTTAAAAGCAGACAAACACAAGGTTTGGGATCTAATTGAGAACTTTAGTGCTTTCAATATCCAAGCCACCCCAAGGGCGCAGAATGTTGATGCTGACAGACTTACAACAGTGAGCTCCCAATACAATTTGCCTCGAGAGGTTATCAAAGGATCAGGGCAGCTTGACAAGCTCGTAGTAAGACCAGCATTCCCAGACAATGCATGCAATTGGCAAGTATTTGACAGTGATGAGCAAATCATCAATTTCCTGCAAGATGAGGCAGAGTTTTCCGTGAGGAACCAGTCACAGTTAGAAGCCCAATATGAAGCTCAAATCATTCAGCTGAAAAGCAACAAACTGCCCAAGGGATTGGTCACCTTGGAGAACATCTTCAACGCCGATAATTAGCTCAAGGGTGAGAAGAGGAACATAAAGGTCAATGAGGATAATTGTCAGCAGGTGGTCATCTCTAATGGCAAGCTCTTAAAGACTGGAAAGGTATGTACTCAGCCTGAAAAGGAAGAGTTTACCCACCTTTGTAGAAACTATGATGACATATTCGCATGGAGTTACCAAGACCTTAAGGGTTTCGACCCGACCTTAGCCCAGCACACAATTGAGCTAGACCCCAATGCCAAACCAGTTAGGCAAAAGTAAAGGCCTATAAACCCCAAGCTCGAGCCCTTGATGAGGAAGGAGCTAGCCAAACTCATATAGACCAATATCATATTTCCAATCAAGCACTCCTCTTGGGTAGCTAAATTAGTACTAGTTAGAAAGAAAAGCGGGAAACTTAGGCTATGTGTGGACTTTAAGGACTTTAATAGTGTCCCTCAAATAAAACTATCCTCTTCCACCCATGGAGCTGATCCTTCAAACAGTAGTAGGCGCTGGGAGGTTTTCACTTCTTGACGGCTATTTGGGCTAAAAATCAGTTACTTGTACAAGAGTTAAATCAGTTCAAGACACCATTCACTACCAAATGGGGCACCTATGCATATAGGAAGATTCCCTTCAGGTTGACAAACGTTGGCACGACCTTCCAAAGAGCTATGGATATGGCCTTTAAAGGTCTCATCAACAATATGATCTTGATGATATCATTGTCTTCTCCAAGCGCGCAGCCAATCATTTGAGCCATTTGAAGCAGGTCTTTGATAGGTGTAGGGAGTTTTGGGTTTCCTTAAACCCAAGCAAGTGCGTGTTCATTGTCCATGAGGGCCAATTATTGGGGCACATTGTTCCCAAAGAAGGGTTCGCCATTGATCTGGAATGGGTGGAAGCTATCTTGTTGCTTTCCCTTCCGCGCCACAAGATGAACCTATAGAGCTTCTTAGGGAGGATAAATTTCATAAGAAGGTTTATATTGGACTTTGCCACCGTGGTCAAGCCACTTACCTCTATGCTAAAGAAGAACGCCATTTTCAGTTGGTCAAGAGAAGGTAGAGATAGCTTTGAATAAATTAAGAGATCCATCTCTCAAGCTCCTACACTTGTAAATACGCGCTATGATAGGGACTTCATCCTCTATACTTTTGGAGGAGAAGGAGGCATCTCGGTTGTCCTAGTACAACAAAATGATGATCAAAAGGAACAGCTCATCGCCTTTTTCATCCAAGTGCTCAAGGATTATGAGCTAAGGTATACTTTTGTGGAAAAGCAAGTCCTTGCGTTCATAAGATCCCTTAAGAAGTTAAGACACTCTCTAACAACAAAATTCAGCTAATGGCCTCACACCCAGGCATGAAGGAGTTCCTGTTGAGTAGGGACAAGAGCGAGAAAAGCATTGATTGGATCACTAATGTGATGGAGTATGACATTGACATCAAAATCACCAAGTTCGTAAGGGGTAAAGGTCTGTGCGAGCAAATGGCAGCAGACTCAGGCGTTGACAACAGAGCAATCCTTGTGCTTCAAAAGGACCAACCAACTAATCATGATTCCCCTAGTTAGACCCAGAGCATGAAGGCTTTCCTCCAAACAAGTGCATATCCACAGGGGCTTGACAAGGCACCGAGAAGGCACTTCAGGATGCAAGCCATCCCTATGTGCTTGTTAATGATGTGTTATTTAGAAAGGACATCAATGGAGTCCTCTTGAGATGTATACAGCAAGATCAGATTGGCAGGGTCCTTCAAGAGTTCCATGACGGAAGGAGGTCACTACTCACCAAAGACTACTGCTGTCAATATCATGAGAGGCAGCTATTACTGGCCAAAATTGTTTCGAGATGCCCATAGGTGGGTAAGGAATTGCAAGAAATGCGTCTTCTTTGCAGGCGAGCAGAGGCTAGCCGCCCTTCCCCTGCGCCCAATAAAAGTTGATCAGCCCTTTGCCCAATGGAGCCTAGATTTCATTGGCATGGTCAACCCTCCCTCAAGTGCCAGACACAAATGGATCCTTACAGCCACAGACTATTTCACAAGATGGATAGAGGCAGTGGCGGTCAAGGAGGCAAATGAGACATCTGTACTAGACTTCTATGTAGGTATAGTCACTAGATTTGGTGTTCCAGCCGCCATTATCTTAGATAATGCTATAGCCTTCGTTGGGACCAGAATCAATGAATGGGCCGTCAAGTATGGCATCTATTTGAGCACCTCCTCGTACTATTACCCTCAAGGTAATGGTTTGGCAGAGTCCACCAACAAGAACCTAAGCTATATCATCGTGTGAACCTTGGAGGAGAATCAAAGGACTTGGCACACCAAGCACAAAACAGCCTTATGGGCAAATAGGATAACACCAAAAAGAGCAATAGGCAACTCCCCTTTCATGCTAGTTTATGGAAGAGAAGCAAGGCTGCCCATGTCACTTGAGTTGCCATCATTGGAGCTTTCCCACCAACTAGAGTTGACTGAGAACAATCCTATGTCAGTAAGGCTAGCGGAATTAATGGCATTGGAAGAGACTAGGCATCAAGCAATGCACACTTTGGAGCTTCAACAGGCGTAGATGAAGAAGACGTTCGATAAAAAGGCTGCTGACAAAAGTTTCAAAGAAGGGGACCTAGTCCTCAAGTGGGAAGAAGACAGAGCAAAGGCTGGGAGGCATACAAAGTTTGATCCCATATGGAGTGGTCCTTATGTCATAACTGGATGCAAAAAGGGCAATGCCTTTCAGCTATCAAGGCTAAACGAAGAGGAGTTGCATATCCCAGTCAATGGGATCCATCTCAAGCACTGCTCCTGAAAGTTCCCTAGAGCTTTTTATATAGTAGATTAGCTGTTTTTCTTTCCTCTAAGTGCTTCTACACAGTAGTTAGTTGTTTTTCGTTCCTTAAGTGCTTTTGCACATTGTTGTTCCTTACTTTCTTGTTTTGTTTTGGGAAGGTCTCGGTTCCTCAAATTATTCAACGATGGGCCAAGCATTTATCAAACTCTAGCGCGTGCGCACTTTCAGAGCAGGGAGATCTCCCAGGATTCAATGACTCTATGCCCAATGGATTGCTCACAGACTATTGGTCCCCGCTTAGCAGGCAAGCGGCCTTCAGAAGTCGCTAGAATTTTGACCTTTCAAGTCACCATGACCTTGAACTCTTCTAACACGATAGGCGCGCACGCAAGGGAAAAGACCACCCCTAGACTCAACTCAGTGCTTCATGGAGCACGGTTCCCAAAGGTTCACAGGGAGTTCACGAAGGAGGCTAGATTAAAAAGAATCAAGATTATGCGCTTTGCTAAGATTTTGGCCTTCGCAAGGATTCATGCCCAAGAACGAATGCTCAAAGACAAGGGCACGAGGGAGAGCATGCGTCCAAAATGGAGTTGGGACTACCGCACAAGTACTCAGTAAATGTGGCCCAGTGCCCGTTCGTGCCCCCTGCCCAGTGCCTGGAAGTGAAAGCCACCTGGATGGACGATTAAGTCGTAACTATCGGGTGTCAGACCCTGCCCAAAAGGACAAATCCGATCTGGTTTGTTCCAACTAACATAATAATTGAACCGCAGCTAATAAGACAAAAGAGCATGGCCGAGGAACGAATCCCAATGTAGATCTCAACCACCATCTGATATGAGCATTCAATCCCATTAGTCATGTCAACATGGGGACTTGCAACAAACGACAAGACATGACGTCCAACAAATCCCAAGGAATCCCTCCAGCTACTTTCACATCCAGATTGCACATGGAATTCAATAAGCATGGGCTCTGACTTCTATTTAATCTTCTCATTTGTATTTCCCCAATGTAATTAATGACCCATGGGCTTCCCATATCTATAAATGTCGGGTCTTTCATTATATAAGGGTGAACTTTTTTTAGGCACAGAAATGCTACTAAGATTTGTCCTCCATGAGCCTTTGGCTTCCGGAACCCAATGAATAATGAAAAGACTAAGTTTACCTCTCTCCACGATTCTTGCATTCTATGTTTAATTTAATGGTTGTTGATCTTTGTTTGTGGACGTATTTTTCCTCGCATTGTTGTCCATCCATTTGCACCCCTGTAGAACTTGGCTCTCTCTTGTAGGTCGTATTTTGTGCGCACCCGGGTCTATATGCGCCCTATTTGTGGGTTGTTTGTCGTCCCCATAGTGTTGCATTGTGTTCATGCACCTCCATGGGAAATACTTATGCAAGTAGTGTCCATTTTGGGGACTGTATAATAATTTCTCGTTTTCTACAGTTGCTTTGTGTTCTTAAAGGCCATAGGGGTGATTGCTCTTTTCTTGGTGCATCACCACTTTTCTTTTTAGCAAACCCCTCACCCTCTCTCTCCCTTATTTCTTTGTCGAGATTAGGTTTAGCAGTAGCAATAGATTTCCTTTCTGCTCTCTGTAGGTCAGCATGTTGGTCCTAAACCAAATGCACATAGATTATAAGGAAGTCGGCCTTCTCCGTAGGTTCATCCCAGGGAGCAGAAGAGACCCATACCTTGGGGAACGATCCCATTGTTGCACTGAAGCCTCGAACTATTCGCGCACGGGAGTTCTCAAGCACGCCCAATGCCCATTCATGCCTAATGCCCGTTCACGATCAATACTTATGTGCCCCATGCCAAGCACTCGCGCCGAGCTCTAAGCACTTTTGCACCACAAATTACTCAAGGGTGCAAGCTTTCGGGTGATAACACCTACCAACAAAACAAAGCAGAGCATGTATTTCCAACAGGTTTGTTGCAGCCCTTACCAATTCCGAATCAAAAATGGGAGAGTATTTCAATGGATTTTATCACAGGCCTTCCAAAAGTCCAAAGTAGGAGTTGTATCTATGTGGTAGTTGATAGACTTACCAAATATGTTCACTTCTTTGCTATTCCAACTAAGTTTAAGGCACCACAAGTTGTTCTATTTTTTAGAGAGGTCTTCAGGGTACATAAATTGCCTAAAAACATTGTAAGTGACAGGGATAGTAAGTTCTTTTGTCTTGACAGAAATTCTTTCATTTAGCGGGCACTGAATTGACTCCAAGCACCAGTTACCACCCTCAAATAAATGGGCAAATAGAGATTGTGAATAAGTGGATTGAGAGTTAATGGAGGAATTATGTGGTAGCAGCAATCAGCTTGGGTCAAGTGGCTCTACATGGGAGAGCATTGTTACAACACTACGCACCATATGTCCATTGGTATGACTCCTTTCAGAGCTTTGTATGGTTATGATACTCTTTCTTTTATAGATTTGGTTATTACAGATAGTAAAGCACCAAGGGCAAGAGACTTCGTTGCATAGAGACAAGAGATATTGGGAATACTCAAAGAAAATCTCCAACATGCACAGAATCAACATAAGTTTTATGCAGACCAGCACCATACTGAGATATCTCTTGGGGTTGGAGACATGGTTTTCTTGAGATTGCAGCCATATAGACAGTCTTCTCTCAAGATGAGTGGAGTTGAAAAGCTCAAGCCTCGATTCTATGGTCCTACAGGATTAAGCAAAGGATTGGGGAGGTTGCCTATGAGCTTGAGTTACCAAAACACAATAGGATACATAGCGTATTTCACTTTTCATGCCTCAAAAATGCATTGGGATAGCATATCATCCCTTCAGTTGAGTTTCCTGATCTTGATGATGAAGGCAAACAATCTTGGTCCCTGAAGCTATCATAGATTTCAGCGAGAAGAAATTGAGGAACAATACATCACAGAATATTTGGTACATTGGAAGGATCTACTAGTAGAAGATGATACATGTGAGGGAGAAGAGATACTTGGGCATCCCGGTCTGCAATTGCTTGAGGGCAAGCAATTATGGAAAGGGCGGACTGTGATGTTTTCCGAATTGAAGATGTCAGAAGATGCGAAGCCTATTTTTTATTTCTCATAGGCTAGGGGGAGAGAAATAATTTAATAATAATGTTTTAAGTTGTCCTTCAAGTCACTTTAATTAATAACTTGAAAAAGGACACTCACATTATTATTATTAAGTGGGGTAAGTGGGGTCAAAAGCAATGTTAATTACACGGCCAAAAAGTAGTTAATATTATGAGGAAAAGGTGAATATTTAATTAAAAGAGTAATTCTGATTGCTTTGGGGTTTGTGTAAAATTGGAAAAGTGAGTTTCATAAAAGGACAAAGGGGCAATCATTATTAATTATGATTGATAATTCACTTTTGACAATTCACGACAGAATCCAAGATTCTCCCCCCTTATGCTTGAGGACGAAAACCTTCATTGCAGCCAGATTAGAGGACAAAACCCCTCCAGTCCATTGTGGTAGCTCCATACGAGTGTTGCAATTGATTCACACAGTTGGGTATTTGTTTCAAAAAAACTGAAATCAGTTATTTGAGAAACGGTTTGAAAGGAAAATTCGATTTGAAGGTAATTTAAAGCCCTAGGGCAAGGGTAACTCACCTCCACATCTGACTGTTGTTGCAGCTTTTAAAAAAACGGATCCGTACACTGTTGTATAGTAACCGTACGCCTGCCAGATGGGGCAGGTTCCAAGGCATATAGCTCGAAGGTAAATCGCAGCAAGTCAAGGTGTGGTGTTGACATCTCAGACTTGTTTTCCAGCAGTTTTCCAACCGTTTGGGAGCATCCACCTCCCTTCCAGGGGATGACATCACCAGTACAGGTCTGCAGTACCAATTTCAATCATTTTCCAGCCTATTGTACCAGTATCCGTGCTTTTTCCAGCTTGTTGTACTATTATGGGTAGTTTCCAGCTAGGGTTTCAATCCAAGAGACAATTGAGATGTTAGTATATTATGCAATTTAATTCTTTGGTGATTAACCAGGGTTTCTTTCCAAAAACAGAACTTTCCCTTGTTACTGTATAACTGTTATCAAAAATCTCTATGAGCCTTTGATTGAATTAAATGCTACAATAATATTAAAAGCGATATGGGCCAGGATTAAGTGAACTTGGATTATCTGAATTTTTTATTGTTGCATATAGTGTTGTAGTTGGAGACTGATTTGACAGGGTTTCTAGAATAAATTAAAAAAATCGGAATTCTATTATATCTGTAAAGGGATATTTCATAGGCATTCTCAGAAAGTAGTCAAAACTTAGAAAAGTCTTTGATAATTACACTCCAAAGAAGTTGAAGAATAGGGAGAGTATTAAGTGGATGCCGCCTCAAGAAGGGTGCTTCAAATTGAATGTTGATGGGGCTTCAAAAAATAATCTAGGAGAGACTCCCGAGTGGCAGGAATCATCAAAAAGACCATAAGGGCGAAATGGTGGGATTCAGCTCAGCTTATACGGGAATCAATTCCAACCATGTGGCTGAAGCAAAGGGCTTGGGGTTGAGTCTTAAATTGTCTCTAGACTACGGGATTAAGAAAATGAAGGTAGAGGGAGAAACTCTACTTATCATTAATGTGGTTAAGAACAATGGAATTAACAATTGGTGAATGCAAAATCTCATCACATACGTGAAAGATTTGGAAAAAAAGTTTGATACCATTAGTTATCATCAAGTCCTTGGAGAAGGTAATATTGCAATATACTGGGGGAGTGAATATAAGCTTTCCTAATTAAAAAGGCTTCACTAAAAGGTAACAAGGACCAAATTTGGGAGGATTGCAAATGGATTGATCTCAAGAAATTTGGCCTATCTAAATGCTTTGTATGACAGGCAACGTTTTTTCTAAGTTACATTATTATGGGTATCTTGCTGTGTAAATTTGAAGTGCACTTTCAATTTTGATTTGAAAGAACCGATTGTTTCTATTGGTGTTTTTCCTTGTGTTTCAGCTTTTTGGCTCTTTCTATTTTTGAGCCGCGTCAATTCCCCATTTAGATATTGTATACACCTATATATTCAGTCACTAACGATCTTTCTTGTCGGACTTGTCAGTGCATCAATCTCTCGGAGTGCATGTCCTAATTAGTGCGCCGGGAAATGGTGGGGTCAATTCATGGTGCTTTGCAAGAGATGTCCATATTATCCCGCTATACCTGCTTATCATCACAGTCATGCCTTTAGCTCTGTTTAAGCCTCCTTTGGGTCTTTTTTTCCCTTTCATTCCTCTTATTTTGCTTAGTGTCTTGACTTTTTCCTATTACATTGATTTAGATCGATCTAGTTTTGTATCATCCTTTGTATTTCCTACCGAATAAATCCTGACTGATTGAGTCTAATTTCCTGCATGTGACACTTTCCTACTAAATTGATCCTAATCAATTTAATTGTTTGCCTATTCGTACTAGACCGACATGGCTGACCCATTAGTGTGTCATTCCCGATTCTTTATATTGAATTGATCTGGATCGGTTCCATCAACATTTTAGCTAGGTCACATTTAGGACTTTGACCGATATTTAAAGGGTTTCTAAATATCATTTTGATAGGAGGGCAACACTCATATGCTCTACTTGCACACGAAAAGTCTGAGTATATAAAAGGAATTCGGATATAGGATCTTACTCTTGTGGAGGTCTAGTCTTGCTCAAAGTCTTTGAAAATCAATAGAAAGTCAAACTAAGGAGGTGCCCCTTAGCCTTTTGAGTCCCCAATTAAGGACACTTAGTGTATACACCAATATTTTTCAATCACAGAAGATCTTTCTTGCAAGACTCATCGTCACATCAATCTCCTGGAGCACACGTCCTAAGAAGTGCATCGGGAAAGGGGTGAGGTCAATTCATGGTCCTTTGGAATAAATGTCCAAATTATACAATTGTACTTGCATATCATCACCATCATGCCTTCAACTCTATTTAAGCCTCGTTCGGGTCTCTTTTCCTTCATTCCTCTCATTCTGCTTAGAGTCTTGACTTTTTCCTACTAGATCGATCTGAATCAATCTATTTTTGTATCATCCCCTATATTCCTACTTAATCCATACTGAACAATTTAGTCTATTTTTCTACCTATGACACTTTCCTACTAAATTGATCCTTATCGATTTAGTTGTTTGTCTATTTGTACTAGATCGGCATGGTTGACCTAGTACTATGTCATTCCCGATTCATTACACGGAATCAATCAAGATCTATTTTGTCAGCATTTTAGCTAGGTCACTTTTAGGACTTCAACCAGTATTGATAGGGTAAAATAGCATTTTGATAGGACAACACTCATATGCTTTGATTGCATAGGAAAATTTTGCTCTAAGTATATAAGAGGAATTAGGTGATAGTATATTTGTAGAGGTCTAGTCTTGCCCAAGGTCTTTGAAGCTCAATAGAAAGAAGTTGAACCAAATATGTGCCCCTCAGTCTTTGGGGTCCCCAATTAAAGACATTGAGGTCTTCATCCTTGCCATTTTATGCCTTCATCTACAACATCTCTTGCAAAATGCCACTAGAGCCAAAGGGGAGATTGATGCACTGACAAGTCGACTCAAGCTAAGTATCCCTATCCCTAATCTCTTTCTTTTAATTTACTTTGGTAGATAGATATATTCTACATATTGTTATAGTATGTTGTTGTCACTTCTTTCCTCACCTAGACTATTTTTACGCTTATACTAATGTATATTATCTAGGCCTACAAATACAACCATAATTTGATTTCTTTAACAATGCTTAGGTTAGTTTTCAATACATTTGCATGCAGTTACAATCAATTATAGTCGTTTGGTATTTTATATCTTGTTAGCTTAGCCTCTTACCATCTTGGGTCTAGGTATCCCTTGTTCATCAGTTTCTTGCATGTGGTTTCCTTAATATATCCTTAATACCCCTCTTACAAACACCTCTTGCTTATGGCCTCTACGCCGCTTTGCAGCATAGCATTTTTGTATGTCGTTGGTCCCGGTATGGTCTTCTCTCATTCCTATATTAGAGGATATTTATATTGTTGACCATATTTGCTTAATATGCATTCTAGTGAACCCGACATGAATCTTACCCCACCATTATGTCGGGCCATATTCATTTTTTATTTTTCCCATTTCTTAGCGCTATCAATTTTTTATCACATCAAATTCACCATCAATATACATTCTGGGGAGCTCGACGTAAATCTTACCCCACTACTATGTTGGGTCATATTCATGTTTTATTTTTCTTTTCTAGCTTCATAGCTTTTCCAATTTCTCGAGCACACCTTGCTTGCCAAATTCCTTTTCCTCTAGCTTCTTAACTTTCCACAACTTGTATCCTCCCAATCATATCATGCAACATGAAATCAATCAATCAAGCAAGCAAGCAAATGACTATGATGATCCCAATGGGAGTAGCATCATCAAGTAAGAACATTAGTTACATCCGTACCAAGGATGGAAATCTCAAAACAATTATTACATCATGCAATGCAAATCCTACACTAATAACAAAGACACCAAGCGTTCCCCTCGCTAGTGCAATGCAATGCAACATGGTATCAATTTCACCTCCTCTTAACAACTTTAGAATACCCCTCCTAACAATTTTTCTCCACTTAACACCAATGTTGAAAATCCTCCCCCTAGTAATCCTCTTCTTGTCAATAATGCTACCAATACTCCCCCTAAAAATCCTATTGTTGAAACTTGATATTACACAAGTCCTTGCTAAGGTGTTACACCAAATGGCCCTCATGCAAACTACCAATACCAACCAAATGCTCCAAATGCAAAACCACCTTTTGCAAATGGCTAATCAACCTCAACCAATCATTGTAAGCCAACCTAGTCAAAACTCTATTCCTCCTCTTAGAGATGACAACGGAAATCTTATTCCCCAACCTTCTATTCAAAACAAAATACTTCAAATACTCCAAAACAAGTCGTTAGCTCCCTACATTGTCTATGGACATTGGAAATATTTCCCCAACCATCACATATGACAGGACTACCGACCCTACCTTACACCTTAGAGCATTTGGAAACCTCTACAAAGAGTGAATCCAAACCAATACTTATGTGACTACCTAGCTTCTATTTAAAACTCTAGTTGGAAAGGCATTAGAATGGTATAATCAACTTCCAACCCATTGGATTAGAAATCTACAAGACTTAGTCAATGCTCTAGTTAAGGAATTCCAATATCATGGACTTCCCAAAAATAGTCTTAGCAATTCATTGACGCAAATCAGCCGCCTAAAGAATTCACCCACGATTTAATCAAACGATGGAAGTCTTTCGCACATAAAGCAGTTCATAACACGAATGATGAAAATATTTAAAGTCTCCTCTTCAATACAAAGTAAGGTCCTTCCTTCTAAGACTTTGGAAGATGCCTTTGATAAAACTAAAAGACAAGATTACCTTATGAACCAATTTGAACCATCTCAAAACGCTAGTAGGTGATCCTTTTGAACATCAACCAATAATACATCTCAAAGCAAACCTCCACAACAATCTAAGTCAGCAATGTTTTCTTCCAACAACACAAACCCTTCCCACCCTCTCTCGAGTCTCCAAGAACTCAAGCAAAGATGCCACCTTTCCAATCCATGAGCTTTGACTCTTCCAAGTCTCTCCCACCATGGTACAATCTCGTTAAGTTTTGTTGGGGCACACCATTGTAGGTCATTCTCATGAAAGTGGTAGTGGCCTTCAAAGATTTCCTTCTACTTCATGTTAGGTGCACACTTCAACCATGAATCCATCACTCAAGATCGTTATAAAAAATATCTCAAAGCTTCTCAAGCCAAATCAAACCAATCAAATCAATCACATCCCAATCAATCTCAACACCTTATCAGAAATCTCAAAAACCCCAACAAACCTCTAAGTCTCATACCGCACCTATAATCAACTTTGTAGGTGCCATTGATGGGCATTATGGCCAACCCTACATCAACTCTCAGAATGTTAATGTAGCCAAGGCTACCTCCTCAACTCACAAAGAGTGATTAGTTCACATACCTAGTGCAAAACACATAATAGGTCATGTCAATTCTTATCCTAGCATTCAAATTCTGTAATATCCCCAATTAAATCACGAAACCCCTTGTGGTGTAACTTTGTAATATTCGAAATTTATACTCGGAAATAAACAATTAATCCAATTTGACACTATTATTATTTAAATTATTATTTTATAAAATATTATTTAAAGGAATTCCGGAAAATCCAAATTAATGTAAAATATTCCGATTTGGAATATTACAGTGGTATCAGAGCTGTTTTTCTTGCCAGTCTGTGAACCATGGGGTCACTATATAAAGAAATTATGGACAGTTACGAGTCGTACAACATCCTTTCAACAGAGATTCAAAAAGAAATCTCTTTTTCAAACTTTTTGGATTTAAAAAAGTCATGGAATGGAAACAGGCACTATGAGGAAGACGAGTTTGTGAATCTTAGTTATGGCAGTGTTGAATATGAAGAGAAATTCAATTTTCAAGAGGTCCCAGAAGAAAGGAAGATAACAAATTCCAAGATTGACTTCCCTATCCAGGAGCAAACGAATGAGGCATCCAACGTTGAACTAAGGGAATTCCCAAACATACTTATCCAAGAAGAAGTTGATATTTATGGAGACTCGTCTATTGGGAAGAATAACATAAAAACTTTGGATATTAGAGATGAAAACGAGTTATCTATCCAAAACACTAATAATGATGTTGAAATGTGTTGTTTGCGTCAAAGTGAAGATAAACTTTAATGTGTGCAAGAGAGAGGTCTTGAGGATTGTTCCCCGAACATAGGTTCTAAGTTTATTAAACCAATTGATTGTCTAATTAATGCACACTATCAACAAGATATCATGGGCTACGGTCTTAAAAATAAACAAGATGGAGAGCCAACCAAAATAATTGATAGAATATGGGAAAATCGGGAGTCAAAGTCGCAAAATACTGGAGCAAAAAAGTTTATGAAGGTTAATAAAAAGCTTAATTTTAGCCATGATTCTCAGCTATCCATAGCAAAAGATGAACTGGAGGAGCTTAACTTATCTTTTAATAAATTGGAGACTATACCCAACAATGTTGTTGACTTAATGCCAATGAAACCCTTGAAAGTGGCAAGCAATAAACTAGTGGGGTTGTCTCTTAGTATATCAAGTCTATCAACCCTGACAATCGTTGATGTATCAAATAATCTACCCCCACTCACTTTACAAATGCAAAATTTGGATCAATCAAAACAATTGGATCCAAACCCTTTGAGCTTGGTTAGTAATAATAGAACATTGCAGGTCAATTACCCTATTCAAACGCACCATCAAAGCTATGTTTTCACAGAACAACAGCTCATTGTTTTTAGGGTTCAAATATTGGCTTCCAAACAATTAAAACGTGGATGAACCATACCGCTAGATATATTCCGATGCATTGGGCCACCACCATCTACCCAACATCAAGATCAAGTTGTTTCATCAATAATATCAACTAATAAATTTACTCTACATATCAAACTAACAAATGGTTTTAAAAATGAAATTAGAGGCCAAACTTTGGTAACAGCCAATTCTGTGAAGTTAGTAAGTTCATCGTCACGAATGTTGTTGACTGAATGGAGAGTGCCATCTAGATATTCTATCATTGTAGCCACAACTAATGCTACCCAATTTTCCTGGCCACTAGAGGGGGAAATCTTGTTTACTTGGAAATAGGAGAAGGATCCCTAACTGAGGTCAAACATTTGGAGATTGAGTTTGATGTATCTTGCCTTGATATAAATCCTTTTGGTGACAATCCAATGCGTGCATCGGACAGGCCAACAATTATTTACAGCAGCAACAAGAAGTTGCTTTATAGTAACGTGAACCTTAAAGAAGTTAATCATATGTGTCCTTTCGATTCAGTTTTTTCCCCTGACAATCTTGCAATTGCAAAGGATGCCTGCTTACGATTAGGACAATTGATGACATTCAGAAACTTCACATCTGTGCAGTTCATCTTGGAGAAGATCCTCGCCGTATTTGCCATCAGGAGCAGTCTCACACATTTGCCATTTGCACTATGACATATTCAAATGCAAATTTGGATGAGACAGAATCACACTTCATGCATCTATTGGAAGATCAGACTTTTGATGTTATTTTATTGTCCTCTTGATCCATTTGAAAATGGATATTCCATCCTTAGTTGTTCATTTTCAGATGATAACAATATTTATTATTGTCTTGGAACAACATATGTTACACCAGAGGAGAATGAACCTAACAAGGATCAGATTTTCGTTTTCACGGTTGAAGATGGGAAATTGCAACTTGTTACTAAGAAGGAAACAAAGGGTACTATATACAATCTAAATGCACTTAATGGAAAATTGCTCGCAGGGATCAACCAAAAAAATCAGTTGTACAAATGGATGCTCCATGATGATGGTTCACGTGAGCTGCAGTCAAAATATGGACATCATGGCCATATATTGGCACTGTACATTCAGTCTCATGGAGACATTATTGTGCTTGGATATCGGATGAAATCACTCTCTCTATTGATATACAAACATAAGGAGGGAGCTATTGAAGAGAGAGCTCGTTACGATTATGCAAAGGAGATGACAACTGTTACAATCCTTGATGACATAAAGATCGAACTGTTGCACAGATTTCTGGATTACCAACCACCATACAGAGAGCCAAACCAAGATGAGGAATTTCTTTTGCTTACGGGAGAAAACAAAGAGACCCTTGCAGAGGGGAGGATTGTGCAAGCAACTATTCACAGGGTCCTTAATCAACATGTTATTTGTGATCTAGAATCAAGCATAACAGGAATGATTATTAAGGCGGAGCTTTCTGATGATAGAGATATAGATCCTGTAGAAAAGATCATGGAAGGCAGCATCCTTATCTGTCGATTGAAAAGTTTACAGAAATTAGAATACTTGTTTGATTTGACCTGCAAACTGAGTGAGTTGAGGAATGATCACCAACAGAGTAGACAGGATAAAGATCGTTACTATGCAGAAGATGAATGCATTTTGCAAAGGGAACAAGAGAAATCATGGAAAGAGGAGTTTGCAAAGAAATCTTTCGAACCTTGGATGATTGTGCATCCACGATTTCATAATATATCAGAAAGTGATGCCATTAAGGCAGACGATGTATTGCAAGTGTCCAAGTCAGGTGACACCTCCTTGGGAGACGCTGGCATCAAACAGAAGTTGTTTGCAGATGCTTCCTATTCTAAGGAAAATCATGTAGAACAAGGTCAATGTGTTATGTATCTTTTCATTGATCAAACAAGAATGTTAGAGAAACACTCTTCAAAATCAACACAATGATACGAGGAAAATGATAGATGGGTTTGTGGACTTGTCAAAGGGCTTAATATTGGAAGTGGTTTGGATCGTGGCATGCTTGATCCAATAGATATATCATGGCTGAAAAAGGATTGTAAACCTGCAGATAAAATATTACTTCCATACACAATCCTCACATGTGTGTTGTTTACAAATAAATCCTCGCTTCATATTCTAAAGACCATTGATAAGTTGAATGTGCAAGGATGTCTTTATGAATTTGCAATCTTCTATGACTTTAAACAAGAGAAAAACTTGGATCAACGCAGCACCACTGAAGGATTTGTGTTTCCATTCCATGAAAGTTCTACATGTAATTGGTACTCTATCATAAGGACTGGCTCAAGGGGTTTGAGTAAGACTAAGTATATGACTGCTAAACATGTACAGGACGATGGAATCTACCTCTCAATTAAGATGAGCTATTTATAATTTTATTGCTACACTTCGTTGTTAAGTGACAATGAGAAAATTAAAGATTACAAAATGTTGATTATTTATGAGATTTTCTCATGGGAAAAGTATACAAAACCCTCTCACATTTTGGTGATTCCCGATGAGAATAATGTTGTCATATGATATTTGATTGTATTTAGTTCTTATGATCCTTCTACCCATAGACTGCCAATAGAAGACGCCATGTGGGAAGGATCTGTTCAATTTGAGGAAGGAAGGTTTGTAATATCCCCAATTCAATCACTATAGATATCTTTAATTAAATCGCTGACCACCATATGTAAATCGTTGACCACCATGCAAGCAAACACCAACATCAAATTGCCAATATTCAGTCAGCAAATTGTAATCACAGCCTTGAAATGAAGTGCCACAATTACTAAGGAATCTCCATTATGTGGAGCGCCAAAAAGAACAACGGTCATTAATTAAACCACGGTCCTTAATCATTCAAGTGGAACACCCATATAAACAGCAGCAATTATATAGTATTAATTAATTAATTAGTCATTAAACATTCATTAAGCAAATGGACGCCACCCTTGGGAAAAGACATTTGGAAGAGACACGTCTTTCAATGGAAAATTATGAAGTATTAATAGTCATTCGTTGGTATGGAAGATAAGATAAATATATTAATGTCCGACAAATGACCACAAAAGTAGGTCAAAGGGACTACAAAGTACAAAAGTGTCAGAGCAAAGCGGGAAAACCAAACGGTTTCCCAAGGAGAAAGCAAAGCTGAAAGAGAAACAATACAACAATAAGCGGGAGCAGCCAGAAAGGAAAGAGGCAAAGAACAACCCGCAGCCAACGACCTCTGCCAAACGTAGAGGTGGGGAAATACAAGATGGGAGAAGAACCAGGCGAAGCAATTAGAGAGGTCCATCAAGGAGTGGACCCAACTCTCCTAGCATCCAAGGCCGTCGAGAAAAAACTCAAAATCGATGGATAACCAGTGGAGGAGGAGGTGGAGTGTCTGGTTTGTCTCGTGTGTTGTTGTCTGGAGGGAGTAACATGCCGCGATGATCTGGTGGATCTAGTCTGACTCCTGGAGCTAGAACTGAAATGGCTATGCCGATGAGATCCCAGGGGGTTGTGAACGGTCCCCCGAATCCGTACTGATCTGGAGTGTGAAGACATGCTGGTGTCGATCTGGCGCTTAGTGCCTCTCCCCGAAGGTAGCACGGTGAAGAAGGAAGTAATCCGTTGGATATACTGTGGTCTAGTGTGGCCCCGAATCATGTGGTCACAAAGCCTGAGGGCCTCCTGCATGTATAGAGGCAGACATCTCTAGTCCTCATATTTGAAGAAGACGGAGAGAGCCTAGGTCTCCCTGAAGAGGCAGTGGAACCTCCCTCTGATCTCGTAGTAGATGGGGCAACAGAAGATGAAGTGCTCCTCTGACTCAACAATCTGCAGGCTGCATAACCGTTATACCCTGTCTATCCGATCCATATGGTGATCTGTCTCAATCCAAAACCTATGAGAACTCACTCTGAATTGTCCAAGGGGAATACAGAGAGCATGCATCCAATGGCGGAAAGTGTATTGAGGACAGACAATAAGCCCATCCCTCAGTTCCAAATAGTGCTTCGCATAAAAGGCCATCTTTGAGCGTAACCCCTCGTAGGGGTTAACCCAAGTGGTATGAATGTATTGTCTGTATATATCCTCCCTAATAACCCTTTTCATCTCCTGTCTAGTAGGTATAAGGTGGCTCAGAGCATCCAAGGAGTACTAAAATGGAGGGAGATGATCCATCATAATCCCCATAGACCCTAAGAGATTTGAGACCATAGTGTACCAACAACGAGCCCGACCAGTAGGGTCAAAACGGGTAATAGCCTCTGAAGAACAATAAGCGAAGTATGGGTATCTGTCACACCCCTTCGCTAAGTCAACGAAGCTCCGGATGTGATGCAAGAAAGAGATCAGATCGAACATAGTCTCCAGTCTAAAGGGACGGACCCTAGACTCTGCAAGGATGATGTGCTAGGGAACAGTTTGTTTGCACCTGATAATGCAACGGAGAAGTGTCTGGACTCTCTCAGCCGAAGCCCAATCTAACTCAAGCAAAGAGGGTCCCTAAACCACAGACCCATAGAGGACAATAGGCCTGATCAGTGTGTCCATGAGGAACATCTTGGAAGAGATGTCCTAAAGGTGGTGTCGAAAACACTATCTCTCAAGGTGGGCTAAAGAACCATACCCCTTGTTGATGCGAGGCTGGAGGGCCTGTCTCATGCTAAAGCGGGGTCCAAAGAAACATACCCCCAAGTAGGTATAGGTGCTGGGAATCTCAATCTCCTCTCCTCTGAAGAAGAAATGGAGGTGTGAGGTCTTCAACCCATTGAAAACCATAACCTTGGTTTTGTCCAGGTTGATTGTCAACTGTCGAATATCACAAAAAAGAGCCAGGGCATCTGACTGTCGCTGCAACCCCTCGGGGAGGAGGCCATGAGGACCACGTCATCTGCAAACAATAGGATAGAAATCAACACCTAGTGGAGAAGGCAACCATCACTGTCCTAGATATGCTCATGAAGGTCTCTAACTCATCGATGTATATACCAAAAAGAGTGGGGGATAGGGGGCAGCCCTATTTAACCCCTGTTGGGTGAATATTTTGTCATCAGCTAACTGATGAGCAAAATAGGTCTCTTCAACCACAACATAGGGAGATTGGTCGGCCAAATGTGCAGGTTTACCACATCAAAGGTGGACAAATCTCTCCTCTCATCAAGGGGAGGTTCCTTATAAATATGAGGAGCTATATACTATATATATAAGCCGAAAATAACACTCAAGGATAGGACTACACCATCCATCTCTCTCTTTTTAGAGATGATGTTCACAGACAAAGGAGAAATCCTGGTGATAATACTGAAGGCACTTCTCTTCTTTCAGAAGTGGTCTTACAGCAGAGCGCAGGAATTCTGTCTGATGGGTAACCAACAAGTAACACGGATGCACTAACTAGCAGAATGAAGTGCAACGCAAAGTCTCCACCTCAACTGCCCAAAGAGTGAAATACGAAAGATAATGGGGGCACAAAGTCGTCCCAAAATCCTTTACACATAAAGAAACTAAAAACACACACTAAAGATAACTGTGACAGCACAAAGTCTTTCCACAATTGGCTTCAGGACACCTTCCTGATTACTTCCACTAGTTGTGCTTGTTAAATTAAATAAACAAGAAAGCTCCTAGAAAACAGACATAAGAACAATTTTTTGGAACAACACAAGCTATAACAGCACAAAGTTTGAAAGTAACTTGCTTTCTCATTCAGATAAAGATATATGATCAACAATCTGAGCTCAAAATTTCAGTGATCGCATTTCAATTTGAGCAGAGTTTTGCTTCTATAATGGAGAGATCCCCCTTGCATAAAACAAGAGATTACAATATATAGCAGCCATGAAAAGCTTGGTGCTTTGTTCCATGGAACGACCCATGCTGCAGTCAATGCCTTGAATGCATTTTTAGTTATGTCAAAGGGCCATGCTTGAAACAGTGCATCGGCCTTAACTGTGGCGTGTCAATTCATCTCATATGTCTCCTCCAAAGTATAGGTCGCCTGGTCCTTTCCTTCTTATTTGTGCAGCTGTCCACGTTGCCTTTACTTCATGGAAGAAAAACAGGCCACGTCCTTGATTTGGTGTGCTCAAATGACCACTTGGTGGACTGTTTCACCTACTGAAAATAACTCTCTCGTAGATGTTTCAATATCTTCTGTAGCATTCTCTTCTTTCCTGCTGCAATTGGAGCTCTCGGGCTATCTTCTTCAGCTGGTCGCTTAGTTCATCCTTCAAGTTCCGCTCTATATTTGAAAATTAACGGATATTCCATTACCTTAAATTTGATATCCGCAGGGACATCAATGGTTGCTGGTTGTTTGAACCATATTGAACCATGAACCTTTGAACCTTTGAAAGTTCATTGGTTCAATAGTTCAACGGTTCAGGCGGTCTTTATCGCTTCTTTGGTTCCATTGATTATCTGGTTCAATCGCTTCCTTGCTCTTTGGTTGAACCATCCCTTTGAACTGGTCTCTGGAATTATCTGTGTTCTTTTGCTTGGGGATTTCTTTAAACCTTTGAACCATTTTGGTTCAAGGTTCAACGGTTCAATGTCTTTCTCAGAATCCTTTGTTTTTTGGCTAAGTCTTTGGAACACCCCAAAGGGGAGGTGTCCCTTCGGATCTTTGAGAAAGGTCCATTTTCTGTGTGCCGAGAGACCCCCCGCAAGAGTACCTGCCATTCGGGATTCTTCAACCTTCGGGATTCTTCGAGCTACCTTGATCCTTCATTTCCTTCGAACATTTTGTCCGAAGGAAATCTTCCTTTGCCTTAGACATTTTCCGCCGGGCTTTTGGTCATTCCTTCGGGCAAAATGTCCGAAGGAATTCCTTCGGACAATTTGTCCGAAGGAAATCTTCCTTTGCGTTAGCCATTTTTCCGCCCGGCTTTTGGTCATTCTTTCGGGCAAAATGTCCAAAGGAATTCCTTCGGACAATTTGTCCGAAGGATTTGCCTTAGTGAATTTCTTCCGTGGAAAATCTTTCCGAAGGAATTCTTTTGGTTCCTTTACTTGGTAATTTCTTCGGACAAAAAGTCCGAAGGAAATCTTCTCTTTCGACCTTCTCTTTGATCTTTGACCAAATGTTCCCTGCCCTCCGCAAGGGCACCTGCACTTTGTTCACTGCCCTCCGCAAGGGCACTTGCTCTTTCGACTTTGGGGCAGTCCTTTGAACCGACTGATTGAACCAACTTTGGTTCAATGGTTCAATCTTGCGTTTGAAGCCTTCTTTTCTTCTAAGTCTTTTGATCTCTTCGAACCCATTGAACCCGTTGAACCATTTTTGATTCAAGGTTCAATAATTCAACGGTTCATTCCTTTGTTCTTCGAAGCCTTCTTTTCTTTTAAGTCTTTCGAAGCCGTTGAACCTGTTGGAGCAGTTGAACTTTGAACATCTGCCGAAGCGCTTAACTTCTTTAAGCTTGCCGACGTCATTGAACCTTTGAACCCATTGAACCTTTTGGAAGTGGGGTTCAATGGTTCAATCCTTTGTTTGAAGCTTGCCGATGAAAATTTTTGGTTGAACCGAGGCATTGAACCAATCTTGAAATTGCCTAAGTGCTGGGAACTTGTTCCTTTGTGAGAATTCCCCCATTGAAACCATTGACCCTGTTGAACCTGCTAGTCCCTTAACTGAAAAAACTTGAATAATGAAGAATTTGAATGCTCTAAACAATTTTTTGAGAAGGGAAGAGATAATTTTGGCCTGCAGGACCAAAATAGTTCATATGTTATCCCAAAAATGAGTGACAGATTTTGGGAACAACCGCTGGCTCCAGTTGGGGAACTTCCTTCAGTTGAAAACTTGGAACCGCTGAGAGGAGTAGAAACCAGAGTCTCCAGTGCCTTTAAGTATGCCATTGGGCTACGGAGTCATGCTACTCAAAAAGAAAGGTGCCAAAAACGAAAATGAAAAGCACAAAACAGAACTAAAGACTATACAAATATATATATGTACAGATGATCTTATCTGATACTTCAAGAATTGAAGTGCTTCAGATGCTGCCCATTGTGAGGCAGAGAAAAAGGCGTGCCATCTTGATACTTCAACAGGAAATTGTTTTCACCATGGCGCTGATGGATGGTAAACGGGCCTCTCCAAAGGGAATCGAATTTCCCATGCATTCCCTTTGGTTCTCTTCTCTTCCACAACATGACTTGATCTCCAATATGGAAATCACGATTTTTTGCTTTCTGGTCGAAGAGCTTCTTCACCAGACTTTGATGCGCAGCAATTCAGTCCACCACCATAGTTTGTTGTTCATCCAGCTCAGTCAAGCACATGATCCTCTTATCGATAGAGGTTTCATATGTCTGATCTTCAACTGCGTTAGCCAATTTCAATGCTGGCAATTCCAGGGTGATTGGTATCTCAGCATTGAGACCATAAAAAAGTTGGAAAGGTGACATACCAATTGCCCTCTTGAGTGTTATTTTGTCTGCCCATAAAGCATCAACCAATGCTTTATGCCATGTTCGTTGGTTGTCATCTACCAGCTTCTTGATGATAGTCACCAGGTTCTTGTTGCTTGATTCAGCTTGGTCATTTCCTTGTAGAAAATAATCAGAAGAGTAGGAGAGGGTAATCCCATAGTAAAAACAAAACTGAGTGATCTCATGAGAGGAGAAACAGGTTGCGTTGTCTGTGACAATCTTGTTTGGGACCCCAAACCTGGAAATGATGTTCTCCTTGAGAAAATTGCACACTACTTCTAAAGTAGCATGCTTGGTTGGAATAGCTTCCACCCACTTGGTGAAGTAATCTGTGGCTGTGAGGACATAATCATGTCCAGCACTTGAAGATGGGTTTACAAGACCAATGAAATCAATTCCCCATTGCTGAAATGGCAATTCTATCACCACTGGATTAAGAGGCAGAGCAGCTAATTTGGGTCTTCCAACAAACTGTTGGCATAACTCACATCTTCGTACCCATTTGTATGCATCTTGAAACAGAGTAGGCCAATAATACCTGGCTCACAGAATCTTATGGGCAGTTACGGGAGCAAAAAAATGTCCTCCACAGGCCAGATTGTGGAAGGACTTCAAAAGTTGGTTCTGCTGCTCTTTATCCACACAACGAAGGAACACTCTATCAAAGCTCCTCTTATACAGGGCGTTGTCTCACAGGACAAAATTGGTAGCTTTCAATTTAATAGTCCTTCTTTCTTTACGAGACAGGTGAGCATAAGACTCACCATAAGTAAGGAAATGAGCAATACTTGAATACCACTCATTCGTGGTGGAGACAAAGAGGACTGTTGGCGTGTCTTCAATTTCTTCTTCTCCATGCTTTGTTTCTTCTGGTCTGTTGTCAGCAATCAATTGGCATAGGCCCTTTCCCCGCACCAGCTTCGTTGGTTTGATGACTAGATCAAACTCTTGGATTTTAGCAATCCAATTGCCTCTTTTCATTCCAAACTCCTGCTAAGTTAATATGGATTTGACTATGGTGTCAGAGACCACGGCAGTAGTGTGTGAATTCAGAATGTAGAAACAGAAATGCTTCACTGCCTTTACCACTGCATAAGCATGCTTCTCCATGTTTGAGTACTTCAACTCATGAGCTTTGAGAAGACAACTCATGAAAGATATGGGAGATTCCATACCTTCTTTGTTCTGCTGAACTAGAATTGTTGAAAGTGTGTGTTCAAAAGCATAACTATACACTATGAAATCCTTGGTATAATCTGGGCAAACCAGAATTGGGGCGTGGGCAATAGCTGTCTTGATGTCTTCAAATGCTGAAATGTCTTCTGCAGTCCACCGGAAAGTAGCTTTGCCCTTCATCATGTTCACAATGTGGCGAGTCTTCTCAACGAGCTCGAGGATGAACCTTCGTAAAAAATTCACCTTTCCAAAGAAAGAGTGAACTGCAATCTTATTTGTGGGCAGAGTAAGTTCCTGGATGGACTTGACTCTGTCTGAGTCAATCTTTATGCCTTCTCGGGATACAATGTGCCCGAGAAGTTTCCCTTCTGTTACTCCAAAAATGGAATTCTTGAAATTTAGAGATGCCATTCTGGTGGATCGTTCCAGCACTTGTTGCAAATGGTGCACATGATCAGGACGATGCTTGAAAAAGACTGTTAAATCATCCAAATAAACTACAATGAACTTACCCATTTCATCTTTGAAAGCAAGGTCCATTGCTCTCTGGAAAGTGACGCCAGCATTTATCAGGCCAAATGGCATCCTTCGATATGCAAAGGTGCTCCAAAGTGTGGTGAACGCAATCTTATGCTAATCTGTTTCTCCCACTTCAACTTGATTGTACCCTGAGAAGTCATCCAGCATTGATAACATTTCTAAACCAGTCACTGTCTGAAGGACTTGATCCATGATGGGCAGAGGATAGTTATCCTTTAAGGATGACTGATTTAAATTTTTGAAATCCACACAGAGGCGAATTTCGCCATTCTTCTTCCTCACAGGTACTATGTTGGCAATCTATGTGGAATGATGGATTGGAAAAATTATCCTAGCATTCAACATTTTCTGTATTTCAAACAGAATAGTACCTGATATCTTCGGATTGTACTGCCTGGATTTTTGCTTGTAAAGTACCGAATCACTCTTGAGAGGAATCTCATGGTGAATTTCTTCAGAACTGAGTAACTTCAAATCATCATAGGAGTATGATAAGACATCCATGTACTGACAGAGCAGAGTAGTGAACTTGAACTTTTCTTCTTGAGTGCAGCACTTCTCAATGTTCACCATCTTGAGATTTTCTTTGGTGCCCAGATTTACTTGATCAAACTCCTGGGAGGAGCTTGAATCCGTTTGTTGTTGTTTGATGAATCTATCATGCTTGTCAAACAGCTTCTCAAGAGAAATCAGGTCTTTTGAAATTTTATTCCCTTTAAGTTGCAAGAATTCTCCACCTACGTATGCACTTGATTCAGAGGCTGTTTCAAGCTTCTAAGGCTCACCGTTTTCAAAATGAAGCTGTTCAACGCTGTCTTTTTGCTCCAAGAAGGCAATGATTTGGTGGTCACCATTGAACAGTGGCTAATGATTGGCATTGTCAAGCACACTTGGTCGAAAACCCAGTTCAATTGTGTACCTATCTCCTTTAAAATCAAAGTGAGGAACCAAGAGAGTTGGTGAGACAGCCAATGCATCAGCTCGGTCATTGAATTCCCTGGGTATGGCAAAGATGCTGAAAGCATCAAAGCTTTCAATTTGATCCCAGACTAGTTTGCGGTAGTGGCGCAATCTCTCGTTTTTGGTTTGATACAGGTTCCTTCCCTGAAAAACCACCAGTTCAGCATCTCCTTTGGCATGAAAGAGTTTGATGCCTTTGTCTCGAGCAACCTTCAATCCAAGCAATAGAGATTCGTACTCAGCTGTGTTGTTGGTGTGGCTGAACTGCAACTTGTATGAAGAAGGAAAAATATCTCTTTAAAGAGATATCAACACAATTTCGGCTCTTGAATCGGTAAAGGAGCAGCTGCCATCGAATTTCAGAATCCATACCTCATTAGACACTGATTTTTCCTTAGATTCTTCTTCGTTTGGAGGGGGAGATTCTTCTTCACTTGCACTGCGTTCCACCAATCCTTTTGTTGTTCCATCTGAATCAATTTTCAGGTTGACACATTTGGGAATTTCATCAGACGTCTCATGGACTTTCTCCGTGGATAAGAAGTAATTACGCATCCTGAAGACTCAAACAGAATTTGAGCTTCAGGCACTAATGTTTGAGTGACCACGTATTTTGCTTTCTTCTTAGGGAGCAATCTCTGCATAACACCTTTGATTGAGATCCTCGCCTTGGATAGGTCCATGCTTAATTCACCAACATCCTTGCAGAAATTTGGCCCAAGAAAGATGCCGTATGATGCTGGGACGTCGGCCACTAGGACAGTCATCTTGATTCTCTTGTCTGGGAATGCTGCAAATGCAAATTGGGCGTCCTTGATTTGTCTCAGCAGTGGCACTTGTTTGTTCTTCATGGAGAAACATCTCCCAAATGTCTTGGTCAGTGTGAGACCAAGGGATTCCGCCATTTTGGCAGGCATGACATGTCAGATGCACCGAAATCTATGATGCAATTGTTCAGTTGGTGTCCATTTATCAGCAGGAAGACATAAAATGGTTCAGTCCTCTCGGGAGCAGCAGGAGTAATGACAAAGTTATTCCTGGTGGATGTGTTCTTGGGGGGATCACGAGTTACCTTCAGAATTGCTTGTCCTACAGGGATGGCTTGGTTCTTTACACATTGAACCAACTTATCCAATAACTCAAAGTTGGACTGCAGAAATTCAAATTCAGACATTTGAATTTTGGTTTTCTTTATATGGTCAATTATGTCAAATGTTTGAAATGAACTAGGAACAGAGGATGGGAATTCATCATTTTGGGAGGGGGAGGACTAGTCTGCAAATTTGAAGTAGATGTAGGGATGTTTGATGTACTTACCTTTCTTGCAATCACCGGGTCCTTTGGCTGGAAAGACAGAGTGGTTCCCCACTTAGCAATTGAAATTGTTGATTGAGGTCGCTCCTCTATTTTTTTTTTATCAGTTTGTTGGGCTAACTGGGTCTGGGACCGGGTGAATACAGCGTATGTTCCATCAACTGTTTTACCTTCACTTTTGGGTTCATCCTGGTAATTCAGGAAACCAATGTTGGAGTCGCCAGCTAATTCTTCTTCTCCCTCTATGAAGAGATTAGCGTCATTTTTTGGATTCAACTCAGGTTGGAAGGAGAAATCTAATTCTGCTTCAAGATATCCGACTGTTGAATTGGTTGGAGGTGCTTCAATGGCCAATTTCCCCTGAGGGGGAGGAAGACGATTTGGCTACCTTTGATTCCTGGCAGCATGGCCTTGGTATGACTGATTGGGGAATGTCCTCCTTAGTATATCTTTGTATGAAAGAGCAGATGACATCCCTTGCACCATTTGCTTCCTAAGAGTTGCAACTCGTTTTCCAACTTCTGCACCATTGGATCAGTGGTGACTGTAGATGAGTATTCAAAAGATGAAGAGGATTTACCTCTGTTATGATCTCTCCTTATCTTTTCTGCCAAGATAAGGTCATCTTCTACCTCAGTAGCCAAATCTTGAGCAGCAGCAAGGTCTATGTGGCCAGCCCGTCTTAGCAGAAAACTCATTTCAGACCGCTGTGAGTTGATAAAAAAACATTTAAGGTTCTCAGGTGTTCGCTGAGCAATTGTAGGAATCCAGTTCCTCAACTTGTCAAACTTGGCAATGAAGTCCCTCATAAGTTCATGAGGTTCCTTTTTCATCTGTGTGAGCTGGGCCAGCAAGGCATGCGCATCTTCTGCAGGCTTGAACCTAACTTCAAATTTAACTTTAAAAGTGTTCCAGTCGGTCACAGTTTGGGCCTGCAGATGATAGAATCAGTCTGCAGCAGCACCTTGCAATGTTTTTACAAACAACCTGACTGCTACGTCTTCATACTCCACTCCTATCACACCACAGGGTACGCTGAAGGCAGCAATATGTTCATCAGGATGAACTTTCCCATCACCAAAGAATTTGAAAAAATTCTTCTTTGAACTGTGTAGAAGCTTATGTAGAGGTGGGGTTAAATTGAGTGGGCCGAAAGAGTTACCCCAGGGGCCTTGAACCGCCATGATTTGATTATGAAAAAGGGGGATAACAAATCTGGGTGGAGTATGTATAGGCAAAGCTCTGCTAACAACAAAAAAAGAAGCTCTGCTTTGTGTTGGTGACCTGGTATGGGTAGGAGGAACACTCCTGGATCGTTGAACTTAAAGTTGGGGAGGGAACAAATCGAAATTGCCCTGCTGCACCAACTCAAAAACAGGGTCAACAACACCTTGGGCTCTCTGGTTTCTAGTATAACGTGGAGTTGCCAAATTGTAGAATAAAAATAGGAAAGAACTGGCTCTACTTCAGCTTGAAGCTTGAGACTTCAAACTGTGTGCTCTTCCCCAGTGACTCTGGTTTGCAGACCAGATTATATAACGGAAATGGATATAATATAAATGGATAATAGATAAGGATAAGGACTGCTTCAATCTAAAACTTGAGGCTTCAGACTGCACGTAATGTCCCCAGCGGAGTCGCCAAAAATTGTGGGCGTGGAGCTGGAGGAAAGTGGTAAAGCTATAATGATAATGGGTGAGACACAGACCAGAGTCGCCAGAGTATATAATGGATAAAGGTGGGAACTGCTCGTCGATTCCCCAGCGAAGTCGCCAAAAACTGTTGGGTGAATATTTTGTCACTAGCTAACTGATGAGCAAAATAAGTCTCTTCAACACACAACGTAGGGAGATTGGTCAGCGAAATGTGCAGGTTTACCACATCAGAGGTGGACAAATCTCTTCTCTCATCAAGGGGAGGTTCCCGATAATATGAGGCGCTGTATACTATATATATAAGCAGAAAATAACACTCAAGGGTAGGACTACATCCATCTCTCTTTTTTCAGAGATGATGTTCATAGACAAAGGAGAAATCCTGGTGATAATACTGAAGGCACTTCTCTTCTTTCAGAAGTGGTCTTGCAGTAGGACGCGGGAATTCTTTTCGGTGGGTAACCAACAGGTAACAAGGGCGCAGTAACTAGCAAAATGAAGTGCAACGCAAAGTCTCCACCTCAACTGCCCAAAGAGTGAAATACGAAGGATAATGGGGGCACAAAGTCGTCCCAAGATCCTTTACAAATAAAGAAACTAAAAACACACAGTGAAGATAACTGTGACAGCACAAAGTCTTTCTACAATTGGCTTCAGGACACCTTCCTGATTACTTCCACTAGTTCTGCTTGTTAAATTAAATAGACAAGAAAGCTCCTAAGAAACAGACATAAGAACAATTTTCTGGAACAACACAAGCTATAACAGCACAAAGTCTGAAATTAACTTGCTTTCTTATTCATATAAAGAAATATGATCAATAATCTGAGCTCAAAATCTTAGTGATCGTCTTTCAATTTGAGCAGAATTTTGCTTCTATAATGGAGAGATCCCCCTTGCATGAAACAAGAGATTACAATATATAGCAGCCAAGAAAAGCTTGGCGCTTTGTTCCATGGAACGACCCACGCTGCGGTCAATGCCTTGAATGCATTTTCAGTCCTGTCAAGGGGCCATGCTTGGAACAGTGCATCGGCCTTAACTGTGACATGTCAATTCATCTCATATGTCTCCTCCAAAGTATAGGTCGCCTGGTCCTTTCCTTCTTATTTGTGCAGCTGTCCACTTTGTTTTTACTTCATGAGAGAAAAACAAGCCACGTCCTTGATTTGGTGTGCTCAGATGACCACTTGGTGGACTGTTTCACCTACTGAAAATAACTCTCTCGTAGATATTTCAATATCTTCTGTAGCTTTCTCTTTTTTCCTGCTGCAATTGGAGCTCTCGGGCTATCTTCTTCCGCTGGTCATTTAGTTCATCCTTCAAGTTCCACTCTATATTTGAAAATTAACGGATATTCCATTACCTTAAATTTGACGGTCAATGGTTGTTGGTTGTTTGAACCATATTGAACCATGAACCTTTGAACTTTTCAAAGTTTATTGGTTCAATAGTTCAACGGTTCAGGCGGTCTTTATCGGTTCCTTGGTTCCATCGCTTCTCTGGTTCAATCGCTTTCTTGCTCTTTGGTTGAACCATCCCTTTGAACTGGTCTCTGAAATCATTCGTGTTCTTCCTTTGCTTGGGGTTGTCTTTGAACCTTTGAACCATTTTGGTTCAAGGTTCAATGTCTTTCTCAGAATCCTTTGTTTTTTGGCTAAGTCTTTGGAACACCCCGAAGGGGAGGTGTCCCTTCGGGTCTTTGAGAAAGGTCCATTTTCTGTGTGCCGAGAGCCCCCCGCAAGGGTACCTGCCCTTCGGGATTCTTCGGGCGGCCTTGATCCTTCATTTCTTTTGGACAAAATATCTGAAGGAATTCCTTCGAAGATTTTGTCCGAAGGAAATCTTCCTTTGCCTTAGCCATTTTTCCGCCGGGCTTTTGGTCATTTCTTCGGGCAAAATGTCCGAAGGAATTCCAACGGACAATTTGTCCAAAGGATTTGCCTTAGTGAATTTCTTCCGCAGAAAATCTTTCCGAAAGAATTCTTTTGGTTCCTTTACTTGATAATTTCTTCGGACAAAAAGTCCGAAGGAAATCTTTTCTTTTGGCATTCTCTTTGATCTTTGAGCAAATGTAACCTGCCCTCCGCAAGGGCACCTGCACTTTGTTCACTGCCCTCTGCAAGGGCACTTGCTCTTTCGGCTTTGGGGCAGTCCTTTGAACCGACCGATTGAACCAACTTTGGTTCAACGGTTCAATCTTGCGTTTGAAGCCTTCTTTTCTTCTAAGTCTTTTGATCTCTTCGAACCCATTGAACCCGTTGAACCATTTTTTGTTCAAGGTTCAATGGTTCAATGGTTCATTCTTTTGTTCTTCGAAGCCTTCTTTTCTTCTAAGTCTTTCGAATCTGTTGAACCTATTGGAACGGTTGAACTTTGAACTTCTACCGAAGCGCTTAACTTCTTTAAGCTTGCCGACATCGTTGAACCTTTGAACCCTTTGAATCTTTTGGAAGCGGGGTTCAATGGTTCAATCCTTTGTTTGAAGCTTGCCGATGAAAATTTTTGGTTGAAACGAGGCGTTGAACCAATCTTAAAATTGCCTAAGTGCTGGGAACTTGTTCTTTTGTGAGAATTCGCCCGTTGAAGCCATTGAACCTGTTGAACCTGCTAGTCCCTTAACTAAAAAAGCTTGAATAATGAAAAATTTGAATGCTCAGAACAATTTTTTGAGAAGGGAAGAGATAATTTTGGCCTGCAGGACCAAAATAGTTCATATGTTGTCCCAAAAATGAGTGACAAATTTTGGGAACAACCCCGATGGTACTCCTAATAAAGTCTGACAACTCATGGGCAATGCGGATGCGACCGAGGACCATCTCGTAGAGGCGCATAATGGCTGTCAGAAGGGTCTCGAAAATACTAATGTCTTTGAGCCTCTTGAAAAGGGCCTCCGTGTCAAAAGCTTTCTGAAAGTCTACAAAGCAGCAATAGACTTTCGATGAGCGATGACGTGCATCCTCAATGATGGCTCGGAGAGTAAATATGTGGCCAATGGTTTGATGAGTTGGTCGGAACCCTGCTTGCCCCCTAGCTCTTAGGTGTCCTTGCTCCAACTCTCTCGATAGTTGCATGTGGAGAATTGTACCATATAGTTTTGAGAATGCGTGGCCAACCATGATCGTCCTATAGTTATTGGGATCTATGTTGGGGCCCGATTTGTGTATCGGATGAATGATGTGATGTGACCAAGATGGTGGAAAACCTAAACGAACCACATGATTGAAGAGATCAACCAAGTAACTACCCAAAACCTCATATCCGTGTTTGAAAAAATCTACTTGAAATCCCTCCTCATCAGTGGCTCTGCTACTGTTCATCGCTCTCACAGCTTCTCTGATGTTCCCGTATGTGAATAAGTGGCAAGAAGAGGGTGGGGAGGAAACATGTATAAGCAGCAGCTTACAAGTGCATTTAAGGACGAAACCCCTTAAACTGTGTAATCCAAATACAAGGACAGAAACCCTTGTAATCAAACCCAAGGACAAAACCCTTTGTGGTGTAACTTTATAATATTTGAAATCTATATTCAGTAATAAACAATTAATCCAATTTGACTTTATTATTATTTTATAAAATATTATTTAAAGGAATTCCATAAAATCCAAATTAGTGTAAAATATTCCCATTTGGAATATTACAAATTCAGCCTAGAACCACTTCCAACACGTATAGAATTGTTTAGGCTTATCCTACAGGTCTAATTATAATTGTAGTTCCCTCCAAAAAACTAGAATCACAAATTTCATTAAATTTCAACGAAATCAGCCATGTTACTAAAATGTTTGATCTAATTCAATCTGAGAACAAAATCAACACACATACTGAAACGGTAGACCTAGTTCAAAACAATCCAAAAAAAAGAACAAAACTGGCATGGCCGATTCTATACAAAAAATTCCAAAAACACCTCCAAAGATCTAGAAATTACCTTAAATGTCAGTAACACAGATTTATACAAAATACGACAACAAAAGTAACTATTTTGATCTTGAGGTTAAAATATCAATTCACTCCTACCATACATTGCATATTGGGGCGTCGCAATGCGATGCCCATCCTTCTCTTCATTCACATGTTGGGGCATCTTACGATGCCCATCCTTATCTCAATGCACATTTTGGGGACATCTTACAATGCCCATCCTCATTCTTTCTCAACCTTGCAAACATATCACCCTTACAATAAGCTAATTATCATGAATCTTGCACACAACAAAAGCAAACTTCTTCAACTTCAAGAAATCTTTAAAGCACCAGCCAAGAATTATGTTTGATATATGTTCTTCATAGTTTTCACTTCTTGTACATATCTCACGCTTGTCCACAGTATATTTCCTATATATGATATTTTCTTGCAAGTTTTCTTCTAACCTTTCTCTACTATTTTTTGTACCATAATCTTTACTTTTATTGCACCTCTTAGTTTTATTCGGCCATTGCACCCATTCCCGATTCTTTGGTATGTTTGTTTTTTTTAGTCTTTCCCTGTTGGGTTTATTTGGCCATTGCACCCATTCCTGGTTCTTTGGTATCTTCATTTTTAGAATGATTCTCTCTTGGATTTATTTGGCCATAGTGTCCTTTGTCATTCTTTGGTATCATTTTTACAGTCTTTCCCTCTTGGGTTTATTCGGCCATTACCTCATTTATTGGACTCTTTAGTAGCTTATTTTTTTATAACTTTCCCCTCTCAGGTTTATTTTGCCCCACTTGGGTTCCCTTGGGTTTATCTAGCCATGGTGTCCTTTGACATTCTTTGGCATCAAGTTTACAATATTTCCCTCTTGGGTTTATTTTGCCCCACTTGGGTTTTGATATCTTTATTACTACTATCATCTATGCGCTTCAAAACTTTATCTTGCTTATTTTTGTGCCTTTTGGCTTTCAGTTTGTGAGTTGCATGGTAAGACCTTGGGGAATACAACTATGCCCTCCTCACAAGCGCCCATCCTATTACTACCTTTTGTTCCTGCTCCCGCTCCTAACCTTGGCTAGGTGTTTTCTTAGAAAAGATAAGGTGATGGTCGAGAGTATTGTTTTGTCACTTAGAATGAGTTCAATGTTGTTGTGGCAAAACTATTGCAATCTATAAGACAAATTTACACGAAATATGACAACAAAGGTAATAACTATGTCAATCTTGAGGTTAATATCAAATCCACTCCTACCATACCTTATATGTTGGGGCATCTTGCGATGCCCATCTTTCTCTTCATTCACATGTTAGGGCATCTTGCGATGCCCATCTTGCTCCTATTTTAGACTTTAGAGCATATTTCAATGCCCATCCTTATCTCAATGCACACTTTGAAGGTATCTTACAATGCCCATCTTCATTCTTTCTCAACCTTGCAAACATCTCACCCTCAAAATTAGCTAATTATCATGAATCTTGCACACGTCAAAGACAAACTTCTTCAACTTCAGGAAATCTTTGAAGTGCCAACCAACAATTATGTTTGATATATATTCTTCATAATTTTCACTTTTTGTACATATTTCATGCTTGTACATAGTATATTTTGTATATGCAAATTTTTCTTGCAAATTTTCTTCTAATCTTTGTAAACTATTTATTGTACCATAATCTTTACTTTTATTGCAACTCTTAGTTTTCTTTGGCCATTACACCCGTTATAGGTCCTTTGGTATCTTCATTTTTACAATCTTTCCCTCTTGGGTTTATTTAGCCATTGCACCTGCTCTTGGTCCTTTAGTATCTTTATTTTTACAATGTTTCCCTCTTGGGTTTATTCGGCCATGGTGTTCTTTGTCAACCTTTTGTATCATTTTTACAATCTTTCCCTCTTGGGTTTATTCGGCCATTGCCTCCTTTTTTGGACTCTTTGGTAGCTTATTTTTTTGTAGCCTTTCCCCTCTTGGGTTTATTTTGCCCCACTTGGGTTTTGACATCTTTATTACTACTATCCTCTATGCACTTCATAACTTTAGCCTGCTTATTTTTGCACCTCTTGAATTTCAATTTGTGAGTTGCATGGTAAGACCTTGGGAAATACAACTAGGCCTTCCTCACAAGCATCCATCCTATTATTGTCTTTTGTTCCTGCTCCCGCTCCCAATCTTAGCGGTGTTTTCTTAGGAAAAAAAATAAGGCAATGGTCGAGAGTTGTGTTTTGTCACTTAATGTGAGTTAAATTCTCATGGCAAAACTATTGCAATCTGTCTACATGTTTCTCATCCACATTTTACCCTCTTATGATAAAAGTCTCAAATTTATTTGTCGTTGTATCGTTTTCCTTTATACATTTTTTGCAATTGGGGCAACCCACTTTCTCATGTGCAACTCTATCTTCCCTTTTTTTCACATCCTTTTGGGCACACCAAGATCGGTTCCAAGATTATATTATTTTCTAAGGTGCAATTCTGAGGTATCTAAGCTTTTTGGTTCTCTACTTTAGTAGCTAGGTGTAAGCTCTCTTGTGTTAGTCGTCTTTAGAACACATTGTCGGTCTTCTGAATCCATATGGATGAGCAAACTAGAAAAAGCCAAAAAAGACAGAAGCCATAATATCATAGGAAAAAAAATCAAAAGGCACTTTCAAAAAGGCTAAATATCTCTCATAATTCAAATCACACCAAAAGACATGATCATATCATTTCGCATGTCCCCCTACCCTAGTTGAAACTCAAACTCCACAATTGGCCTCATGGGAGCACTGCGATCCATCGGGGAGTAGTAGGCCAATAGACAGGGGTATGAGGCTTCTCATATACTAAGTCAGAAGATTTGCCGATTTTTCGGCTAGAAAATCGAAATTCACCGATTTTTTCCCCTAGTCATAAAGCTCGCCAGAAATCAATATGTTCAAGGTAAAAATCATGGTTAAACTTGGCTCAATGCGTGATTGTCGAGGCTATTAGCAATCTACAGACTGCTGTGTTGGAGGCTAGAGCCGTCGATTCTTTCTACCCTGCACTGGACCATGGACACTACGGCATGAGACGTGTTGTGGTGGGCGGTGTGACCATACGTGATAAACCCTATCGTGGCCCTGTGGGCGGCGTGAACAAAACCTATGTGCACCAACGGCAAGAAGGTTGGAAGTGTCAGTGCAAGGTAAGGGAGAAGTTGGACAAGCTCCTCAATGCTTGGACGGGGACAAAGGTAGGGTTTAGTTTATGTTTTGTTTTTAAAAAAATTATTTTATGTTTTGACATTTGTTATTAATTTTGTTTAGAATTTTTTATTTTTTATTTTAAGTTTTGATTTAATTAATTTAATTTATTATATTTTTTGTTTTGTTTTAAAAATATATATTTTATTTTTATTTTTTATTTTTTTTATGACTTAATTTTTTTTAAGTTATGTATTTTTTATTTTTTTTTTTAATTTTTTATAAATATATTTTAATTTTTTTTTAAATGTTTATTTTATTTTTAATTAGTTTTGTTTATAATTTTCAAAGAACGTAATAATGTTTTTATTTATTATTTAATTTTCATTTTCTATAAAGTTTTTTTTTTAATTATGTTTTCTATGTTTCGTATTTAACGGCGACTTTTTTCCATTTTTATCCGAACTCTCAAACCAAATTTTATCCTTCTCGAACTCGAACTTTGTGTCTTAGCTCATATATATTATTAGTGCTTCACGCAAGTACCAATCCTTGCAGTAGACCAATGACTTTGTCAGAGGTCCTAAGAAACGGGAAACACATTGTGGGAAGGTAGGATTCTTTTACATTTACATGCATATAGCCTTCATGAGATGATTTTTATACTTCACTATTGCCCCAAGCTCATGCTTGTGGGATTGGGTTCTAGGGCCATTACTGTTGAAAACTCTTAGTCTTGCCAAACTTATTAGAGTGTCTTGTTTCCGATAAATATCATGTTTTCAACTTGGTGGCACCCTCTTTTCCCTCCCTTTCATTTTTTCCCTTGACAAACAGACTTGTTTCCAAGTCTCTACCATCTTCTATACATTTTATTCTCCATCTCTTTCAACCATGTAGGCATTATGATGGGTTATTATTCAGATATTCCCCTTTGAACTTGGCATGTTCGAAGAAAGGTTGCATCTTTGAGTTGTTGCGAGATGCACTCTTAGTTATTGCCTTACATTGCTAGAATTTCTCTTACTTAGGTTTGGGACCTTGAGCTTTTATTCTCCTTTTTGCTTGTCATTTGGACCTAATCCAACACTCCCTTTATGGCTATCTTGTCCACATTTCTACTTTTTATGCTTTCCTTTATTTGGTACCATCTTATTCCTTGGGTAATCTGCACCAAATTTGGCCCTCCCTTTATGGCTATTAGGCCCCTTTTATCTCCTTTTATCTTTCCTCTGTCTTTCAGACCTAATTTAGCCCTTACCTAATGGCTTTCTGAATTTCCTTCCTTTTTACAATATTTTCTAAGAGTTCCATATACTTACAATTTCTCGACTCCCTTGCATATGCCCACAATGCCTTTATTTCGTTTTTAGCCTTGTGTCAATAAGGTTACCATTGCAGTTTTTCCACCCATCGTGACCAAGACTAAGGAAAAGTAACTTGAAGTATGTATATGTTACTTTCATTTATTTTATTCATTTATCATCATTTATTACAACATTTACTTTTATGCTTTTGTGTTGGTATGTTTCTTTCTCAAAGCACCATCCCACATTACACTATTGTGACACGTGATGAGCTTTAGGTGGAGCACATGTATACACCTATATTTCTTAGTCAATGAAGATCTTTCTTGCAGGAGTAATCAACACATCAATCTGCTGAAGTGCACACTCTAAGGAGAGCATTGGGAAAGGGGTGGGGTCAATTCGTGGTGGCTTGTGAGAGATGTCCATATTATCCTATTATACCTGCTTATCATCACAGCCATGCCTTCAGCTCTGTTTAAGCCTCCTCTGAGTCTCTTTTCCTTTTATACCTCTCATTTTGCTTAGTGTCTTGTCTTTTTCCTACCCATATCGATCTAGTTTTGTTTCATCCCCTGTGTTTCTTGCTAAATCAATCCTGATCAATTTAATTTATTTTCTTACTTGTGACGTTTTCCTACTAAATCAATCTTGATCAATTTAATTGTTTGTTTCTTTTACTAGATCAACATGGCCGACCCACTACTGTGCCATTCCCGATTCATTAGACTGAATCGATCTAGATTGATTCAGTTGGCATTTTAGCTAGGTCAATTTTAGGACT
Organism: Torreya grandis; assembly: GCA_037957365.1. Classification (NCBI taxonomy): domain Eukaryota; kingdom Viridiplantae; phylum Streptophyta; class Pinopsida; order Cupressales; family Taxaceae; genus Torreya; species Torreya grandis. Next base: position 324,943 of record JARHVA010005517.1, read on the forward strand.
TTGACCAGTATTTATAAAGCTCCCAGATATCATTTTGATAGGAGGACAACACAGATTTGCGCTACTTGCGCACGAAAAGTCTACTCTGTATATAAGAGGAATTAGGTAATAGGATCTTATTCTTGTGGAGGTTAGTCTTGCTCAAGGTCTTTAAAGCTCAAAAGAAGAAAGCTAAACCAAGGAGGTGCCCCTTAGTTTTTGGAGTCCCCAATTAAGGACACTTAGGTCTTCATCCTTGCTATTTGATGCCTTTGCCTAAAACATCTCTTGCAAAGTGCCACTAGAGCCAAAGGGGAGATTGATGCACCAAGTCAATTCAAGATAAATATCCCTATCTCTAATCTATTTATTTTAATTACTTATGTAGATAGATATATTCTGCATATTGTTAGAGGAGTATGTTGTCGTCACTTCTCTCCTCGCCTAGACTATCTTTATGTTTATACTGGTATATGTTATCTAGGCATGTAAATACAACCATAGTTAGATTCCTTTATCCATGCTTATGTTGGTTTTCACTACCTTTACATGCAATTACAATCCCTTATTGTCGTTCGGCATTTTATATCTTGTTAACTTAGCCTCTCACCATCTTGGATCTAGATTGTTGTTGTTCGTCAATTCCTTGCAATTGGTTTTCTTATTATATCCTTGATGCTCCTCTTACAAACAATCCTTGCTTGTAGCCTCTGCCCCACTTTGTGGCACAGCATTTTTGCATGCAATTGGTAATAGTATGCTCTTCTCTCTTTCCTATGTTAGAAGATATTTATATTGTTGACCATATTTTCCTGATATACACTTACGTCTTCATCCTTGCCATTCGATGCCTTTATCTACAACATCTCTTACAAAGTGTCAGTAGAACCAAGGGGGAAGATTGATGCGCCAACAAGTCTACTCAAGGTAAGTATCCATATCCCTAATCTCTTTCTTTTATTAACTTTAGAAGATAGACATATTCTGTATATTGTTAGAGTAGTATGTTGTTGTCACTTCTCCCCTCACCTAGACTATCTTTATGCTTATATTAGTTATCTAGGGCTGCAAATACAACCATAGTTAGATTCCTTTATCTATGCTTAGGTTAGTTTTCACTAGCTTTGCATGCACTTACAATCCCTTATAGTCGTTGTGGCTTAGCCTCTTACCATCTTGGATCTAGGTTGGCCTTGTTTGTCAATTCCATGCATGCAGTTTCCATATTATATTCTTGATACCCCTCTTATAAACAGCACTTGCTTATAACCTCTACCCCACTTTGCGGCGCAACATTTATGAATATAGTTTGTCCTATATAGGAGGATATTTATAATGTTGACCATATTTTCCCAATATACATTCTAGTGAACCGACATAAATCTTACCCTACCTTTGTGTTGGGTCATTTTCACATTTCTTTTCTTAACTTCTTAGCACTATTAGTTTGTCAAGCACCCTTTGCTAGCCAAATTCCCTTAGCTCTTTCTATTTTCAAGCCATGTCAATTCCCCATTGAGATATTGTTTCTGCAATTTGCTACTCTCATGTAGTAGATTTTGCAGTCATTTTTTGGATGGGCCTCCTTGTGTGGCTTTCTAGTCAAATATTTAGACATTTTTTGTCCCTTTTAGAAACTTGCTCCTTGTTTGTTTCCCATTGGGCTCTTGACAGGCAATTTGGTGGTGTTTTCCCTCAACATGGTTTCTTTTTTGCCTTGCAATTGTTGCCTTTTGAGGATGTCCTCTCTTCTGACATAAACATATGTAGGTGGTGTTTCTTTTCTATTTGTGTTCCTCTCTTTGCTGGCAGGTGCAATAATATATGTATGGAGGTTATCTATTTATGTGGCCTAATGTGTTTCTTACTTACCAATACATCTCTTATTGCGCTTCATATTTTGTGCATTCCCTGCTATCACCTTTGCAGTCGGTCTACTCTCATGCCTTGTATTTACGATGTGGATTTGATTTCCTAATTAAATTCATTCTATCTCTGAGTGTACACATCAATGACCACAAATGGTTTACCCACAGAGAAGTACATGCTTCAAACAGACCTCATGCAGTCAAGTGGTGAAATGGCACTCAGGCTAGAAGGATGGGCAGCTAACATGGTAATGCATTGTGCATGCCCGCAAATGATGATAGAGGAGTCTGATCACAATAACCCTGAGAAGTGTAAGAATAATGGGTCATGTAATACAAACCTGATTTCTCATAAGTTCGTGCTTATGTGGCCAAGGCTAAATGATAAAGCGAAGAAGTGTGTTAATGATTAAGAGATTAATATTGTCGAGGCTTCTATGGATCCAAATATTAATCTCCCTAACAAAGATGTTGACAATGATGGGCATCTAAAAGCTTATGCAAACAAAGACAACGGCAACAATAGTGACAACCAAGGGAATGGGAAATCTCATTTCCATATTTACCATGTGAATAGAAGAAAGATGTTGTCCCAGGATCCCAACACTCATAAAAAGTGGGAGTCAGATAATGGCGATATGAAGGAGGCAGTCAGTATGGAGGGGATAACACCCTCAATGAAGCCCAAAAAATGGAAACAAGGGACCAAACGAAGAGAAAGGCTAAAGGAAGGGAGAAGATTCCGGTGAGGAGCTCTAACATCTCAAATGATGGCAAAATAGATGATGATATGAGGGAGCTCAACATGTGGAATCCCATATTCAATCAATAGGAGAAAGGAGAGACTTGGGGGGCCAATAACGAGAGGACAAAGATGTACAAAGATAATCAGAAGGAGCATCTTGACAAGATTAGCAATTACAGTCTAATAGTAGAGATGGAAAAGGATCTAAAATAAATAAGCACGGAAATGGAGCAAGGTAGATTGATATTCCAAGCACAATGTCATTTGATGACTAATACCAATGACCTCCTCCAAGGTAATCGCCATGATGCCATTACCAACTGTATTGACATTCGGATATATGGGCACTAGAAATAACTCATTCACGACCCACTAAAACTTGCTAGAGCATGAATGATCACCTCTTCCAGATGCAGAAGGATGCAGGTGGGAAATGGAGCAAGGTAGATTGGTCTTCCATGCACAATGTCGTTTGATGACTAATACCAATTGTATACATATTATTTTTCACTTTGTCATTTATTGACGCTTTCTCTTGCAGCGACTTGTCAAGCATTGATCTCCATGAGTGCACACCTTAAAGGGTGCACCGGTAAAGGGATGGGCAAGGCTTGTGGTGCTTTGCGAGAGATGTTGCTATCATATCATGATTACACCATTCAAACACTTCCTCAGAATGTCTTGCCATTTACCTCTTCCATCTTATCCTTGTTCAGATGTGCTAGCTTCTCTATATCCTACGGCATCGATCTAGTCGATATTGTCTATTTAGTGTCTTTTACTCTTCCCGTATTGTATTGGCCAACCCAATATAGTTTTGAACCTATCTTCAGATATTTGTACTATATCGACCTGGCCGATATCATTCTATGTCAGCCGACTTCTTTCAATTGTATCAAACGGACCGATATCGTCGACTTAGAATTTAGAATTGGTTTTGGGTATTGGATCAATATATAAAGGGGTTGTATTTCATTCCAACACAATCATATACAATCTATTAGCTTTGCTTTCACTCACACTTCTGCCCTAGGTCATATTTGGAGGAGTTTGTGGTCTACAACCTTATCTTGAGGAAGCTTTTCTTGTGGTGTCTTTGAAGCTCAATAAGAGGACTCATCGGGAGCTCTTAGTTAAGAATATCTTAGGTCTTCATCCAACCATTTGAAGTTTTTAACCCACAACATCTCTTGCAAAACTCTACTTGACCCAAGGGGGAGATTGATGCTCGACGGGTCAACCCCAAGATGAGTATTTCTAAGTCTATACTCTTTTTTTTATTTACTTAGTAAATTAGATGCTTGTTGCTTAGTGAATGAATGTGTGTGTGTTCTTGTTTAAGCTTCCTCTACACCAAATAAGCTGGTGTGGCTATAGGACTGCTTAGACTTGCCATATTTCACTTTAGGTTGCATAGACCTCCATTTAGTTGACCATTGCAACTTACCCAATTACAATCAATCTAACCCTTCGCCTTAATTTACTTTACTTAACTTGCATACTTACAATCATTGCTTATAAGCAATTTACTTTTCATAGAGATCTAGTGAGAACTGCATCCTTGTGTCATTGGCTTAGGCTTTGGAACCCTTTCCTCTTGATATTTGTGTTGTAGGTAACCCTCTACTAGATATGCGGAATTCATAGGTCATTACCCAATTATCCATGTATCGCAAGCTTAATTTGATTGACCCTATTCGAGTTCGAGTCTATTGAGATAAGATAGTTGTAGATTAATCTTATCGAGTGCATACATTCTAGTGAAGCAGACGTGAATCTTATACAACCTACTTACCTTCAGCAAACTACATCGACCAACGCGATACAATTTCGTTCCTTTAGCCAACTGCATCGACGAACCCGATACAATTTCCTGCCTATCTACAACGGTAATGGTCAGTCCGGTTTCATTATGTGTTTGCACATATTGTATCGGCCAGCCTAATACAATTTTGTGTGTTTCATTTCAACATATTTAATTTTTAACTGTATCAACCAACCCGATACCTTTCTCTACCCATTTATTTCAATTCATTGAATGTTGCAAATTGGTTTTCAACATTAAATTTTTACTTTTATTTTTTCTATCTGGTTTTCCCTAGAAACTTTGTTCAGGCAGTTTTATAATTACTTAGTTGTTGTCGTTACAGGCCAAGCGGTTGTCTATTTTACCAACATCGTGGTGTGCGGGGTACTACCCCAATACTCAAGCCATTACATAGCACTAAACACGGACTTTAATTTCCATGTAACTCAGGGTATATCGGAAACACCTAGGATTCCCTTTTTATTGAACTTTAGGAAGTAGCTATCTATTTGATTTTGTGGTGCACTTGAGAGGAGTGTATCACTTAGGGAAGTTACTCTCACTGTACCCTCAGAAACGGGATAGTGAGCTACAGGCACGGTTTAGCCTTTGTAGTTGGTTCTCTGAAACATTGGGCCAACACTAGTCTATGAACAAACAAGTATATTTGAGAGCCTACAAAATCATTCAAATCCTTTTAGTATATTTCCCTGATCTTGGTTTTTGTAAATTAGTTAGACTCAATTTGTTGCTCGATTGTTTTTTGTATTGCAGATTGTATCTGTGATTCCGATACCATTCTGTGTTGTGTAAGAACTGCATCAACGAGCCTGATACAAATCTCTGTGTGCGCTAACTATATCGGCCAATCCGATATAGTGCTTTGTGTTTGTCTCCCTAACTGCATCAACGAACCCCATACAGTCTAGTTTTACCATCTTATAGCCAACTATATTAGCCGATTCGATACAGTTTATTCCTATCATTGTACAACTAATTGTATCGGCCAATCCAATACAATTTCTTTCTGCCTTCCCAACTACATCGCTAGCCCAATACAGTCTAATTTACCCAATTTATAGCCTTCTACATCGACCCATCTGACACAATCAGTTTTTAACAGCCACCAATAGCATCGCCTTTCTTCCTAAACTACATCGGCATGTCTGATACTATATGTTTTTTGTAATTAGCCTCTTCTTGTTATCCGCCTTACAGCCCACTTAGCATCATGTTGTTACCTCTTAATATTTCTTTTTAGCCTCAACCCATTCAAATTCTACATGGGTTGTTTCTTCCTTCCTGCCTTGTCCACCATTGTAAACAAGTCTTCATGGTGCAGTTTTTCCCAAAATCACTCTAGATCTATTGAATGTAACATGGTTGACATCAACCAAACTAAAGATCTAGATGATCCAACCCAACTTATTAAGGACCTTGATGACAACATTGTTTACACTCCAAACATACGTGGTGGTTTTAATAAGCTTCCTTCTACTCTATGACTACCTTCTAGTGATCGTCCTCTCATCTTGTAAATGCCATGCACCCCCATATCAGCTGGGGAAATGCTTGTGCAACAAGACGAGTCAATAAAAGAGTATGCCATTTACCATATCAGTCAAGCCTTGATAGATTAGGACACCCGTTACATGAAAGTGGAGTGTGACTGTCTTGCAATCTACTTCAACCAAAAAACTTCAGCAATATCTGCTTTATCTTTCCACTTATGTCATTGTCCATTCCGATCCCCTTTGTCATTTCTTCTCCAAAGCTTTCTTGCTTGGAGATAGAATCGGAAAATGGATGGTACTCTTAATGGAATTTGACTTAAGAATTGTTACTCAAAAAATCAGTCAAAGGCCAAGTGATTGCCGATCAACTTATCATCGCTCCCATCCCAGCGATGAGTCACCTTCGAGACACTCTTCCCAACGAAGATGTCCTCTTAATCGAAGGTATTGACCAAGCTATTTCTCTCAAAGATTACTTTCACAATTTCATGGTTGATCTTGAGGCATAGACCCTCGAAGAGCCCGAAATAGTAGTCTCTAAACCTAACTCCAAAGTTATCATAGAAAATTTATGCGAAGTTACAATAGATATGCATGAGGAAACTTGAACTCTTCACTTTGATGAAGCCAAGTGCCTTCAAGGAATTGGTGTAGGTTTTGTCTTAGCCGATCCTTACGGCAAAGTCATTCCTCTAGCTTTTGACTTAAAACTTCGAATTCACTAATAACATGGCTGAATACAAAGCTCTCATCTATGGGATGCAAGCAGCCATAGATTTAGACATCCCTTATTTACATGCCTTAAGAGATTCACAGCTTATATGTTGTCAAGTAAATGGCGCATATGAATGCAAACGTGAAAATTTCATTGCATATCATCAACTTGTTTCCACTCTTGCCAAAGAGTTTGTATCTTTCACCATCGAATAAATCCCACAAGAACAAAATGCTATCACAGATTCTCTTGCTTCCTTAGCATCAGTCTTTCATCCTTGTCAAGAACTGCATGACTCGCAGTTCCTCGCCACATTAGGAAATCACCATCCACTCTAAAATCCAAGGATGGTTCTCTTATCTGCCACATCAAAGTTGTCGCTAATCAACAAAGTCTGTCGTACAAAGATATCATCCAATTCATTGAACATCATACTTATTCTTCACAGGCTGACTCTAATGAAAAGACTAGACTCTGCAAGTAAGCTTGCAAGTATGTCTTTAGACATAACATCTTTTTTATTCATAATGCCAAAGATACCCTGCTCTATTGTGTTACTCCAGATGAAGTTCCTTCTCTTCTTGAACAAGTGCATGAGGCCATTTGCGGTGACCACTGTAACGGACATGCTACGGCCCGTAAATGCCTAAGGATGGGATAATTTTGGCCTAGTCTCAAAAAAGACATCATCACATTTGCTAGAAAGTGTAATCTTTGCCAACTCCATGATGATCTAATCCACTCTCCTCTAGCTGAGCTTCAAACCCATGAATCTCCTTGGCTATTCTCTATGTGGGTATTAGATCTCATTGGCAAGTTACTAGGTCGCAAGATGGCCATATATTCATCATTACTACCACAGAGTACTTTACCAAGTGGATAGAAGTTATGCCCCTTGTTAATGTTATTGGCATCACTATATCCAAGTTTATCCTTAATCAAATCATGTCATTTTGGGATTCCACGCACCATCATTTTGGGATTCCACGCACCATCATATTTGACAATGGCAAGAATTTCAAAAACAAAGACATTAAGCAGTTGTTTGCAAAATTCAAAATTACACACAAATTTCTAATACCTTATCACCATCAATGTAATGGTCAAGCTGAAGCTACCAGCAAAATCCTTAACAAGATCTTGCAAAGGACTCTTAGGGACTCATTCAAATTGGCATCTCAAGCTATACCCCACACTTTGGGCTTATTGTACTAACATTCGTACTACCATTGGGGCAACTACCTTCTCTTTAGTTTATAGCTTTGAAGTCATTGTAGCCCTAGAAGTACAATTACCCTCCTTGCGCATTTCTCTTCACGACATCATTCCCAATGAAGAGCTTCATGAAGCCCGTCTTCACGCTTTAGATATACTTGATGAGTGATGTATGAGTGCTTTACAACACAATCGCCAATACAAAGCTCGTATAGCTAAACAACAAAACAAAAAAGTCAACATTATTACTTTCAATGTTTAAGACTTAGTGTTAAAGTGAGATTACACCCACGACAAAGCAAGCAAGTATGCCCAAAAATGGCAAGGTCCCTACCTAATTAGAGGCATCCTTGGACCTAGCACATATAGATTGCAAACAAATGAAGGACATATCTTTAAAGAACCGACCAATGCTCAATTTTTAAAGTACTTTGCTTAGTGTATGTTCTTAATTTCCTATCATGTATGTTTTTTCCATTTTCAATACTTCTTAATTGCATGCTTATAGTTAGTTTTATATATACTATGGAGCTAACATTTCTTGCATGTTTCACTTCGACTTTCTTCTTGCAACTAGCATTTTATTTATTCACACACCTTTGGGTTTCCTCTTACATTAGCCCTAGATCTACTTGATAAGTGACGTATGAGTGCTTTACAACACAATTGCAGTACAAAGCTCGTATAGCTAAACAACAAAACAAAAAAGTCAAAGTTCTTACTTTCAATGTTTGAGACTTAGTGTTAAATTTAGATTACACCCACGACAAAGCAAGCAAGTATGCCCATAAATGGCAAGGTCCCTACCTAATTAAAGGCATCCTTGGACCTAGCACATATAAATTGCAAACAAATGAAGGACATATCTTTAAAGAACCAACCAATGATCAATTTTTAAAGAATTACTTTGCTTAGTGTATGTTCTTCTAAATTTCATATCATGTATGTTTTTTCCATTTTCAGTACTTCTTAATTGCACGCTTATAGTCAGTTTTATATATTTTGTGGAGCTAACATTTCTTGCATGTTTTACTCCGACTTTCCTCTTGCAACTCACATTTCATTTATTCACGCACCTTTGGGTTTCCTCTTATATTAGCCCTTGTACCTATCTTTCGTCCCTTGGTATATTGTCTGCTTACACAACTTGGTTTTTCAGTTTGTGAATTGCATTGAAACACCCTAGCAGCCTTCCTCACAAACATTCGCCTACTTTCGCCTTACACCCTTTGGGTCTTTACTTTCATCTTTTTAACTTACGTCTCTTGGCTTTTTAGTTTGTGAGTTGCATGATAAGACCTTAACCAAGCCCCCTTACAAATGCTCATCATTCTTATTTAAATAGATTGCTTTTACTCCCAACCATAGTTGGGTGTCTTCCTAGAAAAATAAGGCAACGGTCGAGAGTAGTGTTTTCCCTCACTTAGAATCAATCATATTCTTACGTGGTAAAACCATAGCAATCTATCTGTGTCCTCATTTACATTTCCCATTTTTCATGATGATGATTCATGCCTACCCATCATTGTACCATCTTTATTTAAACATTTTTTTGGAAATTGGGGCAACCCAATCGTTCTATGATCCTTTCCATCATTCCCTATCTTTCACCTCATTTTTGCGCTCACCAAGGTCAGTTTCGAGATTGCACTCTTTTCGAAGATGCAAGTCTAGGAGTCTTTAGGCATCATGGTCTTTAGGTCCTCTTCTCTAGCCACTAAGTTTAAGTTCTCTTCTGATAGTCATCTTTAGCACCCATGTTTGGTTCTTTCAAATTTGTACAAAGGAGGAAAACAGAAAAACCCAAAAGAGTTAAAAGCCATGTTCTAAGCAAAGGCAATGTTAAAAGACAAAATTACAATCTCAAAAGTCAGATCACACCAAAAGACATGATCTTTGTTTAGCACATATATTCTAGTCAGAGCTCAAACTCCACAGTTTCCCTCATAATAGAGCCGAGGTCCATTGGGGTGCAGTAGGCTAGTAAACTAGGGTAGAAGGTCTCACTTTCTATCATTGTATCTTCTTACTTTATATCCTTGTTTAAGCTTTCTCTACACCAAATAAACTGGTGTTGTTATAGGATTGCTTAGACTTATCATATTTCACTTTAGGTTACGTAGACCCCCATTTGGTTGACCATTGCACTTTACCCAATTACAATCATTCTAACCCTTCCCCTTAGTTAGTTTACTTTACTTGCATATTTACAATCCTTACCTATAATCAATTTACTTTCATAGAGGTCTAGTGAGAGCTACATACTTGTGTCATAGGCTTAGGCTTTTGAACCCTTTCCTCTTGATATTTGTTTCCCTCTTGATATTTGCGTTGTGGGTAACCCTCTACTAGATTTGTGAATTCATAAGTCATTATCTGATCGTCCAAGTATCACAAGCTCTATTTGATAGACCTTATTTGAGTCGAGTCTATTAAGATAGGATAGTTGTAAGTTAATTCTAGCCCGTGCATACACCAATGACCTCCTTCAAGGTAATAACCATGATCCCATTACCAGCTGGAAAAATATTCAAAGTTATGTGGACACTAAAAATGGCACATTCATGGCCCACTAAGACTTGCAAGAGTGCATGAACGATCACCTCTTCCAAATGTGGAAGAATGGGGATGGTAGCAAGAAGGAGCTCGAGAGGCACACGAAGATTCTAGAGGCCATCAAGATCATTACCAATGAGTTGGATAATATTAATAATAATATTCTCATTATGTCTGAGGACATCACGGTCTTGAAGAGTCATGTTCATCATTGGGCATGCCATACTAACACCGGTAATACGGCAAGAGAACTGAACAGTGGTGGATGAGGAGAATAATGATGTTTGATCTTTCTTCTATCAACTTTCCCAACTTTCTTGTTAACTCTTTGTTCTTAATTAGGGCTACTTTGCTAATTACTCTTAGCCACTATTCAGCTCAGGTATGTCTCTATTTTTTGTTGTCTAGCTTGGAACTATCTCAGAGGAGGTAGTTATGGTTTGGTTAGGTGTTCTTTTGTTTTGATTTTGGGCTTTTTATAGCCAATTTCTCTTGTAACTTGTTCCTTTGGAATCAATAAAATAATTATTATTTTTAAAAGAAATAACATATGTGTGTGTGTGTGTGTGTGTGTGTATATAGGGAGAGAGAGTTTCTACTATGGGGTTTGCTACAGTTATGGCAAATTATAGTTGGGCTCATACCGGGGGGCTATCAACAAAGTATCATACACCACCTTAGGTCAAGGTCTAGGGCTTCCTCTGATGATGCATAATAAATTTCTTCTAAAATTCTGTACAATAAATTGAATATAATAATAGACGTGAAATAAACAATACATCAAAAGTTTGATGGAACATTACCAAATGAGGACGTCTCAGATTCAAGGATGTCTTGATCTTCAAAGCTGATGTAATTTTTCTCTTTTGTAGTACGAGTTTTGATTCATGTTTTCTTTATTTTGCAACTACACTAGCATAGTTACAATATCAAGTTATGCATCCCCTTTAGAAAGTAGAGTTTTTTACCTTTTATGTCTTGTTGTTGGTATCATATAATCAATTTCTATTGACCTATTTTGGTCACTCGTGGACATTAATATAATTGTTTTCCCTTCTTTCTTATGTGAAAATTACTTATGGAAACAGAAAAAATGTGCCCTTGTTTTGGGTTATTTATACTCCTTCGCATATCCCTCCATATTCTTGGCTCAAGCAACATAAATGAAAATAATTTCTGAAAATGGAAAAATTGTGCACTGGTTTGTAGAATTTATACTAGTTTTACATAGCTACCCGGAATCTTGGCTCAATTTCATTTGTGGTTCCAACAACCAATCTAGGAAGTCATATCTTCACACGTCATTTTATCCTTTTAAGTGATGGTGAAGGCGGGCCATAACTCTTTCTGCTCAGATTTCAGACTAGTTCAGTTGAAATTAGTTATGTCAAAAACTGTGATTGTTCAGTTTTCCAACATGAGAAACTAATTGAATTTGAGTTTTCGTTGGATCAAAAGTGTGGTCCTTTAGCTTTAATTTCCAAAATAATTGATATTTCATAGAAGCAACCTTCTGGAAAAAACCGTATAGCAAATTTTTTGACCAAAATTTTTTTCCAAAAGCTTACTTCTATCTAATGGAGTGAAAATCTTACGTCTTTAATTGAATATTCCAGGTTTCTTTCTGAAGTATAACTTTGGGTAGACCCGAATCATTATTTCTTGTTAATTAAACTTAAGGATCTTATGTTGAGGTTGATTATTGATAAGAGGATGAGTTTCAATGTAAAAGCAACCTTGATTTTGATATAGTGTGGTGAATTTACTTTTCCCTTTACAGGCAATGCATCGGTATGGGGCAGATCATATGATAGTTGTCTATCGGGCACCATGCTGATGATAACGCTAACCAGGTGAAATCTGAGGCACATAGATCAATCACACTACGCTTTCCATTCGTTGTGAAGCACAAAAGCAACGGGCATTTCTTCGCCCTCTTAGTGTTTAATAGTGATAAGGGCACCCGTTAACATAAACCCTAAGAGTAAGAATAAGTGCAGGAGCAGGAGCAGGAGCAAGAGCAAGAGCAAGAGCAAGAGCAGGAGCAGGAACAAGAACAAGAGAATGGAGTAACTGACCTTCCAGCTCAGGGAAACGGAGTACTGAACCTTGTGAATGATATATCGAAACCAGGTAGCCACTGAACCCATCGTCTACTTCTAGTTCTAGTTCTAGGGTACACTATCTTCCGCTTGGCAGCAGCACCAGGAACACCGTACACTATATAAGATGAAATTCAAGGTTGCTAAATTTGCCATTCATTTTAAGTTCCACCCCCATATTTTTGTAGTGGAAGGCTTCCCCGGCAATTTAATTATATTTTGCTATCTCAACATCACTTCCATATTCATTATTTTAATGACATTTTTTTTTATTGTGTAATCAATGGGTACTTTATTTAACACCCATTTAATTTTATATAATATTGTTCACATATTTTTAAAAGTAAAATATAATATTTTTCATATATTTTTAATAAAATTATAATAAGATAAAAGAGTTTAATAAATAAATATTTAAAAAATTATTTATGTAAAAAGAATTGTAAAATTTATTAATGAAGACTTCTTACTTTCTAAGTTTTTTATTGGTAAATTTTATTATTATTATTATTATTATTATTATTATTATTATTATTATTATTATTATTATTATTATTATTATTGAGAAGCGTTTATATATTAATATAAAACAAGAAATGGTACAACGTTAATTATGCAAAAAAATATGTGGAAAAAATCACACTCCACAAGTAAAGTTATATCGAGGGTTTTAAAAAAACCCTTGGGAAAAGTCATAAAAAGTGGTCACAAAATTACCTCGCCAAAAAAGTTACATCACATCAATTGCCAACAAAGTAGAGAAACCAAGTACAAATAACATTAACGAGAATATTTATGCAATAGCAACAAACATGGACGTCGAGGGAGGCAGAGGAGATGGCAGATCGAGAGGCTTATCATCCCATCCTCCCATGGTCGGAGGATCTCCGTCAGCAGGTAAGGGATCCCAACCAGAGTTTTGTTGCTCTTCTAAAGTCTCATTTTGAATTCTTTCAGGGGAAATAGTCAGAGTCAAGCATGGGAATTTGCCTTGGGGAGGCAGACCCCAGTCTCTGTTATCACCATCCTGGGACGGGGGAGGAGATCCCTAGCCCTAACCATCACCTCCAGATCAGGGAAAACCACTTGAACCACCACGATAAGGAGAATGTCAGTGAGGTGGTGACCGTCATAGAGAGTAACTCCTATGTTTAAGTCTAGATCGCTACCGCCTTGGCCCACGTCCTCATCCCCAAGGGGTGGTGGATTACATGGAGGATCAAAAGGTTCCTAGTCGACTGCATACAGGGCATTTTCCCATTGATCTAGCAAATGTTGGAGGTGGTTGAGTTCCAAACAAACTTTGTATGTTTAGCTTTGAATCTGAAGAGTAATATTAGAAAGAACAATAATTTTGTTAGAGACAGAAAAATTGCGTTTCAGCTCTTCATGATTAAAACAAGCATAATTCCTAGCTTTCCATATTTGAAACATAATGTCAACTCGAAAGATCTGCCAAAAGCGATTATATTTTACAGGTAGCAAAGTTGAGTCCCCCAAGAGAGCCATCTTCCATGTGAAGAATTCCAAGCAAAAATGCTAGAAAAGGAAATGAATCTAGTGCCATGTAGACTAAGCATGCAAACAAAACCAAAAAAGTTGTTTAATAGTTTCTAGTTGTTGTCAGTCCAAATATATGGGGTTAGGCACACCTAGATGCTTGAGTCAGTCACCCGCAGGCAAGCCCTAGTAAAGAAGGCACCACAAAAGTGAGTTTTTTTGGGCTCAATAGAAGCATACCACGATGTATTGAAACGCCTGGCCCAAATCCCATCACGAGAATGAAGATTCTATCTGATATTGAGCATATCAATTGGAATATGTTGAGGGGCCAGTAGTTGATATCCCAAGCGTGGAGTGTATCAAGTGAAAAGGGTGGTTGTAGGCCAATGCCAATCCCTCCACCAAAGAACAAGAGAATTAACTCCAATTTTATGCAAATATTTGTCAGGTATAGAGCCTTGAATTTCTACAATAGCTTCTACATCTAAGTTTATTAGTTGATATTTATTTTGAAGTTGTTGCGAAGTGAGCCAAACTTTGCTTTCTTTACAAAAGAGGTCACTGATTACCTTCACATCTTTTCTGAAAAGGCGTAACCCTTTAACCTAGGGGACCAAGGCAAAGGGAACATTAAGAAAATTAAGACAAGGCAACTACCAAAAGGACTAAGAGTTATTGGAGATGCCATTTTTGAACCCTTCACCAACCCAAGTGAGGTGAGGCTTAAGCTTCTCCCAAGCCTTCTATAAACTTTGAATAACAAAGGACCTCTTAATTTTGATAGTCACTGGGGTGATAAGTAGAGAGTGAAGCCCCAGGCCTTGTCATGCTCTCTTACCATAAGGGAGACCCTGAGAGATACAATGGTGAAGAAGAATCTTCCAGGCTTCATCTCCAAAAAGACCTTTGATTATCCATTTGGCCCCAAGAGCAAGCCCTTGGAGTTTGATGTCGAGAAGACCAAGTCCCCCATCTTCCTTAGGGCGGCAACAGATGTTCTAGGCAACTCTGTGGAAGCCCTTGTGTCCCTCAGAATTAGCCCAAAGAAAATCCCTTAATTTTTTTTCTAATTTATTGTAGGCAGCATTAGAAGGGCCCAGCAGGAGGAATAATAAACATACATGGTTGTCAAAACTTCAGAACAGATTTGAAACTTGCCAGTCAAAGACAAAGGCTTAGTTATCCAAAAGGAAATATATTTTTCAATTCTTTGTACCACATAGGACCATAAGTCAAAGAGAGAGGCCTGAAAGGCAAAAGGAATACCCATAAACTTGAACTGCACTCCTGGTAGAATCCACTGCCATTGAAATTCTTCAAGCCAAGGAGGTTTGTGGCCTGGCGACTGCCTATAGCATTGAGTCTTTCTCCATTGAATGGATGAGCTTGAAATATGTGTAGGCATAAACTTTCACAATGTATAATGTCTTATAAGTCATCCTCATCTTACTTACCAATACAAAACTAATTCAATTATAATCCAATAATGTATTTGTGTTAAGTAATTGAAAGATTTCATAAGTAATTCAATTCATTTAGATGTCGAGAGACAACTTATAATTGTACCCAAAAGTGATGTTGGAGTGATCTAGGTTTTAATTAAAATTCAATCGACAACACATTAGTTTGCAAATATTTAATTTGTTATAAGAATAATGAACCAAATCCAGAAAATATACATAATAAATAACACTACTCTACAATGTAAGTTATAATTTATTGAAGCTAAGAGTAATATACAAGTGTAGACACCTAAATTTGGTATAATACCCCTATTATTAATATTTTATTCTTAGTTTATTATATTTGACAAAATTGTATATATTGGCATGTTTATTGGTCTATTTCAACCCCACATAGGTTCTTATTTAGCCATTGAGGCTTAAAAGGTATTGTTTAACACTTATAGAAAAGTTTTTGTCAGTATCTTTCAACTATTTATCATGTTTTACCCTGAAAAAAGAGCTTGTGTCATCTTCAGGTCAAAGCATCCATCTATTTAGGTCAAACATGCACCTTATACGTCTTCATCCCTTTTAGCCTCACGAGTCTATCTACCCCTTGCTATTGATTATGTGCATTTAATATTGCCCCTTGTCAATTTTAATTTTGGTTAATGTACATAACTTTTTCTAAATCAACCTATATATATAAGGTTGTGTTAAGCCATTTGAAGAGAATAAGAATAAAAACATAGAGAAGACAACTCAAAATATCAAACCTAGAGCTAATCATCACACACATTTCCTCCTACTTCAAGTTGAGTTTCATTAGGTCACATCCTACACACTCGTGATTAAGTTGTTCTTTTTGGTCTCACGTCATCTTCCTTATGCCAAAGAAGGGCATTGGCTTGCATATAGTTATGTTTATTACTTAAAAGAAATAGGAGGTTCAAAACCTTCACTCAAGTTATTCCATTCACACACTTACATAGCTTCATGGAGGTTTGATTCCATGCATGTAGGATGTATAATCTACAATGTCACTTTATCGGTTGCTTGACTCTAGAACTATTTTTTTGTTTTGGAATATCAAATACATCAAAGAGGAAGGAACATCAAATATACATATTCTACATGGAAAAATTGTGAAACAAATGTGAAGGAACATAAAAAAAGAGATAGTGCATGGGTGACAAAAAAATCAGATTCAGAAACCCTACACATGTCAAATTTGATGGCATAGAGACTGACCTAACAAACACAATTCTGACCAACCCATGTATGCTTAGGATGATCCCCACCCTATTTGTGTATGCCCATAAGAGTTTATATAGTTCCATATTTCAAAAGTAGGATCCAAACAATCTTTATAATCATTCTACATGTTCATAATTTTGAAACAATAAATAGGTGCGATCATTCCTTAACCTTTTATAAACTTTGCATATCCTAGTTTCATTTGTAACACTTGAATATATTTATGTAGGTTCAGTATATTAGATAGATTTTAATTTTATACTTTCATGGATGTATGCTTATATCTATTTTGAGTAAAACTTGAATTAGGTTAAAAACACAAATAGTGAACCCTAACTGTTTCAAAATTTCAACCTAAGTTTTTTCAAAACCTCATTCCCTTAGGATTTGTTGATTTTATTCATCTTCATATTATGATTGCATGATTTATTCACACTTGCTATCCATAGGGTTCTTACAGCTTTATGTGTTCTTTGTTTGATTCTTATTTTGGTTTATAATAGCCAAATAAATGAGAGTGTTTTGTCTTTAATGGATGCTAAATTGCAAAATATCACATTTTCAAAGGATAAAAACATTAATGCACAATTTATAAATCTCTAAAATATAATGTTATTAAAAACGTTAAAATTGTTTATGAGACAATACATAAAGCTAAAGAGGCAATTCATGTGTGGTAAATATGTGGTAGGATTGTCATTGTCAAGTGTTTAATACCATATTTTAGTATATATAGATGATCATGGTGATCCTAAAGCACACCTTTATTCAACATTAATTTTTATAGGCAATTTTGAGAGCATAAAAATATTAAAACTAAATATTAATAGCATCTTGGTCTTTTACATTTGACAAATATCAATCATGGCTCTACCCTTCAGTTCTAGACATCCATGTTATTGAAAAGCTCACATTCACCATCTCATTATGTCTAAATGCTTATCTCTTAGTCCGATCCATATCATTCTCATGACTTAGGTCTCATGTACTGCACAAGAAGCTTAAACCCTGATAAACCTCTTTCAATGTCAATTTCATATCCATACCTATTTTCTAGCCTTTTGGACACTACCAACTACATAGACACACTACCGCCAACGATAGTTTCTAAATCCTTATCTAGTGTCCAGTTGCCAAAAGTCATCCAAATTACAAATGATTTGAATTTATGGGTTGGCCTGTTTGTCTTATTGAACTATACTATGAGATATTTTCAAAAGGTGTGGTATAAATACAAGTTTAAGCTTTTTCATTCCTCGTCTAGTAAATACTAAGCAAACACCTACAATATCCAAATCACTCAATTGCACAAACACTCTATTATGCCTTATTCATCCCTATATTCATATCAAGCATATGAGAAATCATATTATAGGTCTGAAGCATTCAAAGGTAACCCATAATCGATATTTGTCAAATTACAAGCTAAATCATTACATGTATCTTCATATAGTATATTGCACCCTTATGCACACACTTCCCACACACATGGGATAACTACATAAGTTTGTGCCACTTATTAGAGTATTGGTTATCTAGGCAATGCCCATTGACAGAGGGGTCTTTGGGACAACTCAACATTGTGAGCCCACTAACCCATTTTTCAATAAACTCATTACAAGGGTGAAGAAGAGTGAAGAGCTAGGATTTGATCACTCAATGAAGAGTGATAGTCCATATCTCAGATCTAAATACACTTGCAAAAAGGCAACAAAAAACCCAAAATAATGGAATTGATCACACCTAGATCTAGTTATTATTTTGTACTAGACACCTGCATCACAAACAAATACTAACATCAACTATAGTGTATAGATCTGATGGTAGTGTTTGTGGCCACAGAAAGGCAATTTCTAGAATCTAACTCCTAATCTAGAATATTGATCTTACATACTCTACACATGTTTCTAGTTCAGATCTACCTACGCATAATAGTGTAACTAAGTACCATTCTTTCTTATTTATTATAATATATTTTAATAAATGTACTTTACTATTTTTAGCAATCTTAATTGTATAAATTCATAATATTATTTATTTGAGTTTTCTATTAATTAGCTTGTTATAAATTAATTTATCACCCTTATGGTTGAACTATTTCTATATTTTAAACCTTATAACCCACCATATCTTAATTTTAGGGTTAAACATTTAGTGAACCTGACCTCTCTATCTTTGTATGCAAACCCTAGCTTGCCCTAGGGTATTCAACCTCTTGAGGTTTTTCCTTGCTATTTTTTACCATATCTATTATATTACATGTAACCTATGCATAATCCTATATTAGGTGGTGTTTCTATTGAAGACTTGGAGCTTCATCTTTTTCCACCAAAGGTGACTCAAACTAATGAAGTATCAAATCCTATGCCTAATGAGAGTGCCAATAATTAAGCTGAAAAAAATGTTGAAGAAGTTGTTATAAAAGATGATTCTGATCATGAAAATAAGGAATCTAGTGCAAATAATGAACATGAACAAATTGATTAAAATCAAGTAAAAAATATTGTTATTTTTCGAGAGTGTGTCCATCAAAACCTTGAAGATCTTGATGAGATCATTGAAACCATATTGGAAATTAAAACAAAAAAATATCATAAATGAACAATTAGGTGCATCTATTGAACATGTTATTAGAGCTATGGGACATCCCCATCTTTCTATTTCTCTTCCCTTGAGAACATCATTGATTCCTACATCTACTGGGGGTACGAGTTGTGTGTTTACACCATTATTCCCTGTGACAAATCTTATTATTTCTACATCCTTCATGAGAATCATTAACACTTCAACCCAATTACTGGTTTCAATGCCTATATCAATTCAAACTATGGGTACATCCCCTTTGATGACTTCTCAAACTTTCAACCTTAGTAATCAAAATGTGCAAGATCTTGTACAAACTATAAAATGTTTCCAATCTAAGGTTACTAACATTGAGAAAAAATCTATGAAATCACCTTATGTTATTGATTCACAAGATGTGTTACATAATCCTCTCACGTGTGCAATATCGTTGCACCCTTTTCCAACTACTTTTTTTGCACCCAAATTCACATTTTATAAAATAAAGGGTGATCCTAAACAACTCCCATATTTCTATGTAACATGTCTTCATTATGCTTCCAATGATAAAATTTTGACCAAATTATTACCAAAGAGACTAAAAGATTATGCTTTATGATGGTTCTATAATTCACCACTCCAATCAGTGAAAGTATTCAAAGGTATAGCGGATCAGTTCCTAGCACATTTCTCTACCAACATCACTTAAAATATGACATATGTTAAAATTGCAAAGATCAAACAAGGAACTAATGAATCTATCAATGAATATGTTTTGAGATATAAAATAATGTTGGGCAAAATGACAAATCCAATGGCAGATAAAATAATTGAAGACATCTTCAAGCAAAGCTTGATTTCTCCATTGCATGAGTCTGTTGTTTTCAAAAAGTTAAAATATTTTGATGATTTATGCCATATTGGTTAAGACCATGAAATGAAATTTATTTCCTTGAACAAGCTTAAGTATGTAGCAAACACATTGACTACATTCAATACCAAGTTTCATATCAAACCAAGTTATAAGGTCAAGCCTACGTAACCTAAAAAGGAAACAATCATAATGGTTAATGTAATATCATAACAACCTAATCAACTCATCTTATCTAATGCACCTAAGAGACAATTTACGCAATTACCCAAGTCTCCATCTTTTTTATTTCAGACAATTGTGGAGTGTCATTTCATATCTCTCCTTCCTCTCATAGAGGTTAATATGAGTCGACCTCTACCTAATAAATATGATGTTAATGTATATTTTGACTATCACCAAGGACTTGGGCATCTATGAGCAAATATTATACCTTAAAATATAATATCCAAGACCTCATTGATGACCAAAAGATTATTGTTGACCTTTTCAGTCACCATTATTTCCATCATTAAGTATATTAAGTTCATAATGTCTTTCATCATAATTTTAATCTTTTCATTAGTGTCAATATGCTTAGTGAAGTCACATTGAGTTCATATCGAGATTTTCTTTTCGTTTAGGAGGCTAATTGCAAAAATTAAGAATTTATAATGCCCTCTTGATATGTTTTAAGACTTTTTTGAAAAATATAAGGTATTTTTGACAAAATTAAGGTTAATTTTGTTTAGTATCTTCCATGCATGTATGCCATATAGAGTCTTAGTTAATTTTTGGTCTTCATAACCACTTCTTGGTTGACCATCTCAAGCTTTTAAAGCGTGCCAAGGCATGGGTGAAGAAAATTAAATGAAAAATTACAAATAAAAGAAGGATGGTGCATATTTTCACATGAATAATAAGTTTAATACCTTGAATTAATGATTTGGAGATATTATGCATGCATCTATAGTAGCTGAGAAGATCTTTTGGTGCTCCAACTCATATGCATGGATGTAGTGGTAATTTTCATGCATTTCCAAAGGTAAAAGATTGTATTTTTATTGGTTTCTAGGTGAGTCAAGGATTATGAATAGATTTATCAATTTAATAGATGTTTTTTATATATTTTTCAGTGGTTAGGAACTCCAACTATGCTTGGATTATGCTAAAATGGCTCAAATCTCTCTCAAAATTGATTTTCAAGCTTGAAATAGCCCCAAAACCAATGTTATATCTTGGTGGAGATGTTGCATGGTTCAAAATGGTTGATATGAGGGTTTGATAGAGTGGTGTACTCCCATATCATGGTGTTTATTATCAATAATAATTTTGGAGCTTTATGAAATAATTGTTAAGAAGCAAGATTGCTTCAAAACCTTGTCTAGAGAGCAAGGACTTTGAAATTTTGATATTTTGAAGTGTTTTGAAGATTTATAAAGAATTGTGAATGATTTTTATGCCATAAACATGATCTAAAGACACATTATACAAAGTTACAATCCTTAACGAATGTTTTATAGCTGGAAAATGGACCTATATGACAACCATGTATGAGAAATGAGCACTTACAGGCCTTTAAACCTAAAAGTGCATTTTTGGAGTGTTTTTGAAATTAAACATGAAATTTAAATGATTATAAGACATATATAGGATTCATATAGTAATTTTAAAAAAATGATAAGCTCTTTATACCATGTATAGCTCAAGATACAATTTTTTTACCAGATTAGCATGTTTGCTACCCTAAGAGAACCTATAAACACAAAAAGGAGCATAACTTGAGTTCTAATTATCCAAAACCTATGAAATTTGAAATAAAAATGTAGGAAAATATTTTAAAATTTTTGGTGGTGGTATAAATTCTGTAATTTACCTAATAAGAGATAAGATTTAAAACTACATGCCTGTGCATGTAAAAATATTGAAAACTAGTTCTCAAGAAGCCCAAAAGTGCAATCACTCGAGTTGTATTGATCCAAATGTAATGAAACTATGTATGTACATGTTATAAGGTTATCTCAATGAAATAAAGTTGTTTTAAACCTTTGTAATCCATTCATAAATAAATTTAATAAGAGAGATATCTCTCTCAAGAGCTTCTCAAACACTAATGGAGCTCACACCTACAAGTTTGAACTAAGTCATCATAAAGATCCATGAAGAACATTATAATATGACTCAAAAAAGATTATATAAGGTATATTTTTCATGATTTAACCTTTAATTGAGGTTTTTTAGGTCTTGAAGCATGCCCATATAAATTTTAATGTAAAATAAGAATGTGAACATGATTTAAAAAAGTCATCAAATTAGGAGCTGAAGTTGTGCATCATCAATGCAAAATCATAATTGCCATGAAAAATAAGATATAAGCAATCTAAATAATATCACATCTTAGTTATATACCAAAATCAAGGAAAATAATTCAAATCAAACAAGGACTTCTCAAAATGGAGTTTTATCATGCAACTTGATCTTCAATAACCTCAAGCCTAAAACAAGGACATCCACACCCCCCTCACAACTTGGAGATTTAAAATCAAGTAATGATACATTGGAGAAGGAATAATATGTTAATTAAAAGTTAACTTCAATTATGTTTTAGTTTTAAGCCTTGATAAGGAAGAATATGTCAATTAAAAATTAAGTTCAACTATATTTCAATTTTAAGCCTTAATGAGTTACTGATGACAAGTCTGCATGATTTTCCACTCACTAAGTACTCATTTCACTATATTCACTTTTTTTCCAAGAAATTAGATATACCTCTAGTTGGTTGTGGCTCAGCCTTGCCAAATTTTAGACTTGTAAACACCTTCTTGAGCAATAAAGAAATTGATTTTACCTTCTCGTATGTTGCTTATTATGTGCAATTAATGAATTATTGATGTAAAATTATAATAATTACATCCTATACTTGATTTATGTTCAATGTTATGCATATTTATGCAGCAAACTTGATCTTGTGTAGGTTGTGGTTTGTGTCTCTAAGTGTTTATGCAATTCATAGTTGTGATGGATGTTATGGAGCTTCTTAAGACAAGTGGTCATCCTTCTAAGTATTTTCATAAGCTCAATACTTTATAAAAAACACTTATGCACGTGATTCATTATTGAGTTATGAGTTTTGTATGTGTGAGTGCTCTTTGGACTCATTCTATGTGTGTCCAAGCAAGTTGTATTAAATTTTGGTGCATCACTCCATAGTTAGTCATAAAAGTATAGAAATCTCTCTCTCTTTTCATTATCAATAAATAGTTCAAGTATCAAGGTGATTTATCAAGGGAACTAGCCCTCTCTATAGGTTTAATTCCATTATATAACACCCACAACCTTGAAGTGATCCCATTGTGTCAATTGGGTGAGGAAGCCTGAAGACCTTCCTCAAGAGTGAAAGCTTAATTTGACAATAATTTCTAGCACGCTTGGTGAGACAAGTATTCAAAGTAATTCATCTATTGAGAAAATTTTGGTGTTTTTATTTAGCATATGAGCATTTTGAGGCATTTTTACAAGCATCAATGGTGACTCAAAGTTATATACAACCAGTTTAAATAATCCAAGTGCCTAAAGAACATTAATTGTTATGTATTTTAGTCCTTCATTTTATGAAAAAACATCTTTTTTACCTTCATATCATTCATATAAAGATAAAAATATTTATGTCTTCATCTCAAGTAGCCCTGAACTAGCAAGATAATAATTTTCTCATGACACTTACTTCCCTCCCACCCCTACTCATGTTTCCAATCGGCCTTGGTAAAATCACATTCTTTCCAATCAGCTTGAAAAAAGTATGCAAGAGATAAGATTTGATTTTAAGAGAAAATGTATGGAGAGTGATAGGGAAGGAGAATATAATAGGCATAAAGAAGAGCTTGAACATCATGCCTATATACATCAACAAGAGGTAGGATCATTTCAGAGATATAATGAGGTTACATGAGAGCAAATGCAACAACTACCCATGAGAGTATAAATAATTGAGTCCAAGATTCCAATTTGAAAATAATAATAACCCCTTAAACCTTCAAGTGAGTCTACTTGTTTCAAAATTACAAGCTTTAGGACCCCCAATCCCATAATATAGCCTACGCTTGTGCAAATTCCCCTCATTATTCCTCAAGTCCCTCAAACTCCCCAATCAAGGAAGTTTCCAAGTTTCTTGACTCCTATACCTAATCCTCAAGTTGAATATTTCAATTAAGATCAAGGCATATCAGAATGTAAGAGGTTGATTAATGAGTGGAAAGAGAAGAATGAAGCATCCATAACACAAGTTTTTTGCCTCCCTTTCAAAGAATTCTTAAATGAAACTATTACTTCCAAATCTCAAATTCTTCTTCATGCCTCTTCAATCTCAAAGCCAATTCAAGAGAAACCCATAATGCCCTATGTTGATATTCCACCAAATGGAACCTTTTGCCCTCCCACCATCTCCCTTTTTAAAGGAAGACTTATTATATGGAAGGCAAATGAAGAACATAAAAGTGAAGGGTAAAATTTGCCAAGAGAGGATGACCAAGAGTTGTGTTGATCAAATGAGCTTCAATTTATCATAGAAGAAGATCATCGTGTAGTCCTTGAAGATCAAAATCAAATTGCAACTACAAGTGAGCCTCAAAAACTAGTGATATTGCAACAATGGTTTCACAAGGTAACAACCCTAGACATAAACTAAGTAAAGATAAAAAAGAAGATGTAGTGATTCCTAGTGAGCCTCAAGAAGTTACAAGTGAAGATCAAGAAGGTTTTGATGACTTATGTTAGTATTAGCTTGAGTTGATTCAAGACTTGAAGAATCTTTGTAGGCCTATATCTACTTGTGAAGACACTGACAAAGTGATTGTGAAAAACATGCTCAAGATGATATTGATCAAAGCATAATTCAAAAAAATCCTAATGAAGTTGGGAGGTAGTAATTAGAGCTTATTAAAGAGCTTGAATAACTTGCACTAGTTTAGAATCAAAATGACATCTCTCAAGATGTCATAGAAAGCCAAAAACAATGTTCTAGTGAGCTACTAAAGGCTAAAGTTACAACTATTCCTATAAATCATAATGTGATTACATTGAAGAGTTTTATTAGTTTTGAATAGCAACATGAGGTGAGAATTGGACCACAAAAAGAGCTTTTATATATTGGATATATGTTTGCTTTAGTTGATCCATTTGAAGACAAGCCAAAGAGCTTGACAAGTAGGAGAAGAGTTGATCCAACTAGAATGACACTCAAACAATAGCTTGTTCTTCATATTTATTAGCCACATGGAGAGGAATTGAGAGGTTTTTACTTTGATCCAGGTGGATTTTGAGTCTTATACATAGTAATGTTAGATTTTCACTTTCCTCCAAGTGCTATTATGTACATGTTTAGTTGACAGTTGTAGTAGTTTTCAATCCCTTAAGTGCTCTTGTACAAGTATGGTTTTTGCTTTGAGGACTCATTGTTTAGTTTTATTTTTGTATGAGGAGGGTACAATAGCTTTTATCATGTTTAGATCAGATTTGGTTATGATTTTTAGGACTCCATGCCTAATAGATTTCTTAAGGCAGTTGGCCTTTTTCTTAGTAGGCAAGTAAATTTACAGAGGTCACCAATAATGTTGACCTTTTCAGTCACCATTATTTATACTATTAAGTATATTAAGTTCATAAGGTCTTTCATCATAATTGTCATCATTCCATTAGTTTCAATATGCTTAGTGAAGTCACATTGAGTTCATATTGAGATTTTCCCTTGGTCTAGGAGGTTAATTGTAAAAATTAAGCATTTATTGTGCCCTCTTCATATGTTTTAAGACTTTTTGGCAAAAGTTAGGCATTTAAAAAAAAATTAAGATTAATTTTATTTTAGTATATCCCATGCATATATTCCGTAGAGAGTCTTAATTAATTTTTGGTCTTCATAACCACTTCTTGGTTGACCATCTCAAGCTTTTAAAGCATGTCGAGGCATGGGTGAAGAAAATTAAATGGAAAAATGCAAATAAAAGAAGGATGGAGCATATTTTGAGGTGAATAATAAGTTTAATATATTTAATAAAATATTTGGAGATATCATGCATCCATTTACAACAATTGAGAAGATATTTTTGTGCTCTAACTCATATGCAAGGATGTAGGGGCAATTTTCATGCATTTACAAAGGCACAATATTGGGTTTTTATTGATTTCCAGGTGTAGCAAGGATTATGCATGGATTTATCAACTTAATGGATGTTTTTAATATATTTTTTAATGGTTAGGAACTCAAATTATTCTTGAATTATGCCAATATGGCTCA
The DNA here is from genome assembly GCA_037957365.1 of Torreya grandis. Taxonomy (NCBI): domain Eukaryota; kingdom Viridiplantae; phylum Streptophyta; class Pinopsida; order Cupressales; family Taxaceae; genus Torreya; species Torreya grandis. The sequence continues at coordinate 351,350 of JARHVA010005517.1, forward strand.
AATCTCTCTTAAATTTGATTTTTAAGCTTAAAAATGCCCCAAACCAACATGATATATTGGAGAAGATGTTGCATTGATCATAATGGTTGATAGGAGGGTTGAAGAGCATGGTGTACTCCCATATCATGGTGTTTACTATCATCAAGAAGGCTGGATCTTTATGAACAATTGTTAATAAGCAAGATTGCTCTAAAACCCTTCAAAACTCTATCTAAAGAGCATGAACTTTGAAAATTTGATCTTTTGAAGTGTTTTGAAGATTTATAAAGCACAATGAATAATTTTTATGCCATATAAATGATATAAAGACACATTATACCAATTTAAAATCATTAACAAATGTTTTATAGCTAGAAAATGGACCTAGATGACAAGCATGCATGAGAAATGAGCACCTACAGGCCTGCAAACCTAAAAGTGTATTTTTGGAGTGTTTTTACAATTAAACATGAAATTTAAATGATTGTAATATTTATAAGGGATCCTAAATTATTTTAAAAGAGATAATTCGCTCTTGAGACCATGTATATCTCAAGATATATTTTTTTCACCAAACTAGCATGCTTGTTACCCTAGGATAACCTAGAAATACAAAAATGAGCATAACTAGAGTTATATTGATGAAAAACCTATTAAATTTTAAATAAATGTGGAGAGAATTTTTTTATAAATTTTAGTGGTGGTATAATTTATGTGCTATACCTATGGAGAGAGAAAATTTTAAATTTCAGGCCTGTGTGTGCAAAAATGTTGAAAACTAGTTCTCAAGAAGCTCAAAAGTGTAAGAACTCAAGTTTTATTGATCCAAATGCATTGAAAAGTTTATATGTAAGTGTTATAAGGTCATATTAATGAAATAAATTTGTTTTAAACCTTTTAAATCCTTTCATGAAGGAATTGAATAAGAGAGAGATCTCTCTCAAGAGCTTCTCAAGCACTAATGGAGCTCACACTTACAAGTTTGAACTAAGTCATCATCAATAGGCATGCAAGAATTTATGTGAGGCTTAAAAGTAGCTTATATCAGGTATATGTTTCATTATTTAACCTTTTCTTGAAATTTTTAAAGTCTTGAATCATGCTCATATAACTTTTAATGCAAAATAAGAATGTGAACATGGTCAAAAAGTCATCAAATGAGGAGCTAAACTTATGCATCATCAATGCACCGTCATAATTTCCATTAAAAAAAGACATCAACAACCTCAAAAAGATCATATTTTCCTTCTACACCAAAATCAAGGATAAGATCAAAATCAAACAAGGACTTTTCAAAGTGGATTTGCATCATGCAAGATTGTAGGAGTTGGTTGAAGATGAAGTGGAGTTTCATCATGCAACTTGATCTTCAACAACCCCAAGCCTCCAACAAGGACATCCATGCCCCCCTCACAACTTGGAGACTAAAAATTGTTAAAGGTACATTCATTGAGAGGGGGGGTGAATTAGTGAACCTAGAAATCCAATTTCAATTTCAATCCTTTCACGTTCTTAATCAATTATCATAAATATTCGTGAAGCATACACATCATTAATAACAATGAGAAAGAGAGATAATACAAGATCAATCATATAACACATGACATGTGTGGAAAACCCTCTTTAGGGAGAAAACCCACTCGAAATTGAAATTGAACTATTGTCTTATAATAACAAGAATCAATTTAGACCAATTGTACTTGATCAAAGAACTACAATCCCTTATTTAGTGAGACTACAATCCCACAAGGTGATACAACACCCATTTAGCTGAGCTGCCACAATAACTAGACCTTTATCAAGATTCACCTTGCTAGGAGGCTACAACCCCCTTAGATGTTGATCTACCACAAAAACACCTATGAGTACATACACCTTTGAACTGATGTCTTCAACACCTGATGATAGACCTCTATTATCACACTTCACCTTCGCTCACACTCAATCTACAAGAGCACTATTCTGCCAATAGATATATGACCTATAGGTCATAAAAATAGTCCTCGATATATTTTTATCTTAAAAACATCCATTGGGCACCCACACTTTCCTTCACTTCATAATACTATGCTGTCAAATACACATTCTATACATAAGTCTCTCACTCAAGTCTAGAAACCAACACATTTGGTTTCACCATTTATAGAGCTATCATGATTATCAACATCTTAGTCATTTAACCCTTAATTAATATATCATATGAAGACACAACTCAATACAATCTTCATAGGTCAGCCATAACATCTATGGGTCACCCTTAAGCAACTACACCTTTCAATTAAGCCCTTATAGCTCTTATAGGTCTCATGGAGACCTATTCACCCATTTAACACTTCATCAGAAAAAAAGAACACATGACCACTTAAAAATTTATAAAACCATTTAAAATGATCTATAGGTCCCCTTTAAGTTCCAACAACCAACATAGTACCCTTTTGCTTAAGCACAATTTGTTCAAACAACATTCTATGCACCCAGTCACCATAAACAAATATACAATTGACTTATAAACCTTTGTTTATACTAAGTATGATTGGTAAAACCTTAATAATGCACATATATCATCCTCATGGAGTCTAAAACACTTCCCAATATCCAATTCATCAAGAGATATTGAAACAATATCAAAACAAGCTTGAATATCCTTCACAGGTCACTTTGCAGAATATACACAAACACACAGTCAACTTTAAACCTTCATACTATGACTATACTCACTTTCAAATCTTAAAATATATATTTACATATGTGCCTTGGAGTCCTCTACAATTTTTTTTTAACACTATGAGCAAATTTTGTGTAGATCGAAAGTTATAGCCAAAAATACAAATCATTAGTTTTTCATTTGCAAATTCAAATATTCAAATGCAAACAGTCACAGTTAAACTTCAAACACTATGCTCACATCTCATTTCATTAATAATTAGATCAATCATATACCATCAATATTATTTTAAGGAACTCTACCTTTACATTTCAATGCTCATCATTGGATCTTCATCTTGACTATTTGACTTAATGCACTTTGTCGATCTCCTATACGTAGCTCGATCTTTATCTCTGCTTGATGTTAAGCATCAAACATTTGTCCTCATCTCATTGATTCTAAACATATTAGGAAAACAAAATTCCATTAATCTTTTTTAAAGGAATTTTATCCTTACGAAGTTTAAGCATCAAACACTTTGACCCATTTGACTTACTATGCACTGTTAATTTCTATATGTACGATCACCTGCTCACTATTGATCCTTAGAAGAAGCTTGATATTTATATCTAATCAAATTTAAAAATTAAACACTTGAAACCATCTCACTACTTCCTAACATCTTGGATCAACATGATCCATCTATTTTTCTAAAACTTTAACTTGTGCAAAAATGACTAAGTATGGGAACCATTGTAATCTGTCTGTAAGGTCAACTTTGCACCTCCATCTTTTGTTTCACTTAAGCGCACGTTCTAAAATTTGGACTATATGATCTCCTCACATAAGATAATCCAAAATATGTCAATATTATCATATAACACTCACATGTGTTATATATAATGACATTAAACTGCCTCCTCAGATTTATCTATCACATAGCTAACAATGTCCAGAATTGCCTGGAAGGCCAACTTTGCACATGCATATATTTTGATGCACTTCAGTGCATGATTTTAAATTCAACACAAATCGAATAGGAAAAAAAATAAACAAAAATATATGAAAAAATTCTCTTGAAACTTCCACACATGCAATAAATTCCACCACCAAACTGCTTTCTTAGCTCTTTCTTGCCTCATGCAAATTTGGCTAAGTATGAGAAAACACTATCAAATTGCCTGAAAGCCCATCTTTGCACTTGTATATATTTTTATTCACTTAGGTGAATGATCTGAAATTTAGTGAAAATAAACTAGGTACAAATATGAACACAACCATATGACAAACTCCCCCTAACTCATTCACACATGGCAATGGTGATGTCAACAAACTGCCTACTCAGATTTTCTGCCACTAGACCCAAAATGTCTAGATAACAACAATGATCAACCAGATGAAATCCACACATGATAAAAATCATTAAAAGCATATAAAAAATCTTAGGAACTAATTTCACATCCTTAAATCACCATACTTATCCCTAAACATCTCTAACCATGCCAAAATTAAAGATCAACCAATCATACTTCAAGCATACTAGGACAAGCACATTGCACAATTTGTCATTGTCACTTAGACTATCAAGGCACTTCATCCACTCACCTAGACCTCTCCATGACATCATTTAAAACTCTCCAAAAATCTTCCCCTTTATCATTGATGTCAACAACCATCACATATAGCAATATACAACTCACCTTCCATCTCTCTCTTCAAGCACTCTCAAAATAAGATTCTTCTTCCACTTTGACATAATGACAAAGTGAGAATAATATGATATTTAGGACTTGAAAAAACAACCAATAAATATAGGACCATCTTATAAAGATGAAACAAACTCCCCCTTACCTTGAGCCTGCCTCTTTTTGCTTTAACAATTTCCTCTTACTCCATGCCAACATTCTCTTCAACCAAGCACTGCAACCAATGAAGAAATATCACATAAAAAATACTAAAATATAATGGAAATCACCAAGAAACATTTGATATGGACCCCCCCCAATAAATCTGATCCATTTCACCTTTTGAGCATCTTCAGATCTTCACACACCATGAAGAACCACCACAAATGCTTACTAGCCTTCTCTCTCAATCTACCATAATGAACACCAAAAAAAGTTCATGCCACTCAAAAAATAGGAAACATGCTCTCAACCAACCTAATAAATCTCCTTGAAACAAACATACCTTGCTCTTTTAGAGAAACTAAGCAAAAAACACTCTTCTTGAAACTAGGCCTGTCTAGTCTCCTTGTAGCCCTACCTAGAACTTGTAGAGCCAACAACTTTTATTAGACACACATTTAAGACCTAAAACTTCATATCTAGAGCACTCTCATATTCCCCTTCAAGCACACAAATGTGCATCACCTAGATCATTCTCTGCAACACATTTCCTTTATAAACCAATTTGCCAATTAGGCCTCCATCTTGACAAAAACATGAATAACTTGAAATATAAAAACCTTCAGATCTCTATGAAGTTTGATTTGATAACCAATTTAGACCATTAAATCAATTAAGAATCCTCATACCTCATCTCATAATAAAAACCACTTTTTTAGCATAGCCCAAAACCCTAGAATCTCAAAATAAATAGGGTCAACAAACCTTCTTCTGGTCAACATCCACCTCTGAAACTTCTTACACACCTAGAGATATCCATCACACACTTTTGGACCAAAAATTGAGCCTCAATACCTTTGGTAACATTGACTTCCTATAACCCATTTTAGGCTTGCTTGCCCTTAAGCCAAAAATTGAGAAAATCAAGAGCACTCAAAAATCTTCAATTTGACTTCAATATACCTTCAAACTACAAAAAAACTTGGAGAACATCACAGATAAGTGTATATACCATTTTGAGCATCAAAATCTTCTTGAAATTTTATCAATCTCATTATGTCACCTGGAAACACTCATTCTAACCCTATATTATAGCTCCTTCACCAATCTCTAGAATAAGCTTATGAGCTTGTTGCTCCCACTTAACTAATGACCTTATGAGATCAACACAAGTCTTTATATATAATGGAATTATGATCTTGAGCACACAAACTTGCTTCTAAATAAGAAATATGTCTTGTAAGAAGCATAGGCAGAGACACCCTACTTCACATTGTCCTAGAACGATGTGAAACCAGGAGTTGCCCAAAACTCCTCATATTCCTTCTCCTCTTTGGTAATTTGATACTTGTAGTTATTTTTCTTCTTCTTAGGCTTGAGATAAATAAATTCTCAACCTCTAAAACATTCTACTTCTCTTCTATAATTGGATTGACAATACATGGAGACAACTTATATTCATGACCTACCTTTTCATTTGTAAAAACTTCCTTTCAACTTGGAAACTCATAATTAGGTATTGACCATTGATTTTATTTGAATGATACTTTCTCAACAACATAAGAATGTTCACTTGGATCCATACACACTTCAGAACAAACCTCAACCAACACCTTGGTCTTCTCCTTGAGTTGGATCTCTTCATTCTCAACATGAGCAGATAATGATACCTCTTGGTACTCTTTAACTTTTGTACCTTTCTCCACCATAGAAAATAGATTTTTTTGATCTGTAGATTCATCATGACTCACACTTGTCACCTTTGGCTTACATGTGTTAACTTGCCTTCTTCTTTGCACTCTAGGAGCCTGATTGAACTCATTTTGATTTGATGGCCTTTGTTTGTAGAATCTAGCAATGTGACCTCTTTATTGACACTTAAAGCTCACTATACATTTTGAAATAAATGTATCTTGACTTACCTTATTTGGAAAAAAAAATTCAATGTGTCCTATGTCATTACAATTGAAACAACCTCCTCTTTTTGAAGAGGACTCACCTTGTCTAACCTTATGTGGATAATGATTTGCAAAGTGTCCCACACCAAGACAATTAAAGTACTTAACTTTATTCACACCTATTGAATGATGAACCCCATCATAGTTCCATGCAAAATCATTTCTAAAAGGTCTCTTGCATTCTCTAGCTCTATGCCCAAATTGATTACAAGTGTAACAATAACCATTGAATTTTGCATACCTCATGGCATTTGGTTGTTTGATCTGATTTGTCTTCATTTTGCCAGCACCTTCATTCCTTGTCTGATGATTTGTCTTCAAAAAATGATTATCCTTATTTACATTATTATTCATCTTGTCTTAAGTTACATTATTTAGTTCTTCTTCATATCCAAGACCAGTTCTATCACTAGCATGCTTTTCACCACTCAGAATATTATCTAGATCACTTGAGATCTTTTAAAATCTTACAAACGTCTTCACTTTACTAAATATCTTCTCTAACTCAATTTTCAAAGACTCATTTTCAGAAACATACCTTGAACATTCATCTTCTTTAGTTTTCAGGCTTGTAGAGAGGATTTTTAATTGACAACTAAGATGCTTGACTATATCTTCATGTTCCTTGGTGTCTTCATTCATTTTTTATTTAAACACACTAAATTTCTCCTCATAGTCCTTGAGTTAAGACTTCATGTTCTTGTCGATCTTAGTCTCAATCTTTAGTTCTTCAAGAGCATTTGTTAATGTAGTCTCATAGTCCTCCTCATCTTCATCCTCATCTGAATCACCCTAAGTAGACTCTTTTTGATGTGAGCAACTTCCTTCCTTAGCCATTAATAGGGCTTTATCTTTAATAAGACCATCATATTCATGGGGATATTCTAAGTCACTATCTTCACTCTCATCTGATGAGTTGCAATCTTCTTTGGTGTAGAGACCCTTGATGTTCTTGAAGGACTTCTTCTTATTGATATACTTTATGAATCCTTTCTTCCTGTATGTATTCTTGTCTTCATCTTGGTCTTCACCAAGCTCTTCATCACCATTCTTCTCATGCTTATGAGGAAAATTATGAGAAAAATTTACTATCTCTCCATAATTAAAACATTTGAAGGGTACTTTGCCCTTATACTTCCTTGAGCTTGTGTTCAATTTCGTAGTAATCAAAGCAATTAGTTCATCCTCATCAATATTAGATATATCATCCTCTTTGGGTTTTTTACCTTGGAACTTATTTTTAGGATTCATATAAGTTTTGAATGTTACTTCCTTATTTGGAGGTATATCATGATTTACTCTCATCTCATATGTAGTAAGGGTGCCATGCAATTGATCCATCTTCAACTGAGTAAGATCACGACTTTATTTTATAGCAGATACTTTTGGATTAAACTTGAGAGATAGAGACCTTAATAAATTTTGATCTACAGTATCCTCTTCAAGGTTCTCTCTAATACATCTGATGATGTTCACAATCTGATCAACCCTCTACATAAAAGATGCCACAAAATATTTTTCCTTCATTTTGAGACTTTCAAATTGCCTTCTGTGAGTTTATAACTTGGCAAGGTTGACCTTTGAATCTCTTTCATAAATGATCTACATTTTATCTAATATATCTTTAGTAAATTTTCAATGGATTACTTTGGTGAACTTAGTCTTTATAAGACCACAAGTAATGACATTCATTGCCTTAGAATTATTCTCAAATAGCTTCTTATTTGCAACACTAGATAAAGGAGTAGTAGGAACAACATAACAATCCACAATAGATTGCCATACATCAAACCCAAGGGACATAATGTATGTCCTCATCCTTGCAATAAAAAAAGCATAATTGGATCCATTAAACATTGGTGCTTGATTAGGAGCGAAACCTCCTTGATGACTACCCATATTGTACCTTGGATCACCTTCAAGCTATCAAGCTTTTACCAAAATACCTCACTTTGATACCAATTATTAAAGGTATAATCACTGGGGGGGGTGAATTAGTGAGCCTAAAAAATCAAACTTCAATTTATATCCTTTCAAGTTCTTAATCAATTACCATAAGCATTTATGAAACATACACATCATTCATAGCAATAAACAAGAAAGATAATGCAATATCAATCACATAACACATGACATATGTGGGAAACCATTTTGGGGGATAAAACCCAATAGAACTTAAAATTAGACTACTAACATATAATAAAAAAACAAATTTAGACCAACTACAACTGATCAAATAACTATAATCCCTTATTTAGTGAGACTACAATCCTATAAGGTGCTACAACACCTATCTAGCTGAGCTGCCACAACAACTAGACCTTTAACAAGTTTCACACTATAAGGAGGATACAACCCCCTTATATTTTGATATTCCACAACAACACATATGAACACATCCATCTTTGAACTGATGTCTTCAACACCTGATGATGGACCTGTAATTATCACACTTCACCTTCGCTCACACTCAATCTGCAAGAACACTATTCTGCCAACAAAATTATGACTTATAGGTAATAAAAATAGTATTAAATCTATTTTTATCTTCAACTCATCCACTGGTTACCCACCCTTTCCTTCACTTCATAACACTATGCTCTCAAATGCTCATTCCACACAAAGGTCTCTCACTCAAGTCTAGAAACCAACACATTTGGTTTCAACATTTATAGAGATATCATGATTATCAACATCTTGGTCAGCCATTAGGCATAAATTAACCCTTAAGGCATATATCATACATATACATAGCTAAATAATATCTTCATAGGTTATCCATAACATATATGGGTCACCCTTAAGCAACTACACCTTTCAATTAGGCCCTGGTAACTCTTAAAGGTCTCATGGAGACCTATTCACCCATTTAACACTTTATCAAACAAAAAAAGAACATAGGACCACTTAAAAATTCATTAAACCATTCCATATTATCTATAGGTCCCCTTTAAGTTTCAACAACCAACATAGTACCCTTCTGCTTAAGCATAATTTGCTCAAACAACCTTCTGTGCACATAGTCACCATGACGAATATACAATTAATTTATAACTTTTTGTTCATCATAAATATGACTATTAAAACCTTAATAATTCACACAAATCATCTTCATGGAGTCTAAAACACTCCCAAATAACCAATTCATCAATATATATTGAAACAATATCAAAACAAGCTCGAACATCCTTCATGGGTCACTTTGTAGAATATACACAAATACATAGTCAAATTTGAATCTTCATAACTATGATTGTACTTGATTTCAAATATTCAAATTTATCTTTAAAAATTCACCTTGGAGTCCTATACAATTTTATTTTTTACATCATGAGAAAATTCCATCTAGGTTGAAAGTTATAGCCAAAATACAAAGCACTGGTTTTTCCTTTACAAATGCAAATATTCAAATGTAAATGGTCACAGTTAAAATTTTAAACACTATGCTCGCATCTCATGTCCTCAATTATTAGATAAATCACATACTATTTATATTTATTGTAATTAAATCAACCTTTACCTTTCAACGGTCATCATTGGTTCTTCATCTTGACTATTTGACTTAATGTGCTTTATCGATCTTATGTACGTAGTTTGGTCTTTATCGTTGCTTGACATTAAACATTGAACACTTGTCCTCATATCATTGATTCTAGACATCTTCGAATAAACACACTCTATTGATCCTTTTTTAAGGAACTCAATATTTACTCATGTTAAGCATCAAACACTTTGACTTATTTGACTTACTACGCCCTGTGGATCTCTATCTGTACGATCACCCGCACCGTTGATCCTTAGAAAAAGCTCGATATTTATCTCTGATTAACATTAAACATTGAAAAATTGGAACCATATCACTACTTCCTAACATTTTGGAGCAACATTATCTATCTATGTTGATCAAACTTTAACTTGTGTAAAAATGACTAAGTATGGGATCTATTGCAATCTATCTGTAAGGTCAACTTTGCACCTCCATATCTTTTGCTTCACTCAAGTACATGTTCTAAAATTTAGACCATATGATCTCTTCACATAGGATAATACAAAAAAAATTCAATATAATACTTTAAATATCACACATGTGAGATATAATAACATCAAAATTCCTCCTCAGATTTATCTGTCATAGAGCCAACAATGTCAAGAATTACCTAGAAGGCCAACTTTGCACATGCATATCTTTTGACGCGCTCTGGCATATGATTTGAAATTCAATGAAAATAAACTAGGAAAAAAAAAAACAAACCCATATGATTAAATTATACTAAAATTTCCATACATTTATGATATTCCATCACCAAATTTCTTACTCAGCGCTTTCTCGCCTCATGCAAATTTGGCTAAGTATGGGAAAACACTGTCAAACTGCCTAGGAGCCCAACTTTGCACTTGCATATATTTTGATTAACTTAGGTGAATTATATGAAATTTAACACAAATAAACTAGGTATAAATTTTAACACAACCATATGACCAACTCCCCTTGACTCATTTTTCACTTGGCAATGGTGATGTAAGCAAACTGCCTACTCAAATTTTCTACCACTATACCCAAAATGTCTGGATAACAACAATGATCAACCAAATGAAATCCAAAAATACACATAAGAAATAAAAACATATAAAACATCTTAATGACCTATTTCACATCCTTAAATCACCATAATTATCCTTGAACATCTCTAACCATGCCAAAATTGAAGATCAACCAAACATACTTCAAGCATACTGGGACAAGCACATTGCACACTTTGTCATTATCACTTAGAATATCAAGGTAATTCATACACTCACCTCCAAATATCTATGACATCATCATGAAATTATTGAAAAATCTCCAATAATATCCACTTTTTTCATTTATGTCAACAACCATCATATATAGCAATATATAACTCAACTCGCCTTCCATCTCTCTCTTCAAGCACTCTCAAAATAGTAATCTTATCCCCCTTTGACACAATGACAAAGTGGGAACAATCTGATCTTGAGGATATAAAAATACCACCAATAAGGAGAGGACCATCTCATAAAGATGATACAAACTCCCCCTTACTTTGAGCCTACCTTTTCTTGCTTTGATAATTTCCTTTTGCTCTTTACCAACACTCTCTTCAACTAAGCACTGCAATGAATGAATAAATATCACACAAAAATAATATGATATACCTCACCAAGAAACATTTGAGAGGGACTCCCCTTAAGAACTCTGAGCCATTTCACCTTTTGAGCATCTTCAGATCTCCACACACCATGAAGAACCACCACACATGCTTACTAGCCTTCTCTCTTAAGCTACCACAAGGACCACCAAAAAAACTTCATTCTAATCACCAAATAGGAAACATGATCTCAACCAAATTGAGAACTCTCATTGAAACAAACATACCTTGATCTTTTGGAGAAATTGAGTAAAAAGCACTCTTCTTGAAACTAGGCCTATCTGGTTTCCTTGTAACCCTACCTAGAACTTGCACAACCAACAACTTTTAGTAGACATACATTCGAGACCTAGAAATTCATATATAGATCAATATCATATGCCCCCTCAAGCACACCAATGTGCATCACCTAGATCATCCTCTATAACATACTTCCTTTACAAACCAAAATGCCAATTAGGTCTCCATCTTGACAAAAATAGAATAACTTGAAATCCACAAACCTTCAGATCTATATGAAGCTTGATTTGACAACCCATTTATCCCATTAAATCAATTAAGAAGTCTAAGACCTCATCTCATAAGATAAACTAATTTTCTAGCATAGCCCAAAACCCTAGAATTTGAAAACAAAAACGGTCAATAAACCTTCTTCTGGTCAACATCCACCTCTAAAACGTCTTACACACTTAGAGATAACCATCTCACACTTTTGGACCAAAAATTGAGCCTCCATTCCTTTGGTAACATTGAATTCCTATAACCCATTTTAACCCTGCTTGCATTTAAGCCAGAAACTAAGAAAACCAAGAGCACTCAAAAAATTCAATTTAACTTCAACATACCTTCAGACAAAAAAAACACATGGATCACATCACAAAGAAGTGTATAGACATTTTTTAGCATCAAACTCTTCTTGACATTTCATCAATCTCATTATGTCACTTGGTAACACTCATTTTGACCATGTATTTTAGTTCCTTCACAAATCTCTAAAACAAACTTATGAACTTGTTGTTCCCCCTTAACTAATGACCTTATAAGATCAACATAAGTCTTTTTATATATTGGCATTATGATCTTGATCACACAAACTTATTAACAAGAAAGATGTCTCCTAAGAAGCAAACATAGAGACACCCTACTTCACAATGTCCTAAAATAATGTGAAACTAGGAGTTGCCCACAACTCCTCCTATTCCTTCTTCTCTTTGATCATCTGATACTTGTAGTTCTTATTCTTCTTAGTCTTGAGATAAATAACATTACCAACCACTACAACATTCTCCTTTACTTCTATAATTGGATTGACAATACATGGAGACAATATAGATTCATGACATATCTTTTCATCTGTAAAAACTTCCTTGCAACTTGGAACCTCATCATTAAGTATTGAAAATTGATGTTCTTTGAATGATACTTGCTCAACAAGAACATGATGTTCCCTTGGATCCATACACACTTTATAACAAGCCTCAATTGGCACCTTGGTCTTCTCCTTCAGCTAGATCTCTTCATTCTCCACATGAGCAGACAATGAGACCTCTTGGTAATCTTCAACTTTTGTAGCTTTCTCCACTATAACAAATAGATTACTTGGACTTGTTGACTCATCATAACTCACACTTGTCACTTTTGGCTTCCATGTGTTAACCTGCCTTCTTCCTTGCACTCTAGGAGGCTAATTGAACTCATTTTGACTTGATAGCCTTTGTTTGTAAAATCTAACAATGTGACATCTTTGTTGAAACTTGAAGCACACTATACCTTTTGTAAGAAACGTATCTTGCCTTAACTTATTTGGACAAAAATTTGTAATGTGTCTTATGTCATGACAAATGAAACAACCTCTTATTTTTCAAGAGGACTCACCTTGTCTAACATTATGTTGATAATGATTTGCAAAGTGTCCCAAAATAAGATAGTTAAATCACTTAACTTTGTTCACACCTATTGACTGATGACCCCCATCAAGTTCCATGCAAACTCATTTCTAACAGGTCTCTTGCATTCTCTATCTCTATGCCTAAATTGATTACAAGTGTAATAGTAACCATTGAATTTTGCATACCTCATGGCATTTGGTTGTCTGATCTGATTTGTCTTCATTTTTCTAGCACCTTCATTCCTTGTCTGATGATTTGTCTTCAAAAAATTATTGCACCTATTCACATTAGTCTTCATCTTATCTTGAGTTACATTCTTTTGTTCTTATTCATATCCAAGACTAGTTTTATCATTAGCATGCTTTTGACCACTCAAAATATTATCTAGATCACTTGAGGTCTTTTAAATCTTATAAATGTCTTCACCTTATTAGATGTCTTCTTTAACTCAATTTTCAAAGGCTCATTTTTAGAAACATACCTTGAACATTCATCTTCTTTAGCTTTTAGGCTTGTAGACAAGATTTCTAATTGACAACTGAGATGCTTGACCATATCTTTATGCTCCTTGGTGTCTTCAGTCATTTTACTTCAAACACACTGAATTGCTCCTCATAGTCCTTGAGTTGAGACTTCATCTTCTTATTGATCTTCTTCTTAGTCTTCAATTCTTCAATAACATTTATCAATGCAGTCTCATAGTCATCCTCATCTTCATCATCATCTTAATCACTCCAAGTAGACTCCTTTTGTTGTAAGCAACTTCCTTCCTTAGCCATGAACATGGTTTGATCTTCAATAAGACTATCATCTTCATGATCATATTCTGAGTCACTATCTTCACTCTCATTTAATGAGGTGAAATTTTCTTTGGTGTAGAGACCCTTCTTATTCTTGAAGGACATCTTCTTGTTGATATAGTTTATGAATCCTTTCTTTCTATATGTCTTCTTATCTTCATCTTGGCTTTCATCAAGCTCTTCATCACCATTCTTATAATGCTTATGAGGACACTTACAAGCGAAATGTCCTATCTCTACACAATTGAAACATTTGAAAGGTAGTTTGCCCCTGTACTTCCTTGAGCCTATGTTCAATTTCCTAGTAATCAAAGGAATTAGTTCATCCTCATCAATATCAGATATGTCATCCTCTTTGGGTTTTTTTCCTTGGAAATTCTTCTTAGGTTTCATATATGTCTTGAATACTACTTCCTTGTTTGGAGGTATATCATCATTTACTCTCATTTCATATGTAGTAAGGGTGCCATGAAATTGATCCATCTTCAACTGAGTAAGATCATGACTTTCTTCTATAACAAATACTTTTGAATCAAACTTGATAAATAGAGACCTTGATACCTTTTGAACTATAGTATCCTCTTCAAGGTTCTCTCTAAGACCTCTAATGATGTTCACAATCTCATCAACTCTCTATAGAAAGGATGCCACATAATCTTCTTCCTTCATTTTGATACTTACAAATTGCCTTCTATGAGTTTGTAACTTAACAAGCTTGACTTTTGAATCTCCTTCATAAATGATCTACATTTTTTCCCATATCTCTTTAATAAATTTGTAATGGATTACCTTGGTGAATTTATTCTCTATAAGACCACAAGTAATGACATTCATTGCCTTAGAATTATTCTCAAATAGCTTCTTGTCTGCAACACTAGATGGAGGAGTAGTAGGAGCAACATAACCATCCACAATAGATTTCCATACGTCAAACCCTAGGGATATAATGTATGTCCTCATCCTTGCTATCTAAAAAGCATAATTGGATCTAGTAAACATTGGTGCTTTTTTAGTAGAGAAACCTCCTTGATGACTACCCATATTGTACTTTGGATCACTTTGAAGTTGTCAAGCCTTTACCAAAAGACCTCACTTTGATACCAATTATTAAAGGTACAATCTATAATATTGGGGGGGGAGTGAATTAGTGAGCCTTAAAAATATAACTTCAATTTATACCCTTTCAAGTTCTTAATCAATTACCATAAGCATTCATGAAGCATACACATCATTCATAACAATGAGCAAGAGAGACAATGCAAGACCAATCACATAACACATGACATATGTGGGAAACCATTTTGGGGGAAAAAACTCAATGGAACCTATTATTGGACTATTAGACTCTAATAACAAGAACCAATTTAGACCATTTAAAACTAATCAAGTAACTACAATCCCTTATTTAGTGAGACTACAATCTCACAAGGTGCTACAACACATGTCTAGCTGAGTTGCCATAACAACTAGACCTTTAGCAAGTTTTACCTTTAAAGGAGGCTAAAACCCCCTTAGATGATAAACTACCACAACAACACCTATGAACACATTCATCTTTAAACTGATGTCTTCAACACCTGATGATGGACCTCTAATTATCACGCTTCACCTTCACTCACACTTAATATGTAAGAGCACTATTCTACCAATAAAATTATGACCTACAAGTCATACAAATAGTCTTCAATCTATTATTCTCTTCAACTCATCCACTAAGAACCCACCCTTTCCTTTGCTTCACAACACTATGCTCTCAAATGCACATTCCACACATAAGTCTCTCACTCAAGTCTAGAAACCAACACGTTTGGTTTCACCATTTATAGAGCTATCATGATTATCAACATCTTAGTCAGCCATTAGGCATGCCTTAACCCTTAAGGCATCTATCATATGAAGACATGGCTTAATATTATCTTCATAGGTCGTCTATAGCATCTATGTGTCACCCTTAAGCAACTACACCTTTCAATTAGGCCCTTATAGCTCTTGTAGGTCTCATGGAGACCTATTCACCCATTTAGCACTTCATACAAAAAAAAGAACAAAAAACCCCTTATAAATGCATGAAACCATTCCATATGATCTATAGGTCCCCATTAAGTTTCAACAACTAACATAGTACCCTTTTGCTTAAGCATAATTTGCTCAAACAACATTTTGTACACATAGTCACCAGGAATGAATATACAGTCGACTTATAAACCTTTGTTCATACTACATATGATTATTCAAACCTTCATAATTCAAATAGATCATCCCCATGGATTTTTAAACACTCCAAAATAACCAATTCATCAAGAGATATTGAAACAATATCAAAACAAGCTTGAACATTCTTCACGGGTCACTTTGCAGAATATACACAAACACATAGTCAACTTTGAACCTTCATAACTATGATAATACTCACTTTCAGATCTTCAGATCTATATTGAAAAATGCACCTTGGAGTCCTATATAAGTTCATTTTGTACAACATGAGAAAATTCTATCTAGATTGAAAGTTATATCCAAAATACAGAGCACTGGTTTTTCCTTTACAAATTCAAATATTCAAATGCAAATGGTCAAAGTTAAACTTCGAACACTATGCTCGCATCTTATGTCCTCACTGATTAGATCAATCAAACACCATTGATATTATTATAAGGAACTCAACCTTTACCTTTCGGTGCTTATCATTGGATCTTCATCTTGACTATTTGACTTAATGTACTCCATCGATCTCATGTAGGTAGTTTGGTTTTTATCTCTACTAGACATTAAACATTGAATACGTGTCCTCATCTCATTGATTCTAGACATCTTGGAATAAACACACTCTATTTATCTTTTTATAAGGAAATTAATCTTTACTCATGTTAAGCATCAAACACTTTTACCCATTTGACTTACTACACACTGTTGATCTCTATTTGTACGATCACCTACTCACCGTTGATCCTCATCCTTGCACTCTAAAAAACATAATTAGATCCATTTAACATCAATGCTTGATTAGTAGATAAACCTCATCGATGGCTACCCATATTTTACCTTGGATCAACTTTAATCTATCAATATTTTATCAAAGGACCTCACTCTAATACCAATTATTAAAGGTACAATCATTGAGAGGGGGTGAATCAGTGAGCCTAGAAAATCCAACTTTAATTTCAATCCTTTCAAGTTCTTAATCAATTACTATAAGTCTTCATGAAGCATACACATCATTCATATCAATGAATAAGAGAGACAATGCAAGATCAATCACATAACACATGACATATGTGGGAAACCCTCTTGGGGTAGAAAACCCACTGAAACTTGTAATTGGAATACTATCCTATAATAACAAGCTCAAACATACTTCACGGGTCACTTTGCATAATATAAACAAACACATAATCAACTTTGAACCTTAATAAATATGAGTTTAATCACTTTCAGATCTTCCAAACTATATTGATAGATGTGCCTTATATTCATTTACAAGTTTGTTTTTTACACCATGAGCAAATTCTATCTAGATCAAAAGTTATAGCCAAAATATAGAGCACTGGTTTTTCCTTTGCAAATTCAAATATTCAAATGCAAACGGTCACAATTAAAAGTTGAACACTATGCTCACATATCATGTCCTCACTACTTATATTAATCACACACCATCAATCTTATTATAAGGAACTTGATCTTTACCTTTCAATGCTCATCATTGGATCTTCATCTTGACTATTTGACCTAATGCACTATGTTGATCTCTTCTACATAGCTCGGTCTTTATCTCTACTTGATGTTAAACATCAAACACTTATCCTCATCTCACTGCTTCCAAATATCTTGGAATGAACATGCTCCATTGATCCTTTTTTAAGGAACTCAATCTTTAATCAGTTTAAGCATTAAACACTTTGACCCATTTGACTTACTGCACATTATTGATCTCTATCTATACGATCACCCACTCATCATTGATCCTTGGAAGAAGCTTGATCTTTATCTCTACTCGCATTAAACATTGAACACTTGGAACCATATCACTCATTCCTAACATCTTGGAGCAATACACTCTATCTATGTTGCTTGAACTTTAACTTGTGAAAAAATGACTAAGTATGGAAACCATTGCAATTTGTTTGTAAGGTCAACTTTGCATCTCCATATCTTTTACTTCGCTCACGCACATGTTCTAAAATTTTTACCATATGATCTGCTCACATAGGATAATTCAAACATTTTTCAATCTACTCCTAGAACCCTCACACATGTGAGCTATAATGACATTAAAATTCCTCCTCAGATTTATGTGTCATAGAGCCAGTAATGTCAAGAATTGCATGGAAGGCCAACTTTGCGCATGCATATCTTTTGATGCGCTTTGGTGCATGATATGAAATTTAGCACAAATCAACTAGGCACAAAACTAAACAAACCCATATGATTTAATTCTCTTTAAATGTCGACATGTGGGAGATATTTCATCACCAAACTAATTACTTAGCTCTTTCTTATCTCATGCAAGTTTGGCTAAGTATGAGAAAACACTATCAAATTCCTAGGAGCCCAAATTTGTACTTGCATATCTTTTGACATACTTCAATTCATGATCTCAAATTTTGCACAAATAAACTAGGTAAAAATGTCAACACAACAATATGACCAAATCCCCCTGACTCATTCACATGTGGCAATGGTGATGTCAACAAACTGTGTACTTAAATTTTTTACTACTAGACCCAAAATGTCTAGATGATAATAATGATCAAGCAGATGAAACCCACACATGCACATAAGCAATCAAAGCATATAAAACATCTTAGGGACCTCTTGTACATACTCAAATCACCATACTTATCCCTGAACATCTCTAACCATGGAAAAATTTAAGATCAACCAAGTATACTTCAAGCATACTAGGACAATTACATTGCACACTTTGTCATTATCACTTAGACTATCAAGGCACTTCATCCACTCACCTAGACATCTCCATGACATCATTGACAACTCTCAAACAAAAATCAATTAATTATATGTTTGATAAGGAATAATATGTCAAATGAAACTTAACTTCAACTATGTTTCAATTTTAAGCCTTAATGAGGAAGAAGATGTCAATTAAAAGTTAACTTAAGCTATGTTTCAATGTTAAGCCTTAATAAGGGAATTGATGACAAGTTTGCATGCTTGTTCCCTCACTAAGGACTTATTTCACTATATGTACTTATTTTTTTCAAGTAATTAGAGATACCTCTATATGGTTGTGGCTCAGCTCTACCAAATTTCAGATTTGTAAACACCTTTTTGAGCAATAAAGAAACTAATTTTACTATCTCATATGTTAGTTATTGTGTGAAATTAATGAATTATTTATCTAAGTTTTTGATAATTACATCCTATCCCTGATTTATGTCTAATTTTGTGCACATTTAAGTAGTAAAATTGATCTTTTGTAGGTTGTAATTTGTGTCTTTAAGAGTTTATGCAATTCATAGTTGTGATGAATACTATTTGAGCTTCCTAAGACAAGTGCTCATCCTTCTAAGTACTATTATAAGCTAAATCCTTTCTATAAAAAACTTGTTCCCAAGATTCATTGGTGAGCATGAGTTTTGTATGTGTGAATGCTCTTTGATTTCATTTTATGTGTGTCTAAGCAAGTTAAGGTATTCTATTTTAGTGCATCACCCCATAGTTAGTCCCAAAAGTATATGAATTTCTCTCTCTTTTCATTATTAATAGTTCATGCGAGGATGAAGGTGATTCATCAAGGGAAACGACCTTATATATAGGTTTACTTCTATTATAGGACACCCACAACCTGGAAGTGATCCCATTGCTTCAATTGGGTGAGGAAGCCTGAAGACCTTCCTCAAGGGTGGAAGATCAATTTGAAAACAACTACCTTTGATGATCTTCTAAAGGATTCATGTTCACAACTTGATGATCACTAGAATCAAGAAATATTTAATAATCCTTTGAAATATCATTCTAAGAAAGATCCAAAAGTGTAAATGGCATACACTACACATATTACGTCACCACATTATGGGCACCCACTACATGGGATTATTAGTGCTTATACATGCATAATACCTCCTTTGGTTTAGAGACCTTCTATTTCATTTGATGATAGGGAAATAGTGGATGATGACTTTAATCTAAGAATCATTGTTTCTAATTCATTGCAATATATATCAATAGTCATAATTTACTATTTTTATTAATCTCTATTCTATAAATTCATAATACTATTTTTTTGAGTTTTCTATTAATTATTGTATTATAGAGGTAGGTTATCAACCATGTGCCTTAGACTACTCTATCTTCTTAAGCTTAGATACCCACATATTTAAATTTAGGGTTAAACATTTGGTGAACCTGACATGATTGTGTCTCTTTATACAAATCCTAGCTTGCCTTAGGATCTTCATCCTCTTGACATTTTTTCATATTATTGTTGATAAAATCATAAACCTCTTTTCGTTTATCAAAATAACATATGAATAAATTATTGAATTTACTATTTTTAATATATATTAAGATACAAAGCGAAAGGCATAACTATTTCTCCTTTTTTTTAGGTTTTACATATTTGTTGTATTTTATGAAAAACCTTTCTCAGATTTTAGAAATACCCAACAAATATTCTGAAATTGTTCTATCCTTATTGTGTAAATCTAGTTTCCCTTAGGCTTTTCAGTCTTTTAAGGTTTAAAATTATAGTAATTATTCAATTATAAATTTCATTATCATGATTTATTGTTTAATGCTACCATTTTAATGTCTCTCTTATCATGTTCTCATATCAAATTTTATAACATCTACAATGGCTAAAAAATAACTTCTTCCTCATCTTAACCCTAATGAGGGTGATAGCTATCATCCCTCTAACCATGTCCATGTTATCACTTATTCAAAGGGTACGATGGGCTATCATATAGTGCCAAAATAAGGTAACTGATAAACCCTTCCTAAAACATTATATTATATTTGTATACATGTTCAATCCAAATTACCTTGGGTTTGTACTTTTGAAACTCTCAAGGATCAAATCATTACCATGTGTAAGGAAATATAAGAGTTACAAAAGCAAAATTTCAATTTCAATTCAAAGATCACATTATTGGAAAATTAGATTCCATATGCCAAAAATATATAATATGCTAGCATTAACTATGTGTTTACACCTTTACCTACCAACTTCATGCCTAATAAAAATCCATATCAATATTAGATGCCAAAACAAAAGTCCTCTACAAACAATGATTCAAAAAGTGAACAAAAGACTACTAAGAGTCCAAGTGAAATCTTAAGAGAAATGATTCAAAACAAAGTGATCCAACTACCTCATATACATGCTATAAGGAGATCAAAATACTATTGTGCATATCATAGAATGCATGGGCATCATGTAGATTGTTGTTTTTCCTTGAAGAACACAATACAAAAAAAATGATAATGGTGATCATGTCATTGATACATCAATCAAACAACCCACTCATATAATGAGTACGTCTCCTAAAACATAAGTTCTAAAACAAAAAATATGGTTACCAAAGGATAATTTTGAACATAAACACTTACAAATGCAAAACTTAGAGCAATAAAACATTCAAAAGACAATGCTACAAAAAGAACAAGAACAAATGTTGTAAAATCAAACTCATGATAAGTAAACAAGTATTCTAAATAGAGGGTTCTAACAAAGGAATTTTCAAAGCAAGACATGCCTAAAAAATCAAATGATACAAATATGATTAATAAGGATCCAAAAATCATATTTATTTCATGCATTGATGAGCAAAAGGTCAAAACACAATTTACATATTTTCCTAGTGTGCAAATAAATATACATGACTCTACTCTATCCCATAATGAGATGCAACATTTTGACAATGATGAATATACTTAAGAAACATAAAATTTTGAGAAGGAAACTTCAATCTATGGTGTAGTTGGTTTTTCATACATAGATGTTTGATATGGTATATCACAAGTTCAACAATAACGTAAGAAATTACACCTTATGTATGATCCTAATAACACATAATATTGGTATGATCTTGATGATATTGATTACAAAACATATGAATATGACACTCATGATACAAAACCTTGATAGAAGCATCTCTGTGATGAGTGCATTGGCTTATAGTATTACTTTTCCTTATATATGTCTTCTTTGCTTATCCTTCAAAAAAATTCAAAAATTACAAAAAAATCACATATTCCAAAAATACTAAAACTCTCAAATAATTAAAAAAAACAAAAATTCAACACTCCCAAATTTTATTAGCTCTTGGCATCTATGTTATTTGCTTTATGTTAGTATATTACATATCATGTCATTCCTATATACTTTGAGTGTGATAAATACACACCCAAACACATGGTCTATGCATTTTTATATGTTGGACCCTTTCTCTACTCATGTCATAGAGTATGTTGGGGAATTTGCTTCTTTGATCATGGTTGATACACGTTACATACCCTTTTATGATCATTTATACATTTTTACGTTTGAGATTATATTGCTTACACATGTCTATATCCATGATCATAGCCTCCATAATGTACTTGATATGCTATAATACATAACATTTTTTGATAACACATATATGTAGGGACTAGTATAATATGATTATGTTGGTTGTTTATGTTTCATTATTTCTTCACTTCCTTGAATGTATTCCATTACTTGATATTGTATTTCTTTGGAACATTTGAATATGTTCCTTGTTATTTAGCCCCTGTGCCATTACATGTTGACTTGACATTTGAATATGTCATTATTTTTTATATGGGCATTTTCATATGTCATTCTATGCTTTGTGGACATTTGAGTTATTAATGTCCCTTTGATTATGTGACATTTGAACATGTCCCTTGTACGAGGTCTCCTTCAACCATTTTATTTTTATTTTCCTTCGAGTGCTCTTTTGTGTGTGTTTGATTACTTGCTAAGCTTATATTGTTACTCTTTATATGTTTCCATGATCTATATAATTCATCTTAAGATTTGATATGATCACATACTGCATGCTTCAATGTTATATTTACCTAGTCATGCTACTCATATATGTTACATGATCCATAACAACTTATATAGTTATCTTATCCTTTTAAGGTAAAGTAACTACCACATTCTATTTCCCCTCACCTTAAAAGGGAGAAATATCAATGGAGCCATGTATAGAGTCATGACTTCTATATTTTCATAGTTTCAGATTATAGTGGGGGCATGTTATATAAACATGTTTTCCACATTTGCACAAGCTATTAGATTCTCTAGATTCAATGGGGGCATGTCATATAAACATTTCCTCCACACTTACACCAGTTTTAAAATTCATTAGATTTCATAATTATGTGATTTAGATACACAATTGTGATGGCATTATATACATTGGTACTATCATTATACCCAAATTTTAGCTTAAGATATATATAAGATGCATATTCCATGCAAAGGCACCTAAAAATTGTAAAATCAAATCATTTTCCAAAATTTAAATGCTATTATGGTTTATTATCATACCCAGTATGGCTTGTTATCAAACCAATCTATAGTAATTGGTTCACATTTGGAAGGTTGAGTTGATTAAACCATTCATTCTTTCCAAATTTATAAGTTAGATTTCACTAAATCATCTAAATTCACCATAATTATAGGTTGAATTTGATTAAATCATCCACCCTCGCCATATATATAGTGTGAGTTAATTAAATCACTACATTATACACATATTTGGGTTGTGTTGGCACCAAATATTACACCCTAGATGAGGTTGTTCATGCCTAATATAATATTTTGGAAACATTGGAATACCTCTAGGCCTGTGGGATGCCTATAATAGAGGTAGACCTCTAAGTTTAAGGGCTATCTCCCTGAATTGATCTTTAAGTGCTTATCACCTATACTAATTAATTTCTTGTGGGAAAATAGATAGAAGTATACATTAAATTAAACTATTCAAAGGGGGTGATGCACTATGAATATTTCCCCAAAATCATCATACTCTTTTACTAGGAAATAAGACTTACAACACTAGCTTCAAAGTCCTAAGATGTTCTAACATTAGTATTTCCATATAGAGGTGATATGCATGAGAATACTCAAGGTAAGTGGAATATAGGTTATATTATAGACTATAAGGATACTTTAACACTTTAAGGAAACCAAAAACTCTATCTACACTCCATATGACCTGCTAGAATGAGTACTTCTTGCACCAAACGTGAAAGAACAAAGAGAAGACAAGGATAGTTGTTTAATACTAGAACTCACCATACATCACTTTGCACACTTAGAAAAAATGTTTATGAACTCAAAACCAATTTCATTTATTATTCAAAGGTATATTATAACATCAAATTAGTAGGGCTTTGCCATACCAGGTGTGGAATTATTATACAAGAGCCAAAATGTCTAATACTTATAGAATGTGTAAGAGGAGAGAGAGAAGTGGATCTCAAGGGTAATAATGCCACTTATCAAGGCATGAAGATTAGTTATGTTGTATATAAATAGAGTATGAAATGAACCATGCAAGGTCTCTTTAGATAAATGTCTCTCCAAGGCATGAAAACTCCTCAAATCAGGTGTAGGACCCTTTAACTAGCTTCTTTGAAACTATCTTCATCATTGGCTTCTCTTGAGCACTCCAAAGCAGACTAGGAAAATTTTCCACATGTTAACTATTATGAGTGGGTTAATAAAAATATCCAACATGCATTGGATGTGTCCTTAATAATTTATCTTCTTCTAGACAAGTGTTCTCACTGCTTGCAGTCACCATCATCCTTTTTTCACTCATTCCTCACACTTGTCAGTTAAGTGACCTTCAATTTTGTAAAAAAATACAAAAAATGGGTGGTATGACACTTGTAAAGAGTCTTCCTATCCCTAAATATATTAGGCATAACTTAAAATGCCTCCCAATTAAAGTTATCACCTTCTCACTTGGTGATCACCTTTCATTCACTATGCTAGTTTGGATTGCCTGAAGTGAAGGTGGTTATAGAGGTATCTATGTGATTTAATGAATAAATATATGAATATTAGGAGTTAGGTTGGGTCCCACTTGGTTCCCCAAAGTGATTCTCATCTTTCAACTCTCACTTTAACCTGTAAAACATCAAAATCTATCAAGAAAACAAGTTTTATACCCTATCCCTATCTATACAGATAGGGTACAATCTGATATATTGGGAAAGATATTTGGGAAGTTATATATAATCCCAAATCATTTCCATAAACCAAAATATCACTCTTAGATGCATTTCTATCCACCTTTTCCTCATCGGGTCATTAGCAAGGCTTTGAAGGGTTTTAAGTGGTTATGACACTTAGCATTTGTTCATAAAAGTCTAACATTAAATATAAGAATAAACTCTTCTAGAATGATGTTTATGACCCTATTAAACATATCCCAAATATTTGGATCTCAATGTTAAGCATCCATATAGATATGAGCTTCCAAAAATGCTTCCTTGAGTTCTTCCCTGCATTTTGTGCACCCTGCCATGTTTCTAATCCAAGACATGACTTCTTTGTGACCTACTCTATAGAAAAATGGTTCTATAAAATATCATAACCTATCAAAAAGGTGATAACATTTATTTCAAGGCTCATCTAGTGATATAAATGGGACTACACCCCATAGGGATTTCGGTCTAGTCTAGGCCAAGTAGTCTTAGTCTGTGATTTATTACTCACAACCACCTCTGAGTGGTTTTTCATGATCATATTTTATTTTAAATGTTTTTATATGTTCAAAATAACTCCTCCTACATTTAATTTTATGTTCATATCCTCTATGCATCTTCCTCTCATCATTCTCATATCTTACTTATAGACCTCATTACTTGGGAGTGCCCTCTATCTAAGACAAAATAGAGGAAACTTACCCAATTTTATTAGGTATACCAAGTATATGAGAAGCTTGGGTAGGTGATGGAGACCTTTTGTACCATTTTTTATGATTAGATCACATCAATATCCCCTCCAATTCTTTAAAAAACCTTAAAACAAGCTTCTTGAACTCACTGACTGTGGAAATCCTTCATACTATGTTTTATCATGGTGAATATCATGTAACATGGTCATTATCATTTCAAGATGTTTTCAAGCATGTCAAAACCCCCAAATTCCTTTTCAACTCCTAGCTTTCACCCTATAATGAATTAGGCTTAGTTTGTAGTCAACTGTGATGGTGTGCTCATTCAAAAAAAGGCATGCCTATAAGTGAACCTTTTATATTGGACCCTACATCCTCTACTCCAAGATCTCCTTTGAATCCTCAATGTCACTTCACATCCACTAAGACCTATTCACATCATGCATATGTTAGGCCAACATATAGGCTATTATGTTTTAGTGCACCATCACACTATAGTCACGCTATAGGTGGATTTTTTGAGAGCAAAGGACTCTTTGTAGATGGTTTTCAACCCTTGAAACCTGTGCTTCAATCAAATTTAATTGTTATTTGGAAAAGGTTCCATATCTCATTATGTGGGGTCACTTACTTCTAGGGTTTTATTCTATTTCTAATGCTAACAAAGTATGTTGCAGACCTTGATTGTAGATACCTTATTTAAGGAACCATGGGTCCTCTTGAAGGTGAACATCTACACTAAGCATTGAATATCAACTCTCTTGATTTACCTTGGAGGGATAACACCATATTTGACTCACACAAGGTCACTTATCTTGAAACATGCAATTACCTATCATTTATGCCTTATAGGATCAATTAGACTTCAAAGTGCTATATATGACACTGAGAAATTGTAGTGAAAGATTGCATGAGTTGGGAGCCCTCTAACATCATACTCTTTTGGACAAACCACCACTTTTCATGTAAACTCATTTCCCCTATGATTGGTTCACCTCATGGAAGCATTCAGATCCATATATGCTTCTTGTCACCTTATTATATGATAACACAAAGAATGGACAAGGCCTTGTTTCAGAAAAATTAAGGTAACATGTCCCTAAACTCACTTTCTCCAATTAGGAACATGATTCAAGCCTACTTGCCACTCTATGGCTCCAATATTTGTTCCTATGACACCTTAAACACTTCAAGACCTTAAGGGAGGTTCCAAATAGTCTCAACATCTGCATTCCAATTGGTCAGGACTCTGTATGAGCCACCTGTAGGTGCATATGCAGGACATAGGGCAATAAAGGTGGAATATGGACAATATGCATATTGGATGGCCTTATAATCAATATTAGACCTATTATAAATATTCAAATTGATATTTTACATATTTAAAGACTTTAAACTAGTTTTAGACACCTTCATTCTAACATGCTTAGTCTTTTATAGGGCACCTGTAGGTGCACATTAGGCTACATGACGGTGTATATAAAATAACTAGTCACAATCAAACATATGTCATTTTAATAGCTCAAATTGATTGAGAATTCTTCAAGAGTGCATTAAACACTGTGAAAAATTTTTCATTCTATACTCATTATGGTTATTCAAGCTTCAAAACCCTCGTTCACCTAACTATAGGTGAGTATATGTAGAGAGTTGACTATGAAGGATTATGATTGTGTTTCACTACTATATGGATTTGAGGCTACATCCTCATAAAATAGATAGTAATTCATGAAGTGAGGGGTCAAAAAACAACACATCAATTTGAATTTCCATCTCTATGAAGCTCAAACTGGGATACAAGCTCCTATAACCGATGAAACTATATTCAAGCTAGCCATGGAGCTTCCACTAGTAGAATGTAGTGTTTATACTCTTCTATCTCATCCCACATGTGAAATATAGATTAATAATCACATGAGAATAATTACCACACTCTCTAACACTATGTGAATTACCTAGTTCATATGGATTAGCTCAAACAAGGAGAAAACCTGTAGGGTATAGGGATAAGCACGCAGAAAAGAGCAATCAACTTCTTAGCATTGGTTCATAGAGTAGGAACAACAAATATTATAAATACTATAATGGATTTTAATCGGAAAAGGAGTAACATCAACCTGCAAGAGCATTTGACCTAGTTTAACTCTTGCTGGCCATACCATGGGAAAACCTATTGACCAATTTTGCATGGCAAGAAGAGTGATGAAAGAGAAGAACAATTTAAGGAAAAATTTGGGACTTTTAAAGATTATAAAATGTAGAAGTTAACTTGAATAAGTTTAATAATCATTGTAAACCTTGTGCACATTCCAAAAAACTTGCATAAGCCGTATAACTACCCAAATTTTCCCTTTTCTAACTATTTTCTTGATTTAATTTAGGAACCTACACACTTTTAGTTATATACTACCACATATTACATGATTATAACATATAAGATGTTTAAATATACTTTTAAATACTTTTCTACTATAGGAAACTGTACAACCTTAATAAATGGCTCAAATAGTGACCTTAAGTGACTTAGGACTAAAATTGACTATGACCAAGGTTAACAACATATAAAATGACATCAAATAGGACTATGAAACACCATATTACATCATAATAGACCCCAATACAAGTTTTTTACTATAGGGGGTTGAATTATTTTGACTTATGGTCAAAATAGTCAACATTCTTGGCAATTTCCTAGAGGTGGTATGCTTGTTATGCTAATGACCAGTAGCCTAATCCTATCCATTGGGCCTTGGAGTCACTAATGCAAAAGTTTGACATTTAATTAACTTTTAACCACACTAAATAATATTTAAAGACACATAAAACAAGACACACTGAAGGAAACACACATGTGTTCTCAAGAACACTTATGGAACACACATATACACAACTGAAACAAAGACACACACCTAACCTAGTATTTATAAGACCTCACTTTTGAGGTGAAAAACAACTTACCATGCTTTAACTAGGGTTAAAGATGGTTCCTCTTGCATCTCTTTTACTCCATGAAAATAAACTATCATGTGAGTCATGTTCATCATCAAACACTTGTTCATGTTGATGGTCAAAAAGCTTACCATCTTTGGGTCTTCTCATGTCTGCAAGTGGGCTACTTTAGGATTTCATGAATGCTCTCTATTTCCCTCTAAGGACATTTTTTGGATCTGCATCATTCTTGGCTACTGGCATGTTCAACTAGTACCCTTCAAACTATAGATTAGAAGGTATGGAAACTACTTCAACCTTGTTATTTTCATTATCATGATGCATTTGATGCTTGGGAGCATCAATCTTGCTTTCTTCATGTTTCATCACTTATGAAAATGGTTAAAACATAGGTTGATGTCTTGACTATTCTTCAAGCATAAACATACCTACCTTGAATTCTTGAGACTCCTTCATGACTATAATTTCCTAGATAATAACTTCATGCTTAATATGGCATTCGATTTCATTTTTGGTGAGACACTGAACAACCTATTAGGATTATTAACAAACTTGACATCAGATATGCAATTCTTTGGAGGAGAAGTAGTCTTACCCAATTAATCAAATTATTAACATATGGTTTGAACCTTTGCCATAGGTTATATTCTTCCTCGTGAATGTCTTCTTCAAGGGTTCCTTCATCAAGTGCAAGAGAAATTTCATGGTTCTTCTCATCATAGTGATCTATCATAATCTTCAATATATCATCATCATACACATGAATCAAGTATTTACCTTTATCAACTTGTGAGAAAGAATTCTCAATACTTACCTTAGGTTTCTCATATGCACCCTCATGGATGATATAGGTGTCAAGGTCAGTTTGATCAAAGTAGGTATATAGATCTTGTTCATATGCATCTACACCATACTCATCTAGAAACAAATGAGAAATGCCCTCAAGATTGGAAGAAGCACCAACATCCATAATAGACTCTGCCTTGTCATTGATAACATAATTAAGATTGGAACTTGCTTCTGCATAGGGCTCAACGTGAAACCTAGAAAGTGGTTAAGTTCTTATGGTCACCTTTGTTCCATATCTTTTTGTGAAGGCTAAGAATAACCATTAAACTGAGAGGTATCCCCTTATTTTAGCTATGAAATCCCTTAAGAGGTATATGGCAAAGTGGACAAGCAAGTCAATAACCACAATGTCTTGGAGAATGGGGAAGCTAGGACAATCATGTAAGAAATCCTTCAATCCTTTGATCAATCCTACTAAATTGGTAGGTGTACCATCTAATTAAATCACTCCTTTACTATGTGGCTCATACTTTAGACCCAATATTTTATCTATAACATTGGGCATAATTGATGTGCTAGCTCTACTATCAACTATGCAATTATGAACTAATTTGTCCCCCATTATGAGAGTGAGGTAGAAAGGTGGAGGTTTCTTAGACTTATTAGAGGGTTACAAAATGTTATTAAGAGAATTGGTAAGAGAAACATTACCATGAATATGACTTGATGATGGAGGACTAGCATGGATAGTGGACAAATATTTTTGCAATAACTCTTTTTGGCTAGGCATGTGAAGGACATCCCAAAGGGAAATAGATGCCTTAACAGTTTTCAATAAATCTACAATGTTTAGATTAGAAGTAATTAATTTTTATTAAGTCCTTGGAGGTAAGGAAGTGGTTATAACTTGAGGTATTGAAGAATTTTTAATAGACCTTCCAACATTCTAACTTGGAGGAGTTGTAGGAGTGTTAGGGACTATCATGCTTATAGTCATGCTTTACTACCTTGTAGGAGGATTAGATGAACTTCTAGGCACACCATTAGCATCTACTAGAGCCTTAATATTATCTCTAGTGTTTTTCACAATTGAATTCCCTTGATTAAGCACAAAAGTGTCTTCAACTAGGAATTTGGTGAAACTCACTCCTTGAGGCTGCCACCCCTAACTAGTTTGCATTAGGAATTCATCTTCTACTTATAGTAGAGGACTAACTCCTCCTTGATCAACTAGAGCTTGTTATAAACCTTCATTTGCATCCATGAATTGACCTTATTTCCACTCTTCTCCTTAGATTAGATTGCTATGTACTGGTACCATTTCTCTTGTGTTAGAGGTAGAAGTGGGATTGTCTACATTGGTAGGACTATTGAAATTAGGCTACGCTTGACCTCTCCCTCACCCATATTATTGACCATATTTTTGATGATAAGGGTAAGGGTTTTGATGAGAACCTTTTTGAATTATTTCTTGCCTAAGCTTAACTTCTAATAATTGAATTCTTGCATCTTTATTCATGGCTTCATCGACCTTTTTAGGAGTAGTTTTAGGATTGGTGTTTGCACTTGGAACTTGGGAAACATTTAGAGAAGAACCAAAAGTATTTGGTAGTAGAGGGATATCCATTTTTGGATTAAAATTCTAGCTTGAATGAGTCCATTCTTAGTTATAATCGTATGGTCATGTGCCTCAAGTAAGGTAAACCCACCCTTGGATTGTAACATGATGGCTATGTTCATGTCAATATCCCTCAAGTATGTAAGAAACACAAATATAGTAGGTGGTATCATGGGAGGAGGCAACTTATGCCAAGTCCTTTGGAATATCTCATTAAAATAATGAATTTTATCCATGGGGGATCTTTGAATCACATTGAGTTGGTGAACGAGTGAAGTGTAGTCACTCTTGTCTTCAATCCTTGATGTGAGAACCTCTCTAAAGTCATCCCATATTGTGATACAACCACCAGGCAAAGTCCTATACCAATCAAATGATTTCCATCTAAGGGATATGGAAAAGAGTCTAATTGAGATATTGACCTTAGTGAAATTTTGGAAACTATAGAATTTTGAGATATCCCTAATGTGCTCACTATGAGTGACATGGCCTTCACCATTGAATGTTGGAACACTCTTTGTAGCATTAAGGGGAATGACATCATATGCATCAGATGGATTAGATTTTTAGTGTTAAAATTTGGAAAGGCATGATACCTATCCATGTTCTCTTCAATTTCTTCTTCATTCTCTTGGTCATTTTGGCCAGCAAAGTCCTCTTGCTCTTCAAAGGACGGAATAGGTTGAGGATGTTGAACTTCAAGAGGAAGTTTAGGTTAAAGAGGTGGATTAATGGGATTGAAAAATCTACTATAAGATGACCTAGTAAGGACCATTTGGTATGAGCACAAATATATGATGAAATAATAGTCTACAACTAGATTTTTCCTTGAATGGAGTCACCAAATGCTGAGTAGCACACCATATGCAATTGATGTTGTCAAGACCAACATTCATCTTGACAAGCTATCTTTAAGATAATGGCCCCACCAAGCATGCCAGAGCTATTGGAAACAAATATTTCACCCTATATGAGGTTATTAAAGGCTACTTTAATATTTTGGCAACATTATAATACATCTAGGCTTTTGGGTTGCCTATAGTAGAGGTAAACCTCTAGGTTTAAGGGCTAGCTCCCTGAATTGATCTTTAAGTGATTATCACCTATACTAACTGATTGATTGTAAGAAAAGAGATATAAGTATACATAAAATTAAATTTTTCTAAAGGGGTGACACACCATGAATATTTCTAAGATATCATCGTACTCTTATAGTAAGAAAAAAAACTTACAACACTAGCTTCAAAGTCCTAATATGTTCTAACATTGGTTTTTCAATATCGAGGTGATATGCATGAGACTACTCAAGGTAAGTGGAATAGATGTCATATTATAGACTCTTAGGACACATGAACACTTGAAGGAAGTCAAAAACACTATTTAAACTCCATATGACCTATTAGAATGAGTACTTCTTGCATCAAACATGAAAGGATAAAGAAAAGACAAGGATAGTTACTTATCACTAAACCTCACCATACATCACTTTGCACACTTAGACAAGATGTTTATGAAATCAAAACCAGATTGCATGTATTATTCAAAGGTAAAGTATAACATCAAACCATCAAGGTTTTCCCATACCAAGTGTGAAATTATTATACAAGAGCCAAATGGCTAGTACTTATAGAATGTGTGAGAGGAGAGAGAGAAATGGAGCTCAAGGGTCACAATGCCACTTATAAAGGCATGAGAAAAAGTTATGTTACCTATAAATAGAATATAAAACAAACTATTCAAGGTATATTTGGACAAATATCTCTCCAAGACATGAAAAATCCTTAAATCTAACATATGACCCTTGAATTAGCTTCTTTGAAATTATCTTCATCATTGGCTTCTCTTGAGCACTCTAAAGTAGACTAAGAATAATTACCACATGTGCACTATGATGAGGGGGTTAATAAAAATCTCTAACATACATTGGAAGTGTCCTTAATCATTTATCTTCTTCTGGACAAGTGTTCTCACTACCTATAGTCACCATCATCCTTCTTTCACTGAATACTCACACTTGTCATTCAAATGACCTTTAGTTTTCTAAAAAAATCCATAAAAAGCATGGCATGACACCTATAAAGAGTATTCCTATCCTTTAATCCATTAGGTAGACCCTAAAATTCCTCCCAATCAAAGAAATCACCTTCTCACTTGGTGATCATGTTCCATTCACTATGCCAGTTTAGACTACTTGAAGTGAAGGTGCTTACAGAGGTAGTTGTGTGATTTACTGAAGTAATAAATGGATATGAGGATTTATGTTAGGTCCCACTTGGTTACCAAAAGTGATTCTCATCTTTCAAGTCTCCCTTTAACCTGTAAAACATCAAAAGCTATCAAGAAAACTAGTTTTATACCCTATATGCATATATAGGGTACAATCTAATATGTTGGGAAGGAGCCTGGGGAAGTTGTTTGCAAGAAAAAATAATTTACTTGACCAAAATATCAATATTGGATGCATTTATATCCACCTTTTCCTCATTGGGTCATTAGCAAGGGTTTTGAAGGTTTTTAAGTGGTTTTAACACTTAACATTTGTTCATAAAAGTCTAACATTCAATCTATGAACAAATTCCACTAGAATGATGTTTAAGACCCTCTTCAACATATATTGGATCTCAATTTTAAGTGGTCGTATATATATGAGCTTCCAAAAATGCCTCCTCGAGTTATTCCTTGCATTATGTGCACCCTATCATGTTTCTAAGCCAAGAAATGACTTCTCTATTACCTCCTTTGTAGAAAAATGGTTATATACAATATTATACCCCCTCATGAAGGTGATAAAATTTATTTCAAATCTCATAAAGTGATATAAATTGGACTAGACCCCTTAGGGATTTAGGCCTAGTCTAGGCTAAGTAGGCTTAATTTGTACTTTGTTACTAACAACCACCTTTGAGTGGCTTGTCATGATTGTGGGGTATTTTACATATTTGTCTATGTTCAATAAAATTCATCCCACCTTTATTTAAATTTTATAATCCTCTATGCATCTTCATCTCATCATTTTCATATATTGCTTGCATACCTCATTGCTTTGGAGTGCCCTCTATCTGAGACAGAAAAGAGGATGCTTACCTTATTGTCTCAAGTAGACCAAGTCTATGATAAGCTTGGGTTATTTATGGAGGCCTTATATACCACTTTTCATGATTATATCACACAATATTCCCTCTAAAAACCTTAAGATAGGGTTCTTGAACTCACTGACTGTGGAGGGTTTGTAAGCATGGTTGTAAGTTGCATGTTAGAACCCTTCATACTCTATTTTACTATGATGAGTATCATGTAAAATGGTTATTATAATTATCAAGGTGTTTTCAAGAATGTGAACACTCCCAAATTCATTTCCAACTCCTAACTCACACCCTATACTAACTTAG
Organism: Torreya grandis; assembly: GCA_037957365.1. Taxonomy (NCBI): domain Eukaryota; kingdom Viridiplantae; phylum Streptophyta; class Pinopsida; order Cupressales; family Taxaceae; genus Torreya; species Torreya grandis. Next base: position 386,268 of record JARHVA010005517.1, read on the forward strand.
GCTTAGTTTGAAGTCAACTATGACTGTGTGCTCATTCAGAAAAAGGCATGCCTATAGGTGAACCTTTTGTATTGGACCCTGCATCCTCTACTGCAAGATATCCATTTAATCCTCAAGGTTAATTCATAGTTATTAAGACCTATTCACATCATGAATATGTTAGGCCAACATCTAAGCTACTATGTTTTAGTGCATTATCACACTACAGTTAGACTATAGGTGGCTTTTCTAAGAGCAAAAGAATCTTTTTAGATGGTTTTCAGCCTTTAAAACCCATGTTTCAATCCCCTTCAATTATTCTTTGGAAAAAGTGCCATTTCTCATCATGTGGTGTCACTTACTTGTAGGGTTTTCTTCTATTTCCAATGCCAACAGAGTATGTTGCAGACTTTGACTGTAGATACCTTATTTGAGGAATGTGGGCTCTTTTATGTAGGTGAACATCTACACTAAGCATTGAATATCAAATATTTTGGTTTCCCTTGGAGGGAAAACACCATATTTGACTCATATAAGGTCACTTATCTTGAAAACATGCCATTACCTATCATTGCTACTTTATAAGATCACTTGGACTTCAAAGTGTTATAGATAACACTGAGAAACTATAGTGAAAGATTGCATGAATTGGGAGCCCTCTAACATCATACTCTTTTGGACAAATCACCACTTGTCATGTTAAATCACTGACCTTATGAATGGGTCACCTCTTAGAAGCTTTCAAATCCATCTAGACTTCTTATCACCCTTTTATACGATAGCCCAAAGAATAGAGAAGGCCCTATTTTGAAATAATTAAGGTAACATGTCCCTAAACTCACTTTCTCCAATTATGAACATGATTCAAGTCTGTTTGCCATTCTATGGATCCACTATTGGTTTTTATAACACCTTCAACACTTCAATACATTAAGGGAGGCTCCAACAAGTCGCAACATCTGCATTCTAACTACTCAGTACTCTGTATGAGCCACATGTAGGTGTGTATGCAAGATATAGGGCAGTGAAGGTGGAATATGGACAATATGCATAGTGGATGGCCTTATAATCAATATTAGACCTGCTATCAATCTTTAATTTGATATTTTACATCTTGAAAGACTTCAAACTTGTTTCAAATACCTTCATTCTAACATGCTTAGTCCTCTGTAGGGTACTTGTAATTGCACATTAGGCTACATGACTGTGTATATAGAAGAACTAGTTGTCATAGTTAAACATATGTCATTTGAATAGATTAGGTTGATTGATAATTATTTAAGAGTGTGTCCAACACCTTGAAAACTTCTTCATTCCATACTCATCATGGATATTCAAGCTTCAAAACCCTCGTTCACCTAACTGTAGGTGAGTATATGTAGAGAGCTGACTATGAAGGATCATGACTATGTTTTCATTACTATATGGTTTTGAGGATACATCATCACAAAAGAGAAAGTTATTCATGAATTTAGGGTTCAAAAAACAACACATCAATTTTTATTTCCATATATATGAAGATTAAACTGGGATACAAGCTCTTGTAATTGATGAAACTATCTGTAAACTAGCTACAAAGCTTCCACTATTAGAATAGAGTGTTTATGCTCTTATATTTAATCCCACACATGCAATATATATTAACAATCACATAAGAAGAATTTAAACACACTCTAACACCATGTGAAGTGCCTGGTTTGTAGATATTAGCTCAAACAAGGAGAAAACTTGTAGGTATGGGGATAAGCATGCAAAAAAGAGCAATCAACTTCTTAGCATTGGTTCATAGAGTAGGAAAAACCAATATTGGAAATAATATTATGGATTTTAATTGGGAAAGGATTACCATAAACCTACAAGAGCATTTGACTTGGTTCAACTCCTGCTAGTCATACCATGAGAAAACCTATTGACCGATTTTATATGACAAGAAGAGAGATGAAGGAGTAGAATAGTTTTAGGCCAATTTTGGGACTTAAAAAGCTGATAAAACATATAAAGTGAACTTAAGGAAGCTGAGGAGTCATTTTAAAACCTTCCACACTTGTGAAAACACTTGCATAGGCCGTATAACTGCCTAAATTATCCCTTTTCTAATTATTTTCTTGATCTAATTTAGGAACTTGCACATTTTTAGTTAGATAATATCACCTTTGATGGGATTATGACATATATAATGTTGAAATATACTTTGGAACACTTTTATATTATAAGAAATTATACAACCTTCATAAATGGCTCAAATAGTGACCTTAAGTGACATGAAGTGACTTAGGACTCAAATTGACTATGACCAAGGTTAATAACATATAAAATGACATCAACTAGGACCATGAAACATATTATTACATATTAATAGACCTATATACAAGTTTTTTTACTATAGGGGGTTGAATTATTTTGACTTGTGGTTAAAATAGTCAATAGGTTACATAATTGAGATGAAACAAACTCAATGGTTGTGTTGTAATTCACATTTACACCAAGAATGGGGGCAAGTTATCTTCCAATATTTATATATACATGAATTTTTAGGATTATTGTCTTAATTTCAATGCTTCATAATGAAGCATCCTTTCAAATCAAATTTCAAAAAGGCAAGATGGTTGAAAGAACACATAGGTGTACTCCTAACCTTACTCTTTTTACTTTCAAGCATTTCAAATTATTTCAGTTTCATATTTCATACACTAATTATATAATATAACATGCTCTCAAATACAAATTAGTCACCAACAAAGCACTCAATGTGAGCTCATACAAAGACAAGGTGTGTTATACACACCTAGGTACACATTTATTTCCTTTAAACTGATAATTTCATTACTAGATTAAAGAGGGGGGGTAATGCTGATACTAAAATTTGATTTATATAGTGCCTCAATCTTGTAAACTTGGAAAATATCTATCATGGTTGTAACTTTCAGTTCTAGACCTTCCCAATACCAAAAGGCCCATGTTCGTTATCTCTTTGTGATTAATTATTATCTCTTAGTTGAACCCTTGTTATTCTATGTTGTAAAAAATTCTAGTTTTGGACATGCACCTATTTTATACTTCCTTAAATAATTGTAACCTAAAAGGACATGTGCATAAACGCAACTATCCACTTTCCTAGAAAGTATCTAGTGCCCAAAATTCATCTAATTTTCAAAAGAAACATATATAAAATGTTAACCTAAGTATTTTAATGCGAGATATTTCCAAAAAGGATTGGTATATATACAAAATCAACCCTCATTTATTCCTCACCTAGCAATCACTTACAACTCAGAAGGTAATATAATAAAAACCACTCAATCAAGCATTGAAGTTAGTAAATATGCCCTATGTTAGGTGTGGATCCTAATTGTCTTCCAGGATTAGAGGTTAAAATTTTGATGTTATTTTAGCTGGGATTGGATTCCATTCTTTGAATCCCTGATGGCACAACGAGTTGCAAGGGGGGGAATCCCCCTTGCGTGGTCTGGAGAATCTTTTTGTTAAAATTGGCTTGTTAAATTTTAATTTCATAGTCAATCTAGGGCATTGATTAAAGGTTTACAGATCTAATGGTAGAGATTATGTTTAGGTATTTTTACCCTAAAATGTATTGATATATGGCTAAGATGTACGAGTGTGAAAAAAATTAAATATAGTGCACATGGTAGAGGCATAAAAGGTAGAGATGTGTAATAGGGTTTATTACAAGATTTTGTTTCTCCCTTGTATTGATGGAAATAATATACTGGACAAGTTTGGTGGATGTAGCCCATTTTTGGTGAACCACATTAAATCTAGCATCTCCTCTTATGTGCATGTTTACATTTGTTTTTTAAATGTTTGATTAATTCATTTTATAGTTTCTCTTATATGTGATATGGAGATAGATCTAGGTTTTAATTTATCCTAACACCCTATTTGTACCTATTTTTATAGGTCTAAAGCATTCAAAGAGTAGGCCATGAGCTAAATTTTCTAAGTTACAAGTTAGGTCATTGAATGTCTTTGTTTATCACACATTGCATGCTTATTCACAGAAAACATAACACATAGGAGAGAAACATCAGTCTAAAACCATCTTTGGTGTCCCATTGATAGAGGGCACTATGGGGTCAACTTGACATTGTGAGCCACTAATCCATTTTTCCCATATTCACTCAAAGGGTGAAAATATAGGGTTTGATCATTTGACAAAGAGTGACAACCTATGCGCATGATCTGAAAACATCAGAAAAAAGGTGGCATAAACCCAAAAGGATCTAGTTGGTCACATTTAGATCTAGTAAATATTATATAAAGGATACCTATGGTAGAGTTAGATACTTGCATTGACACAATTATCTAGATCCAATGTAAGTGTTTGAAGTCACAAAAAGGATATTTAGAGAAACCAATGATTATTCTAGAATCATCATCCAGTCCACTTCCAATCTATTCCTACTCAAACCTACATTCACATAGTAAACTAAATAATTATAATTATTTCTCATTTATTGTAATATCTATCTATAGATGTAATTTAATATTTTTAGCAAGCTTAATTGTATAAATTTAGAATACTATTTATTTGAGTTTTTTTATTAATTTATCTACTCTAAAGGTAGTTTATCACCCTTGTGCCCTAGGCTACTCTATCTTCTTAACCCTAGATACCACCATATTTTAATTTAGGGTTAAATTGTAAGGTACCTTCTAGATCTTAGTTCCCTCACCTTAAAAGGGGGGAATATTAGTGGGGGCGAAGCATGACCTTTACATTTTCATAGTTTCTAAATTTTAGTGGGGGCATGTCATAAAAACCTGACCTCTAAACTTACACACTTACCCAATATCTATCTAATTTAGTGGAGGAATGTCACAAAGACATGACCTCCACACTTGCATAAAATCTTTATTTCAATTACATGATTCAAATATACACTTTGGTCAAAATCCTATACATTGCATTGATTTTGTATAGTTTAAAAAAAAAATGTTTTTAAGATTTATGACACATATACTTTAGCTCAAACATATTAGAGGTGCATATGCCATACTATTGCACTAAAAATTGTAAAACTTACCAATTATACTACTCACTAAGATGCACTGATTACACCAGGATGTAATGTTATCAATTCTTTTATGTTGTAGTGGTGGGTTCATTTTATAGGTTGAAGTGATTAACTCATTCAACCTCACTGATTTTTAAATTAGAATGATTAAATCATCCAATCTCACCAGATTTATAGGATTAGTTGAGTAAATAACTTACCCTCACTAGATTATAAATATTCATACTTGAGCTATGTGATTGAGTTATAATGATCTCAATGGTCATGTCACAACTCATCCTTACACTAGCTTAAGGGCATAATACCTTCCAATCTCCCTTTTCAAATCTCCAAGCTTCAAGCCTGAACCTTTTCTATCTCTAATGCTTCATAAGGAAGCATATTTACCAAGTCAAATCATCAAGAGGTAACATGATTACGTCGAAACACAAGTGTACTCCTTCCTTGCTCTCTTTATTTTTAAGCATTTCAATTATTTCAAATTTAAGATTATATGCATTGATTTATACTATAACATACTCTTGGTTATAGGTCATACACTAGCAAGGCACTAAAAGTGCACTCATAAAATGGCAAAGTGTGTTATATACACCTAAGTATGCATTTATTTCCCTTAACCTAGTAATTTCATCCTTATGCATCACTATTTTAAGAAGGGGTAAATGTAGATACTAAACTAAATATTTATAACCTCTCTATTTTTTATAGTTGACAAATATAAATCACAGATTTACCCTTCAATTCTAAACCTCCTTGTTGTCAAAAGGCTCATATTTTCCATCTCACTCTACCTAAATGCTTATCTATTAGTCTTATCCATATCATTTTGATGGCCCAGGTCTCCTAAACTGCACATAAATATTAAAACATGATAAACATCCTTCACTATCATTTTCATATCCATACCTAGTTTCTAGCCTTCTAGACACTATCGACCATAAAGGGACACTACCATTAATGGTAGTGTCTAGATCCTTATCTAGTGTTTAGTTACCAAAAGTCATCCAAATTAAAAATGATTTGAAGCCTATTGATCAACCTATTTATCTTCTTGAACCATATTGTGAGATATTTTCAAAAGGTGCAGTATAAATACCAAGTAAACACCTATGAAATCTAAATTAATCAACCACACAAACACTTTATTATGCCCTATTCATAGATATTTTCATATAAAACATAAGATCAATCAAATTACAAGTCTGAAGCATTCAAAGATCAACCCATGAGTTATATTGTCAAATTACAAGCTAGATCACTTCATGCATCTTCATATAGTATATTTAAACCTTGTGTGCATAATTTCACACACAAAGGGGATAAATACATAAGTTTAAGTCCTTCCTTAGAGTATTGAATATGTAGGTATCACCTATTGACAAAGGGGTCTTCCTTGTAGCTTGACATTGTGAGCCCACTAACCCATTTTTTTAGCAAACTCATTTCAAGGGTAAAGAGTTAGGGTTTGATTAATCAGTGAATAACAACCTATATCCGATATCTAAATACACCAATATAAAGGTGATAAAAAACCTAGAATAATGAAGTTGATCACATCTAGATCCACTCATTATTCAACACCTACATCATAGTTAGGCACTAACATCGATAATAGTGTCTAGATCCGATGGTAGTGTCTATAGCCATAAAAGTGCATTTTCCATAAATTGAAGACTTATCCTCCATACTTTACACTAGTTTTTAGTTTAGATCTGCCTACACATAATAAACTAGCTAAGTACCATTATTATTTATTTATTTTAATATCTTTCAATAGTTGTACTTTTTTATTTTTATCAGTATAGTTGTATAAATTCAAAATATTATTTATCTAAGTTTTCTATTAATATGCCTATTATAGATTAGTTTATCACCTTGTGCTTGAATTAATTTTATATTCTTAACCCTGTAACCCACCATATCTAAATTTTAGGGTTAAACAGAACCATCCTTTGATGATGTTTAGGATTTTTTCTATAACTTTGGCAGATTGTGCCTTAACTTAGATTTATTGTTGGCCTAATGTTTCCTTTGATTTAATGGTACATTTACAAATAATATTTATAGATCAATACATTGCCAACAATGGATTGAAAACTACATTTGAAAGTATTCAATATCTTAAATGTCCTAATGAGTAAATGCAAGATTACATCTTTATATTTTGTTATCATATGAGCTCATTAATTTACCAACCATGTCATATTCAAAGACATTGTATATTTATCAACATTCTAACATCAATTAAATACAAGTTGCTTATCACAACTTACAAATCATTTACTTGTCTTGAAAATAGAGTCATCCATCTAGAGGAAGAAAAATTAATTAATCCTAGCTACCAAGGAATCAAATAAACATAATATTCATAAGTCAAACAAGACTTCATCTAATACTAAAGAAAAATAAATAATAATGTAAAACATGGGCATCATCACAACCAAATCTACGTACTTTTCAAAAATAAATACATTATATGATTTGAATTTTGGATTTAGTATGTTAGATATATCAACTAACTTGTTTCGTTATTCTCATCTATGTAACAATTGCTTGAGAACACACTTGAAGATAATTCAGGTAAAAATTTTAGTCAAGAAAGTACATGAAGAGTTTGTAGAGTCATAGAAAGGATTAGAGTGATATGAACACTTTAGGTGTAGCTCTATATTTTGACACATATGTCATGCCATGGCCTTTCAAATAAACCCACAGTGGGGTTGTAGATTACCAGAGAAACTCATGAAGATGACACAATTCATTGGAGAATCAAGTAGCCTGATTCCAATGTGTAATGGTTGTAAACATGGCTCAAATTTTGACTCTTTATTGGTTCAATTTTTCTCTTAGGACATTTAATGTACCTCTTTTTGATAATTTCATATATAAATATAGGTCCTTGTATATGTAAAGACATTTAATAAAAGTGAATTCATTTAGGTTGAATAATGAAAATTAAGTGTGAAGTCTATTCATTGATGAGGTAAAGTTTCTAATTGTTCTCCTAGTTAGTTTTGATTGTTAGGTGTTGTTGTAATTGTCTAAGAAGTTGTAAGTATACAAATAATGATGCAGGATATGGCATATGTGAATTGTATCTATGTTTGTGAATCCCACTTGATGTTAGTAAACATGTACTTGAGAATTGTATAGTGGAAAGGGGAAGAGTAAGCATCTCACTCTACTAGAGTTTTTTACAATTTGGGTTTCTACATGGTAAACTATTATGTATTTTGGTTTGTTATGTTCTTCCTACTCACACTTCACTTCCATTATATTTCATTTGTAACACCTTATATATATGTTTAACAAGCAATGTAATGCATAATCATAAAGAAATAATTATGTATATGTTAGGAGCTTAGAGGATCTATGTTGGTGATTCTTGAAATGCAATGTCCATATAAATTATAGATCATTATATTAAAGGAATTAGTGGATAAAAATCTTGATCAAATATCCTTCCTTGTGCAATTAAATTTTAAAACATAGGCCAACATTTTATAAAGATAAATACTTTTTTTTATATCATGCAAAAAAAGAACATTCAACAATTAAATGTATTATTTTAAGATTTAAAATTCAATAACTAATTGACCAATAAAAAATCATGTACCATCATCAAATTTCCCTAAGAAAAGGCACTAGTTACAAATAAAATCAATCTCCTAATAATGTTTGAAACTCATCAAGCTTCAAAACTAATGACCAATATCAATGCAACTAAAAATTTGATGACAATGATCTATTTTATGATGGGACATATTGGGGGGATACTTAGTATACACTACATGGATTGATGCCTCACAAGACATCATGGGCTTCAATGCATACATATTATGATATTTCTTGTACTATAATTTTTCATGTTTTTCTTTCTTTCATTTTGTGTTTGTACACCTAGTCATCCACTTGAGAGTTTTACCACATATTTAAAGTCCCACTATATATGATACATACAAAATTATGAATCTTACTTCTTTGAAGTAATCATCAACTTGATGCCTCATCATTTGCAGTGATCCTCTTATTCATTTTGTAGGGTTTTTTCAGTTATTACATGCTTCTTTTGACACTTAGTTTTCCATATCTCTAAATTTGTTGACTAAAATGATTTATATAGAAGATTATATACATTTACACTAGTTATACACACATCCAGTACTTTATTGATTCATCAATATGCGTAACTTCTTGTTTGTATGCAATATCAAAATATAAAAAGAATACAATATTTGAAAAATAAATTAAAATTTATAAAAAGACAAAATATATATATATATTTTTTGTATTTTAGTTATGATATGATGCTTATCATGTTAATTTTACCTATCTTAGAGGTTCTTCTACATTCACGTTCCCACATCCACTCCTCATATTATGTTTTACTATGTCAGATGCACAATATTCAATTTATATATGATTTTGGACTCATTCCATGACTCACCTCTAAGGGGTTATTTTGAAACACTATATATTATCAAACTATGACATTATTACTAGTTTTTTTTATCTAGTTACTATATTGAACCACTTTACATGGATTTTGCATATTATGTTTTCCTTCACATAAAGTCGTTTTACTTTATTTTGGATTATTATCTAAATAAGTGTAAAACTATGAATATTTAGATTATCTAAGATATGTATAAATTAAACAAATCTAAATTTCAAAACACATATCCAATTACACTCTTTTATTTATGGAAAATATGAAGAGGACTAGGGTACTTAGATTGATACTATTATGTTCAAGTCTATGATTGTGTGTATGGGGTAGAAAATATTAATACTAGATTATGAGTCTCTTAATTCTGGAACTAATTATCTAGACCTACCTAGAAGAGTTTGATTTTAGCTTGACATTTGCATAAATTGTAGGCATTTAATCTCCACCAAAAATGAATTTGTGATTTGTGTTAGAATGTTTCATCACATATCATTATGTTTTCTTTTAAACCATCATTTTGTGCAATATCAAAAGCTTGTTATTGTGTACAACTTTGTAATTCTCTTTTCATCATGTTGGAACCTATCTCTATTTTATACACTAGGTTTACCTAAAAAATGGAATGGAAAATATGGGTTGACATAACCCTAACCACCCCCTTTTTGAGTGTATGAGTTTTACCTACATTTACAATACTTTAAAGAGGGCTCAAACTACATGTAGTTATCCTAACTAGGTGTATGTGTATTATAGTGATCCTCTATTATATATGCAACCTATAATCTAGATTATGACACTTGATAATATAAAAATGTGACTTGGTCTGGGTGCTTCAGACTTGGATAGGGCATGTTCCTTCTAGTTGAATTTTTATTTGGAATATTTAAGGTTGTTCCTCTCAATGTGTAGATTAATAATAAATTTGTTCATGACAAGTGTTTGATACTTTATAGATATGAACATGCTTAGGCACAATGTGTTTAAATAGATGATTATTTGGTGAACTTCTCATGCAATCAACATGTAAAATGTATGGGACAACCCATAAGAATGATTTAATTTTGGAAAATAATCATTAAATATCACTTAGATTAGTTCAATATAGGTGGGTGAATTAGGTAGTCAAAGTCATTTAAGTATTATAGTATATGTATGAATTATATGAAAGAGTGATATGATGATCAAGGGACATTATAATGAAGATAAAAATTAGATTAGACATAGACTAGGGAATTATTTTAGGTTATCGATAATAAATCTAGAAGACTAGACCCATAGAAGGTAAATGGATAGTAAATAAGGGTGTATACATATGTCATGTATGGTAAAGATATGTCAAGGCTCACATTGTCAAGTGTCTAATACCAAATTTACATATCTAAAAATTCCCCCATTTTATTAGAGTATTAAAAATACTATAGTAAAAGGATAAAAATATTATGTACCTTAGTGTGTAATCACACTTTATCTTTGGGATAAAGTTCCAAGTGTCCAGCTTGATCCATGAAAACCTAAAATTAAACATGAAATAATCAATCTCTATTTATGATATGAAATATGAAATAAAATAGATCAATGAAACATTTAAAATTAGAAGAGCAAGGAAGGAATACACATGTGAGCACATGAACTGTTCTACCCTCTGAAGAATTGGATATTAGGGTGATTATGCCCAAGGAGAATTCAATGGGGTGATTATTCCCCAAATCCAAGTGCCACTGTTAAAACCATGGGTTAGGAGGATGAATTCCCCAACCATAATGTAGAATGAGTAGTGCTTCATCATTGAGTGATACATAACCTCATCCATACTACTCATTTAATTAATCTTCACCTTATAATAGGTTGAATAAAAAAATATGGAGCCCCATACTAGGCTCATATATAAATATGAATAGATTGAATCGACCGATATAGATGGATTTTATATTTAGAATATTATTTTTAGTTCCTTCTGTATGAACTTGAAAATATAAAAATACATGCATGAACAACATTTGTGCCCCATAATCTGATCCAACTATCACAATCTGATATAAAATGTCATAAATATATATGTCACTTTATCCCTAATCTTATAAATATGATAACATGATACTCATGTACCTATAAAATGTCTGCATATGTCACCAAATATGTCTTAATTTGTGTAAACATGTCCCCATATTTGAATGGTTACTCATAATTTGACCTAACTTAAACCCTATAAATCATTTAGTTTGTCCCAAAATCATAATTATCTATGTATGGAGGCTCGAATGTCTATGAAAAGCCAACTAATATGCGCCCCATTTTTAGATGAAGAATGTAACTTGTAAATTACTCATCGTAAAAGAAAAGAGTTAAACACATAATGATCTATAGAAATATGTAAGCATTTAAATTAGATGCTAATATGAGGAGAATATGTCATCATATAATGATTAAATCATCACAACATATATGAAACATGTATCCTAAGGCATACAAGTGTTATGTTAAGACACACACTCACACACCCACACACCCACACACACATATACATATACATATGTATATGTATATGTAAATATATATGTATATGTATAGATATGTGTGTGTGTGTGTGTGTGTGTGTGTGTGTGTGTGTGTGTGTGTGTGTGTGTGTGTGTGTGTGTGTGTGTGTATACACACACACATACACATACATATACATATACATATACATATACATATACATATACATATACATATACATATACATATACATATACATATACATATACATATACATATACATATACATATACTTACACACACACACACACACACACATCCATCACACATGATAGTAATCATCACATATGTAAGCATTGAATAATTAGTTACGTAGGAATATGCATAGTATAGATCATGACACCACACATAATTAGAAATATGTGTGATATGGTTCATGATACCACAAGCTTGATACATAATCTTATATCTATCCACTTATATATATATATATACACACACACATATATAGATCTAAATAGATTGATAGATCTAAGATTGTGTATTGAGTTTGTGGTACCATGAAACATATCACACATTTTTCTAATTATGTGTGGTGTTGTGATCTATACTATGCATATTACTATATGTTTATGTATATGAATATATATATCTATATGCATATATATTAATATATGTATATGTGTGTGTATATATAGAAATACACACACACACATCATAAACCATAGTAATAATCACAAATATATGAACTGAATAATTAGCCACACATGAATATGAATAGTATAGATTGCAACACCACACATAATTATAAATATGTGTGATATGGTTCACGGTATCACAATCTCAATAAATAATATTAGATCTATCCATCTATTTAGATCTGTGTGTGTGTGTGTACGTGTGCATGCGCGCACGTGCATGTGTTTGTGTCTGTCGTATGTCATAGTAGTCATCATAGATATAAAAATTGAATAATTAAATACACAATATTATGTATATTATATATTATGACACCACACATAATTAGAAAGATGTGTGATATGGTTCATGGTACCAAAAGCTCAATAGAAAATCTTATATATATCCACCTGTATGTGCATGATGTCATGGCCATCACACACAAAATATAAAAACACATAATAAAAATAAATTAACACATAGTGTCACACAAGGCAAGAGCCACACATAATGAAAAAACAATGTCACTGAAGGTAAGAGCCACAAATAATACAATAATGACTATCACATAATGAACAATCAATGTCATACAATGAGCAAGTCATATTACATAAGGCAGGAGTTGCATACAATGTAATACACACTCAAGGATCACCTTATGAAAAAGAGAAAAATAATCATGCATGAAGGCATGCAATGCAACACACAATGGTCACACAATGTAACATGCAATAGAAATAAGCATACATAAAAAAAGAAAAACTAGTCTACACTATCAATGTATGTCACCATCGTACATGGTAAAATATAGTATAATTATAGCACTATAAGTAGTATAAGTAAGGTAAACATGTGTAACCAATATAAGGTAGCTGAATATGATCAAAAGAATGGTTTTAAAGAGATGTAACTTGAATAAATGTACCAAAGAGATGCCCCTAGTGTAGGAAGGGTAGATAATAGGTGTAGGAATGTACTACACCTAGATGTCCATGTGATATGAAAAATTTATGTCCTATAACTCACTCATATATACCATGAAATGCATTTGCATATAAAAAATGATATGTAATCTACAATAACATGATAAACAACATAAGTGAAAAAGTGTAAACTATAAATACATGTCATGTATAGGTCCTTATTTTTTATTTTTTCTAAATATTTTATGTTTTTTTGGTATTTTTGATATATATATATATATATTAAGATTTTTTAGTTATGTAATTGCTAAGAAATGATAACATCAATGAGATACTCACATGTAACACCTATATCAAATGTTTTGATGGTCATTATTTTATCAAATTTTGGTGATTGCTTAGATAAGATAAACTATTATGAATTATAATTCTACAAATATGTAATAAATGACATTAACTAATTTGGAACTTAATAAATTTGAAAATATGCTAAATAAGGAAAGTAATAAGGAAACACAAACTTAGCTAGAAAATTGGAATATAGAATAATATCAAAGACTACAACTAACTCAAAAGTTGTGTTGATTGGGCATGGATCTAATACAGGGTTTTGCAAGATCTCTAGATAGGAGCATTGTAATTAGATAGGAGAGAAATGTATTATTTCCCTTTGGGTATGCTAGTTTCTTGCAGGGGATGAATCTCTAATTTTTTTGTGATATACTCACTTTCATCTATGTGTTTTATGGACTGTGTAGGAGCCTATGATCCTTCATAAAAACCATTGTATATCTTCTCCTTCACTTATAACCCTAGATCAATATACCAAGAGGATATATGGAATCATGGGGTATAAGGGGTTAGTGGTTTAAGTTGTGTTTGACCTCAACACCCCCTATGTTGAACATTTCATACATACTAATATTTTTAAGAGGGATGAAACTCTATGTAGTTCTGCTACACTCTTAACCTATGGCATGTCTAAGTATATGTGTGGTTAACTTGTGACTTACATACGTAATATAATATATTGTCACATTTCTCTATATTCTTAGTAAGGTCAGCCTATAGAATAACCATGAATAAGTAGAGTATATATAAGAGGTAGTTACTAGTATGTGAATACCATATTGTGAATTTTGCTCTTATTACATTTTTGTGGAGGTTTCCCCCTTGAAGTGGATCCATTATATTTATCAAAATTTCTACTTTTCTATAAATTATTATTGTGAATCTATTATATTTTCTCTCATTTCTTTGATATATTATTTTACTATGTGAACATCTAAGTAATTTCATTACAAATGGCATCAAAACTTTTATTTAGGCAAGTTTATATGATGCTAATTTTTTTTGATCTAGTGTTGCATGTCTCCTACAAGATGAAGGATTGAAAAAACATAACTTGTAGTCCAAGAAGAATTTTAATTTTTCCATCACTACAGTATTGTTTGAAGTGTTTTTTTTTAAATAGTAAAAAAAATCTAGAAATTTTGTAACCTTTTACAAATTAGCAATCAATGGATTGATCTATGTGAGATGATTACAATGGTATATTCTACTGGTATAATTTTTGGGTTGAAAAAAATTCACCCTTATGCATAATAACATTCATTGAATTCATCTTAGTGAGGTGGTTGCAATGGTACCATCTATGGATACATTTTTTTGGGGGCCAAAACCCTCCCAACATTTATGCATGGCTAGTGCTAACACTCATGGACATAGGAAAGGGAAATAAACTCCTAAAACTACTCATAAAGACAACATGGAATACAAAACTTCTAATCCATATATCTTGTAGGTGGTTTAACAACTTAAATTAGAGTTACATGGCATGGTGTATAAATATGATCTTGATGTAGTTAAAGGGGACATCATAGGGATGACACGGGACCTATATGGCTTGCAAGATCCATTACAACAAATACTTGGGTAATTATCTAAATTTTTAGCTCAAGTTTTGTAAAATAACCTTCCACCACTCAAGTTTGGATCTCCTCCTCCAAATAATCACACCACTAAGTGGAGTTGTGCAAGTTTTATGGTAATGATCCACTCACATGGATCATTCAAATTGAAAATTTATTTGATCTACATCAGACTTCATGTTTGTAAAAGGTGTTCATGGCTTCTCTATATTTGAAACTAGAGCAATTCATTTGGTATCAATGATTGTGTGATCAAAAGAAAAATAAGGGTCTATTGGTTCTTAGTCTATATTTTCTAAGGAGATATAGCTCCACTATCATAGTAATGTCTCAAAAAATGACTTTAAATAGGTAGTTAAACTTTGTTTGATAGGGACTATAAATATTATATTCATCAATTTTATAATCTCTCCTTATGTGTGACAAACATAACTAAGTAAAATTTGATTGAATTATTTTTGGGTGGCCTCAAAGATAATATCCAATGGAGGTTTGCATGTTAAATTCTAGGTCAATATCTGAAGCCATCCCAAGGGCATGTTTAGTATAGGAAAAATATATGATCAAACAAATACCTTTTTATAATATCCATGAAAACACTTTCCTAGCACCATCATTTCCTCAGCCTACCAGATTAACCCCTCAACAAATTGAGGATAAACATGTGAAAGGTTTATGTTTTGTATGTGATAACAAATGGAGAAAAGGACACCACTATGCTAAAAATAAGTTGTTTTACATTGAAGGTGCAAATGAGGATGATGAAGATGATGAGGCCTTAGGGGTAGGATTGGATGAACCCAAGGACAAATCTAAATATTCTCAACCTACTATTTCCTATCATGCACTTTCATGTATTAGTACTCCTTAAACTCTTAAGGTTATAGGTTTCCTCAAGAAATAGAAGGTGGCCATGTTGATTGAATCTAGGAGTACACACAACTTCATCAATGATAAATTATCTACTCTTTGAAACTATTTCATTTACCCAAATCTAGAATTTTAGGTCATGATTATAGATGGTGGTACCATCAACTATTATATCAAATTTCATAGTATTAAGCTTATTATGGGAGACTACCTATTAAATTATCCTATGTTTTTTATTCCCATGAGAGGGGTTGACATTATTTTGGGAGTGCAATGGCTCACCACTTTAGGCACTATTGAGATGAATTTATAGGAACTATTCATGTGCTTCCATTCAGAAGGCTAGATAGTTGAATTTCATGGACTACAGGCTAAATCTTCATAACTAGTTAGCTCCCATAAAATGACAAAGATTCTTAGAAAAGGTGCTAAAGGATTTATGGCAAGCTTGTTTTCCATAGAGGTTCAACCAACCAATGAGTCTACCCATCCCGATTTACAAATGGTGTTGGATGACTATTTTTTTTTTTTTGGTGACATGCCAACAAGACTTTCACCTAGCCGAGGGCATGATTATGCCATTAGACTACTTCTTGAAAATACACCACTCAACATTAGAACCTATAGGTATCCCTATGTCCAAAATAATGAAATTAAAAATATGATATAAGGGATGTTGAAGGTAGGAATCATTTGGCACAACAAAAGAAGATATTCCTCCCCAGTGGTCATGGTTTAAAACAAAGATAAACGTTAGAGGATGTCCCCAAACTATAGATACTCAATAATTACACCATAAAAGATAAGTTTCCTATTCTAGTAATTGATGATTTTCTATATGAATTGCATGGTAATATTTATTTTACCAAGTTAGATCTTTGGTCTGGGTATCATTATATTTGAATCCATGAAGAGGACACACCTAAAATAAATTTTAGAACTCATGAAGGCCATTATGAGTTTATGGTCATGCCTTTTGGCCTTAAAAATACACCATTTACATTTCAGAGTTTGATCGATATATTTTTTAATTTATTTTTGAGAAATTTTATGTTGGTGTTTTTTATGAGATCTTAATTTAGAACAAAAATTGGGAAGACTATTTGAAGCATGTGAAATAGGTATTCTCAGTTCTGAAAAAACATCAAAGTTATGCCAAACCTTCAAAATATGCTTTTGGAATTTGAGAGTTGGAGTACTTGGGTCACATTATTTCACATGAAGGATTAAAAGTTGATCCTAAAATGATCCAAATGATGATGGAGTGGTAGGTTCCCAAGACCCTCAAGAACCTTGGGGATTTCTAAGGCTAACTAGTTACTATAAAAAAATTTCAAAAATTATGGTGGTATTGCATCCCCACTCACATCTTTATTGAATAAAGACTCCTTCCAATGGGCTGATACAACTACCAAGGCATTTGAATAATTGAAAATGACTATATACACCACTCTAATTTTGGCTACTCATGATTTTTTAAATTTTTTTATTATGGAATGTTATGCATCATAATAAGGCATGAGGTTTGTAATAATGCAAGAAGGCACACCACTTGCATTTGAGAGTCACCAACTAAAGGGAAAAAATAGGCTAAAGCTAATCTATGAGAAAGAGATGATGGCTATATTTCATGTAGTCAAACAATGGAGACCTTATCTGATGGGTCATCACTTTAAATTAAATATTGATCATAATAGCCTCAAATATTTTTTGGAACAATGAATATATTATGAAAAACTACAAAAAATAGTGACTTAAATGTTAGGCCATGATTTTTAAATAGTTTACAAGAAAGTAAAATATAATGTGGTGGTAGATGCACTATCCTAGAGGGATGAGTCAGTTGAGGCATTGCTATGCACAATGACCATTTGGTAGGTAAATTGGCTAGAGCAAGTAAAATCAAAATAGGAGAATGATAGTGCTACCCATGATTTGATTCAAAATCTTTAGTAAGGTTCTAGGGAATCTAAAAATTTTACATGGAAGGGAAATACATTATGGTATAAATATATATTATACCTATGTAAGCATTGTCTCCTCAAACATAAAATCCTTCAAGAATAGGAGGTTACTCAGGATTTTTGAAAACATGTCATAGAATCAAACAAAATTTATTTAGGAAGGAATCAAGGGGGATGTCTAGAAATATGTGGCTGAATGCATGGTATGTCAATAACACAAAGGTAAAATCATTAAGACCTCAAGTCTTATGTATCCTTTATCCATCCCTAGCTAATGTTGTTAGGAGGTTTCCATGGATTTCATTATTGGGTTACCACAATCTGAGGTTAAAAAATGTTATCATGGTAGTTATAGATCAACTCACCAAAGTATGCTCATATTTGTTCCTTATCATAAGTAATTATTACCAATACAATAACTTTTACTTTTCTTAATATAGTTTAGAAATTGCATGGCACTCCAAAGATAATAGTAGGTGATCAAGATCCCATATTTACTAGTAATTTTTAGACTAGATTATTTGAATGTTTAGGCACCTAGTTGGATCATAGCTCATCCCATCACCCTCAATCTTATTGATAAATAGAGGTAGTCAATATATTTATATAAGGGAATCTCTATTATTTTGACAAACTAGATAAATGGGTTTACTAACTACTATTTATTGAATGATGATATATCATTATTGTTCATAATTAATCCAAAATGTCTCCCTTTATGGCCTTGTATGGATATCTCCCCCAATACATCACTTAAAATTTGAAGGTCCATCCCAATGTTTTATCTACTGAGGGACACATTCACCATCAATAGGAGGCACTTTCCAGCTTACAAGAAAAATTAGTCATGACACAAAAACAAATGAAGTAACAAGCAAATCAACACTGTAGTGAGTAGTATTTTGACATAGGTGATTTGGTCTTTGTATGATTACAACCATATAATAATGTCTCTGAAGCAACAAAAAAATGATAACAAGTTATCTTATAATTATTATGGCCCTTATCAGATCTTGCAAAAAATTGGTATTGTGGCCTACAAGTTGAAATTTCCCCAATCCACTCGCATACATATGATATTCCATGTATCTTTTTTGAAGAAGGTAATTAGACATATAATTTCTACTCAAACTGATTTAATTGAATTGGATGAGGAAGGTAGGGTTATTTTTGAGCCTAAATAGATCCTTAAAACATGCATTGAACAACTATGGACCAGAGTGATTAAGGATTATTTGATAAAATAGAAGAATCAATATTATGAAGATGCAACATGGAAGGATGAAGCTTTCTTGTAGCAACATCAAATGTTGATTCAACATTGAGTAAAACATTGTTCTAAAGGGGAAGGGCATACTACACCCTTAACATATGCTGTGTATATGGATATGTTTGGCTAACTTATGCCTTACATACCTATTAAATTATATTATTACATTTTTCTATGTTCTTAATAAGGTTGGCCTATAAAATAACCAAGGATAAGTAGAGTATATATAGGAGGTAGTGGTTTGTATGTGATTATCATATTGTGAATTATACTTTTATTTCATTGTTGTGAAGCTTTCCCCTCAAAATGGCTTAGTTATATTTATCAAAAATTCTACTTTTCTATCAATTATTGTTGTGGATCTATTATCTCTACTCTCATTTTTGCAATATATTGTTTTACTATGTGAACATCTAAGTTATCCCATGTCTTGGTGGTGTGTGTGAAAAACTGGTGAAAAATGTTAAATGTTAGTGCAATCCTAGTATGATTGAGTGCTTCAACCTTGAATTGTGACTTTAGAAGTCTATTTAGACTTTAGCTCAAGGTTACTATGGCTGTATGTAATCAAAATTGGGAGAAATAGGGAATTTTCTCTTAATGTGCAATTAGAATTTTGGTTATTTTCAAATTGGAATCTTATTGTGTGTAAAATGACTTGAAATGTGTATTTATAATGATCAATAAAGAATTTATTTGGATGGGTTTTTTTAAACTTGTGAGACAACATGTTAGGTGCTTTTTAATTTGATTAGTTAACTATGATTTGGTAAGAGGACAACAATAATGGAAATGGACACTCTTTGGGAGCATTGTTGTCTAAATAATGCATTGTTAACTGCTCTGAGAGTATGGAACAATATGTGGATAATCCTAAGCTATTTTACATGAGGAATAGGGAAACTTTGGAATCATTAGTTTGCTTATATGAATGGGTCATCCATGTAGGATAATGAAGGAAATTATTCAAAAGGATATGGAATAAGGCATGAGCTAAGTGTGTAAAAAGGGTGGTCACAAGTGCCTTGTTCTAGCTTGAATATTGATTTATTTTCCTACATTCCCCCCCTTTATTTTAGTAATGCAACAAAGTGAAAGTACTAGATTAAAAAGAAAATTTGGTACTTAAACTTACATATGAAGTGCAGTCTTGAATATAGGCCACAATGTTAAACTATGATTCATATAAACCTGTAATGAAACATGCATAAATTAGTCTTTATGATAAAAATAAAGAATTAAAGACAATAAAAAAATATAGATCTAATAACAAGGAATGAATACACTTGATTGGATATGTGACCCATTGGGTTTTATAGAAATTGGTAACTATAGAGGGTAAGACCCTTGAAGATTTATTCTTCATTGAATAGTTTGGCTTAGACTGTGCATGCCTTAATCCTCATTGAAAGGTGAGTGTGATTAAGAAATCAAGGTGTGCTTGAATTCATCATTGCATATCCAAAGTGGAAAATTAGTCTTTTTGGAATCCATGTATGAATTCTAATATTTTATCTCATGAAAAAATTGATGCAAAAAGGTGAACCAACCATTGTAGATAGAATAAGGTTTATTTATAGTGAAAAATTGGTGTAAAACAAATAGTATGATTTGGGTCTACTATATACAATGTGAAGAATGCCAATCCATCTATGAAATAGGTGCAAAAATTGAGTAAGGAGGTAATCATATGTCATGTAAATGCCCCCAACATGATATATTAAGTATATAGATTATGAGACTGAGTAATAATAACTGAAATCATAAGTAACAACATGTGTGATAATGTGAATAACATGTCACACATGATGCCCCAAAAGTAAGAAAATTAGAGACAAAATTAATTATATTGCTAGAGATAGTGACTGGGTACTTGTTAACTATTATGTATTGTCTGAGATTTTGAGAATATCTAAAAGAGACTATTTTCTACTTACCAAGACAACAACACACTATTTTAGATAGAAGTAGGTTGTACCCTTGCACAAATGTAGATATCCTATCTAAAATATCCCTTTGGGTTTTTTATGAGTGAGTGTTCAACCTAGCCAATTGTATAATACCTATTTTATTTTATCTATAGCTGCACTATAGATGCTAAGTCTCTAAGCCAGGGCATTGTGTATGCCCCTTATTTTGAGGTGAGTTGTGAAGCAACACAATAATTTATTTCAAAATAAAATAGTTATATGAGTGATGTTATGAAAATATGTAAGTCTAAGTAATAATGATAACTTGGAGAAGCATGGCATCATCATACACAAACTAAGTAAAGAGTTGTAATGTAAGATGCATGTGAAAACAAGCATACATAATGACATTGTCTAGATAAATGGTAGCATTGAATAACATATACAAGTGATCTAACTCAATATGTATTGATGAAATAAAGAAACTTTTGGAGGGATACATGATATCCAACATTACATCAAAAGGTAGGGAAGATGCATGATATCCATCATGTCATAAAAAATCAGCAAATTGAGTAAACAAATGTCATGGCCATGACACACAAACATAAAGAGTACACACAAAACACACAAATAATGCAATAGAAGGCCAAGGGGTCACATATAAGAGACATGTTCAAATGTCACTCATACACATAAAAAGATACAAAGAAGGCTTTGAGCCACACATAAGGACATTTTGAAATGTCCACAAGCAAAAATAGATAATACACACAAGATATGAAGTGAGAAAGCAAACATGAATGAATATATGTATTAGATAAACATAATCCATTCATAATGCCACTATATTCAGTAACTTAGGTATCTAGTGAGATATTAGTGTGTAGGTAAGTGAACGATATTGATAGATGTTATGCAATGTAAATAACTGAGATATGAACAATAGGGGATGGCCAAAGAAGGATAAAACTTGTATATAAGATGACCCTAGTGAGGTTGATGATGCATATACAAGATATAATAGGTTTGTGTCTTTGTTATATCTAAAAACTAATAGCTTGTGCTCACTCAAATAGGATCAGTGGAATAGGACAATGTGTGGTACTCTTGTTTGAAAAGGTAACTTTTGTCTTTTTGTAGTTTCTAAGTTTGAGGTAGTGAAATAGCCTTTAACTAGTTCTATTGAAGTATATATGATATGAAAATGGATATAAATAATTATTGAATAACTGGTATACACATTGACTGATGTAAATAAACTAAACATAAACATGCATAGGTATTTATTTTTATTTTTTTGGAATATTTTACTTTTTTTTTAATAATTTTGCATGTATAAATTGAAAAAATAAAAAGGATACTAACCAATGACTCCCTCAAGATCCTTAACATCAATATATATTGTATAAAAAAAAGGAATGGTGACCTCTGGCAAATGAAAAGTATCACACATTGACATAGGTTCTATATCATTTCCATATTCATATTCTACACAATCAATATCATTAGGAGCATACAAATTTATAGTATTATAATCATCATCATATTAATTTTTAAATTATGGAATGCCACTCTTGTCTTTGTTTACATATAGATATGTAAAACCAACTACCCCATATTGTGGTATTAACTTTGTTGATTTCTCTTTTGTAATATGCATAGTATCATTGTCCTTTACTAATATTCCATTAGTTATATATATGTGTATGCTAGTTGAAGATATGATTTATTTTTGTTGTTTTTTTATCTAAATATATTCCTTCTTTAAAAACAGATGTGACATTACCTTCACGATTAAATGATATGTAACCTTTGTTTTTATCAATCATTACTCCTACTAATTTTACCCATGCTCATCCAAACATAACATTGTATGCACTTAGATTTGAAATAACATGAAAATTAAGATAACACTCTTTTGAAGTAAATGAAACTCTTAATTTAATTAATCTCATACATGTTATATGTGAACTAGTTTGATCTAAGCATTGAATCTTATTTTCAAGAGATATAAGAAGTGACACAATTTTTTTTTATTTCCTAATAGTTCATAACCCTAACATCTATAAATTACCCACCATATATATGAGCAGTGATAGTGAAAGGCTCTTGATATGAGGAGAGACTTGTAATTTCTTCCTTTGTAACTACATTTCAAATATTAGCTTTTGTAAGCATTTATTGCTTTAGAAAATCTGTTTTTAGAAACCCTCTTTTAATAATTTTTTTTACTTATCTTAAATTTGATTTTGAAACTTCTCTTTTAGTGATTGCACTTTTCCTTACTGTAACTTTTGATTTTCAAATTATAACTTTTGTAATTTTTCTCTTTTAGCTTGTGCCTTTTGTAATATTACTTTCTCTAATTTTGCCTTTTGAACCTTTTCTTACTCTAAATTATCCTTTAGTATCCATATTTGTTATCTTTAATCTTTTTGTACTAATTCTTATTTTGCCACTTGATTATTTTCCCTTGTTCTACTGTAGGTTGTTCAATTTATGTATGTGCTATAGGATCACCACTATCAATAATACTTTCTATTTTATTCTTCAAATCCAAATAACTATCTGTATGATGCCAATGCATTCTATGATATGCACAATAATATTTTGATCTCCTTAGAAGATGTATAGGAGATAATTTGATCAACTTATTTTGAAGCATTTCCCTTAAAATTTCACTTGAACTCTTATTAGCCTTTTTCAGACTTTTTGAATCACTTGTTGTAGTTATATTATTTTATAGCTCACCATTTTGATATGAAATATTGCTAGGATCAAAATTGTTAGATGAAGATACAAAGACATGATTAACACTAACACATTCTAGATTCTTTGCATATGTGATCTATTTTTCCCATGATGTAATCCTTTAACTGATATACTAATTTTGATTTTTTAACTATTCTATTAACTTGATTATAATGATGATTTGATCCTTAAGGGCTTCAGAAGCACAAACCTAGGTACTTGTGATGTAATATGCAAAGAGACACCTCAAGATGATATGTGATAGGTGGATGGATTTGAGGAAGGACATGTTGGTTACCTTATTTTGACACTATAAGATGGCCTACCTTACTCTTTGGAGTAGTGATAACATAGACCTATTTAGATGGAAAGTATTTATCACTCTCTTAAGGGTTAGGAGGAGGAAGATATTCCTTTTATCCATTTTAAATTTTCTAAAGAATAGATGAGAACAAGGGGAAAGAAATATATGAATGTTAACAAAAAATCCAACATGATTAGGATTTTTTTTAAAATTTGAAATCCTAACATAAATTTTAGACAAAAAACCTAGGGAAATCTAGGGCTTGAAATATTCAATCAAAATATGGGTTCACTAATATTTTTTTATCAAATTTTGGAAAATTATGAAACTAATTGCTTAGATAAGATAAACTGCTATGTAAAATCAGAATGCTACAAATATGAAATAAATGACAATGATTTGGAACTTAATAAGTTTATAAATATTATAAATAAGGAAAGTACCAAGGAAACACAAAATTATCTATAAAACTTTAATTCATAACTATATTAGGGACTAAAACTTACTAGGATGTTGTGTTGACTAAGTGGGAATATGATACAGGGTTTTATAGGATCACTAGACAAGAGTGTTATATATGGATAGGAGAGTAGTGTTTTTTTGTCCTTAGGGAGTGATAGTATCCTATAGTGATGAAGCTCTAATTTTTTTATGACACGTTCACCTTCGTTTGTGTGTTATGTGCACTATGCAAGAGCCCACGATCCTTTACAAAAACCAATGTATATATTTTCCTTTTATTGTAACCCTAGCTCAATAGACCAAGAGAAAAAATGCAATCATGGGTTAAAAATAGGTTAGTAGCTGAATTTGTGCTTGACCTCAACACCCCCAATGTTGATCACTACCTACATATTAATACTCTAAAGAGGGATCAAACTGCATGTAGTTTTCCCATGCTATGGTGGTGTGTGTGAAAGTCTGGTGAAAAATGTTAAATGATAGTGAAATCCTAGTGTTATTAAGTTATTCAACCATGACTTGTGACATTATAAGTGTATTCAAACTTTAGATAAATGCTACTAGGGTTGTCTATAATCATAATTGGGAGAAATAGAATATTTTCTCTTAATATGCAATTAGAATTCTGGTGTTTTTCAATATGAAAGCCTCTTATGTGTAAAATGACTTGAAATGTGTATTTATAGTGAAAAATAAGGAATTTATTAGGATGAGTCTTGTTAAAAATTTGGGACAACCTGTTAGATGCTTTTAAATTTGAGAAATTAGGTTCTATTTAGTAGGAGGACAAGAGTGGTGGAATTGGACACTCTTGGGGAGTGTTGTTATCCAAATAGGGTGTTGTTGTCCTATGAACACAAATAACTGATATACGAGTATGGAAATTTTTTTGGATAAGATTATGATATATTTTTAGGACATTATGAAATAATTGGATTGATTATAGGAATGGGTCATCCACATAGAATAATGAAGGAAAGTGGTTAAAAGGTCATAGAATAATGCATGAGTTAAGTGTATGAAAATGGTGGTCACAAGTGCATTGGTTTAGATTAAATTTTAATTTATGTGTCTACAATCACCTAATATGAGTGAGTAGTGATAGATATATCTATATCTAAATATAAAAAGTGATCTCATGTTGTATTATATGCATCATCATGACTTATAGGATCATGTGTATGATGAGTAGTCTTAATACTCATAGTATATTGTGGAAACCAATCTATAGTAGAAATGTGTGCTTGTGTTCATTGTGAAGCATGTGAAGATATGTATAACACTAACTTAGGATGTGATGGAGTAGATGATGACTATTATGCATCTTGAATAGGCCTTTAATGTAATGGTTATTAAATCATTTATCATCTATGAAAGTTAATTACCTTCCTATGAAATATCTACACATAATGAACCTTAATAGGTTGTATAATTGATTGTGGTGGTGGTGGGGATGGAGGAAAAAATGACTTTAAATGAATATGATACTTGTATAGATTACCAAAAATTATAACCACCTTGTTTCCATGTGTGTACTTCACACATCTATGTACTGAATATGGTACGACACATAGTTTATGTATCCAAGGACATCCTAACAACATGTGAAATCCCATTTACTTAGTTGGACTAAGAATAAAGTAGAAACTACAAGAAGGCCCACCTTAAGTGGTGGCATGATACTCCTAAAAGGGTTATGTCTCTTTTCATCATATCATTTGACTATCTTTGTTGTATCCATCAATTTTTCATGTGTATAGTCAAGAATAATAAGGAGTGTCATAGTTTAAACTATTTTTACTTGATTCATTGTCTACCATGACACTATGTATAGGGTATGAGTCAATGTAAGCACATATAAATAATGATGTATAACAAGACTCATAATACATAATGTCACTATCACAAACATAGGTGTAGGTATATGCACATATATGCTTGTAAGTGTATAAATAACAATGTCTAGTGGATCCTCATATGTCGAAGGAGGAGGATGTGCATTGTAAGTCATATGACCTCAAATTTAGTCTTTGTTTCTATTTCCAAATGATTTAAAAAGGGATTGGAAAATATTTTCAATTTCACATTCCCATTAGGTTGTGGCACTTAATCATTTATGGGTGTACTTATATAATTAAGCTCACTAATATTATCATCAATGAGATATTAAATCTTATGTCATAGTGAAAATCATTTATTTTTAGAGTGTCTCACCCATATATGATAATCACCATATGAATTTATGTCATATCCCTTGGGTAGAGGCATACTCATATCAATGCATTTTTGGGGAAGAAGAGATATAAGGTTACACTTGATTAACTTATATAAAATCTTATGATGAGGTTCTGGTAATCATGAAAATTCACTCCTTTGTGAAGTAGGATAAATTGGTTAGTAGGCTATGACACTACATTAATTTTTACCTTTTCCCCATTATTAGTATCATTTGTTTTGGACTTATAAATTGGTTTGCTTTGAAAATTTATTGTTAGAGTAGTTAGAGTATTAACCACATAATTTAGTTTATTAATAAATATGAGTTTAACTTCTTAATCCTTAACTATATGACACAAGTCATCAAATGATTGAAATATATTAAGTATAATAAAATCATGTAGAGTAGATAACAAAGTTTACTTGAATATATATTGTAACTCATTTTTACCTATAGGATTTATCATCTTAATGAGCTTGGTATTGTACTTGAATGTATCATCACTTATTGGTTCATTTGTGTCCTTGATTAAGATTTTAAATTTGGGAATTACATAATTTATCACTAATATTGATTGAAAAATGTGTTAAAAAATGATTGGCTAAAAGATAAAATGCATGAATCAATCATAATGGAAGGTCATAAAAACATTGTAAATCATACTTAAGACTTCACAAAAATAACTCAGTCAATAACTTATAATTGGAAGAATATTATAAACATTTACATGAAATGTTCTTAGGTGTTTATCTAGTTCAAATTTACCATCATATAATTTAAGCTTAGTATAAACTTGTCATTGGAAGCATAATCTAAACATTCCGAGTGAAAATCTCTTAGGTGTTTCTTTAGGTCATCTTTACCATCATATAATTTGAGATTAGGAGCTATGAACATGTAGGTAAGGGACATGTTGAAATTTATTGGGCCAATGGGAGTAGTCCTTGAAAATCAATTAGATGAATCATTGTAGAAGAACCCTACTTTAATTGAAACACCTTATCCTGAATATCTTGAATAATCTACATGAGGGATTGTGAAGTAGGCATGGATGATGATATCAAATGAGTGGTGATCATAGGAGGTATATAAGTCTAATGAGTAGGGATAGGAACTGAAATATGATGAAAATACTATATTTACCCAAAATAGGAATGGGCATCACTTTTGTAACCATAGGTGTATAAATAGGAATAGTAGAAGTGGTAGTAGTGGTCTAAATACTTATTGTAGAATCAATACCTCTAAAAGGTTGATTAATATCATGGAAGGAATTATGTTTTTACTCATATTGTATATGCTTACATCTAAATTTAAATGTTAAACTAGTCTTAAAAACTTTAAAAATATCACTCAAGGCTCTATTCTTAAATTCTTGATCCTATTATTCTAATTATCTAGATCACCTATAGCCCATAGTGTGTTTTAAATTTGATATATATCCTTCACTATCAATTAAAAATATCTAAAAACCTTATATGTGTTGATGTGTTTTCAATTATGTCCCTAATGTTTCCAAGGGTGTCCATGAATTAATATGTATACATGGTTCTCAATGACAAAGTGAGGCTTAGTGATCATGCATGGATCCTGCTGTGTTTGCTTGGTTAGGCAAGTTGATGGATGTTAGTGATGTGTTGACCATGTCTAAGGGTTCATATGAGGGTTAAAGAGTGTTTGGTTTAATTATGTAAGTGAAATGAATCCATTTAAATAGTCTTGTGAAGGTCTAGGCTATCTTAGTCATCTTGGTAGAACTTGAGTTAACAGATTGATGATGTGAGAATTTGAACATGTGAAGGTGTCAAAAGAAAGTGGTCACATGGGTTTATTGATATTTGTTCCTATAAAATGTGTTTAAAATTTATGGTCTTTACATGATGTATATATAAATTTATGGTAGTTCAAAGTTGGTCTCCTAGGTAAAATTCACTAGTCTCCATATTCAAAATTGCATTAAAAAGTGACCATTGGAATCAAATATTTGAATTTACAGAGGAAAACTAGTCTGCAATATTTTGTTAATAACTTTTGATGATGAATGAATTTTATGGTGGTATAAAAATAAAAGTGGTATATAACTTCAAGGTAAATCCAAGAAAAATGATGTGGAGGTTTGAATAGTCATAAATTTGCATTTATTATGGTTCAAAGTTGATTGAGGGTTTGACTATCTTCTATAAGTGATCGAGAAGGATGTTTGAGTTTTTATTGATAGTGTTTGGATGTTTAAAAGTGAATTATATATTAGGGAGTGTTGTATACTCCCTAAGGATAATCTATATGGATTTTTGAGGTTTTAACAATCCATATTCAGTATGAACAATTGCTTACAAGTTGACTATTTGTTCATTCATGGTGTTTTCATGTACAAGGCAAAGGTTTGATAGGTTTTGCATATGAAAATGTGTGTAGTGATGAATGTAATAATTTGAGGATGGATTAGGGGTAATGTGTCATGGACCTATGTGATTTAAAGTTTTCTTGTTTTCTTAGTTTTGCTTGATGAAGTGCTAAAAGGATGAATAGGTCTCCATGGACCTACAAGGGCTTCTTAGGCCTAATTGAAAGGTGTTGTTGCTTAAAGGTGATCTATAAAAGCTATGTATGACATATGTAGGTGAAATTTATCTTATTATAAGTGTTATATAATAATTAAGGGTTATGGTATGTCTTATGGCTGACCAAAAAGGTGATGATCTTGGAGGCTCTATAAAAAGCATAAACAAAGATGAAGGTTTTTAGAGTTGACTAGTGAAGAAAAGAGAAGGGTGAGAGTGATTGGTGAATGAATTGAAGAGAAGATAAATGTGAGGAATATGTGTTTGACATATAGGTCATATTTTTGATGTTATGTCAATGTTTTTTCAGGGTTAAAGACTGAAGATGAGTGAAGAGGTGTAGAGTGATCCAAAAGGTTGTTTTTGATGCATTGCTTGTGTGTGAAGGCTTGAAGAAGCTTGAAGGGTTGAAGAGAGTTTATATTTATTATTTATCCATAAAATTAAAAAAAAATAATATCTATATAGGTTTTTATATTAGAAGGTGTTGTGTGGGTGCTCAACATCTAGGACAAGTGGGTGTTTGTTCATGCTTAGGGGCTGGTGCTCCTTGTGAAGTGGGTGCTTCACTAAAGTATCTTGTTTGTAAATATATTATAGGAATGTAGTCAAATTATTTTCAGACTTGAGATTAGGTTTTATTCCCCATGAGGGTCTCCCACATAATCCATGTGTTATGTGTGTTGATCTTGCATAATTTCCTTTATTCCTTGTAATAACTAGTTTATATGCTTCATGAATGCTTTTGTTGATTGGTTAAGAATTTGAATTTTTGGAATTAGAATTGAATTGATTGCATCACTAATTCAACTCACATCTTAATGATTTTACCTATAATAATTGGTATCATATCCATACCTTCTTTTCAAGTTTAACCACTTGAAGGTGATCATAGGTACGATGGATGATCAAGAGGCTGAGACATATCTTCAAGGTGAACTAGTATGTGCCTTATTAGAGATCAACTATCTAGATGAATATAATGAAAGATTGAAGAACAAAAAAGGAATTAAAAATTTAGATCTAACTTCCTTAATATATTATGATATTAATGAAATCATTGACGGTGTGAAGACACAAATAGATAAACTAGCAGCAATAGTTAAGAATTTGTACGACATGATGGATAAAGGCTTGAATAAAATATTGGATCATTTGAAAGGTAAATATATGACATATATAGATGTGCTTATATCTAAAAATAAGTAGAATCTGATCTCTAATAAAGAACTTAACGATGAAAATTCTTGTGTTTTAGATGGTCAAGTAAAAGGAATGTCTAACATGAATTACTATAGTTATGTTTTCAATGGGTACTGTTACACTTGTAATCAATATGGTCATAGATATAGGGACTATTCTTTCTCTTCAAAGAAAATAAATAGGGTTCTATGCTACAACTGTAACTAACAGGGACATATAGCTAAGTACTATAAGAGCACCTATTGGAAAAAGGACATACAAGTCATTGACACCATTAAATGGTTCAAGGAAGACAAATCCAAGATTGAAGAATAGAAGAAGTAGAATTTAGTTAGTGAACCAAAGGAAGAGTCAATGTTTGTTCAAATTGCCTTACGTGCTCAAGAGGATGAAAATAAGAAATGATACATAGACAGTGGATGCTCAAGTCATATGATGAGAGACAAGAGCAAGTTTATCTCTCTTAAAAACACAATTTAGGTTTAATGAGATTTGGTAACAATAATTCTACTAATATAGTTGGCAAAGGGTCTGAAAGTTTGGATAATGATCATACTAGAAATGAAAATGTTTTATATATGGAAGGTTTGAAACACAATATTCTAAGTGTTATCTAAATGTGTAATCAAGGAAATGTTATTATTTTTCATGATTAAGGATGTGAAGTGATAAGATCCAAGTTTGGAAAATTAGTTATAAATATTCACAAGATAGATAACAACTTGTATGTGTTTCATGAATCCAAAAGGGAGGATTGTTTCATGAATTAATTAAAGGAAATCTAGATTTAGTATAAAATACTTAGACATCTAAATTTTGACAATTTGGCGAGGATTAATTCAAAAGGATGTATGCCTAAAATCACTAATATTCCTGATACTCTTTTCAAGGCATGCCTTCATAGGAAGCAAACCAAGAGAAGCTACAAATCTAAGGAGAATTCCACCATAATACCATTGGAATTGATCCAAACTAATCTATATGGACCTATAAGATCTCAAAGTATTCAAGGTAACAACTATTTCATGCTATTAATTGATGACTTTACTAGGATGACTTGTATATATTTCCTTAAAGAGAAATCATAAGCTTATGTAAAGTTTAAAGAATTAAAAGCTCTTGTTAAAAATTAAGGATCAAAAATCAAGTGTGTGAGATAAGACATAGAAGGTGAATTTTTGTCTTATGAGTTTGATACTTTTTGTGAAGATCAAAGGATTAGAAGATAATATTCTACTTCTAGGACACCCCAACAGAATAGGGTAGTTGAAATGAAAAATAGAACTATCTAAGAGATGAGTAGAACCATGCTTCAAGATTCTAAATTATCAGATGGTTTTTGGGAAGAGGCTATTAATACATTAGTTTACATCTTAAACAGATTCTAAGTTAGAGTAAATGGTGATAAGACTCCATATGAGCTATGGAAGAATAAGAAAGCTAATGTCAAACATTTTAGAGTGTTTAAAAACAAGTGTTTTATCAAGAGCAATGAAGAAATTCTTGGTAAATTTGACTCAAGGTCTGATGAAGGAATATTCTTGGGTTATTCCTCCATAAGTTCTACTTATAGATATTTCAATAAGAGACTCCACAAGGTTGTTGAGAGTTCTAATTTTAGAGTTGAAGAGGTAGGTGAAATCAAAAAGCCTAACTTATAGATAAATGAAACTATAAATATCCTTAATTCAAATAATGAAAGCATATCTAATCAATCAGATGATGAAGAGGAAGAGGTAAGATAAGACACTAAAGCTCCATCTAAGAGAATATAAAAGGATAATCTAGTTTCTCAGGTAATTAGAGATGTGAATGTTAGTTTATAAACTAGAATGAGAATGTTGATCAATCCAAATCAACAAGACACATCTCTATTATCTAAGGTTGAACCTAAAAAATTATTGGATGCTAGCAAAGATGAAAATTGGACATGTGTAATGGATGAAGAACTTGATGAAATAGTAAAAAATGAAACATGGGATTTTGTACCTAGGCCAAAAAACAAAAATGTGATAGGAACTAAAGGGGTATTTAGAAATAAGATGAGTGAGAAAGGAGAGGTGACAAGAAACAATGATAGACTGATGTGTAAAGGATATGCTCAAGTTGATGGGATAGATTTTGGTAAGACATTTTCTCTTATAGAAATAATGGAAGTAATTAGACTCTTCGTATCATATACAAGCTTCAAAGGTTTCAAAGTTTACCAAATAGATGTGAATTCTGCATTTTTAAATGGTAACTTAGATAAAGAAGTCTATATTGAGATACCTAATGGTTTTTCCATGACAAGTAACCAAGATTATGTTTGTAAACTAAAGAAGGATTTATACAGTCTTAAACAAGATCTTAGAGCTTGATATGATAGATTCGACAAGTATATATTGAGCCAAGGATTTAAAAGAGGGGTAGTTGATAGTAATTTGTACTTTAAGATAGATGACACTCATTAATTACTTTTGATAGACTATGTTGAGGACATAGTTTTTGGATCTGATAATGACAACAAGAGTAGAGAGTTTTTAGATGCTATGAATACTGAGTTTGAAATGTCAATGTTGGGATAATTTTTTTTCTTTTTAGGATTGTAGATTAGCCAACTTGATGTAGGGATATTCATTTCATAGGCAAAATACATCAAGGATATGCTAAGGAAGTTTGACATGTTGGATTGTAAGCCAATGATTAATCCAATGATTACATGATTCAAATTTTGTAAATTAGATGACTCACCAAAGGTTGATCAAACCTTGTATAGATCTATGATTGGAAGTTTTTTGTACTTTACTACTTCTAGGCCTGATATCATGCAAGCAATTGGCCTTGTAGGTAGGTTTCAAGCTGGTCCTAGAGAATCTCACTTGAAAGAAATCAAAAGGATCTTAAGATATCTCAAGAGCACCATAAAATATGGTTTATGGTACCCCAAGAGCAAAGAATTCAATCTAAGGACATACACTGATGCAGATTGGGTAGGATGTGTGGATGATAGGAGGATTACCAGTGGTGGTGTTTTCTTCATGGGTGAATGTTTGGTGTCTTGGATAAGTAAGAAACAATCATATGTATCCCTATAAATTATAAAATATTAGTATATAGCTACTTCTTCTTGTTGTACTCAAGTAATATGGATGAAGCAAACCTTGGAAGACTATAAGGTAAGACAAAATGGACCTTGTCCTATCTATTATGATAATACTAATGCAATTACTATATATAAGAATCATGCTATGCACTCAAAAAGTAATCAAATTCCTATTATATATAATTTATTGAGAGAGAAAGTGAGTAATCAAAGTGTTAAGTTGGAGTATGTGCCTACAAAAGAACAACTTGCAGACATTATGACTAAACCATTGACAAAAGCAACATTTGAATATCTAAGAAAAAGCTTGGGAGTCATATCATAATATATAAATAATTATAATGTCCTTATTTAATGGGGAGAAATAGGTTCATGAGTTTACTCCGTAGGTTTGTGATGAAAAGCTTCAAGAAATCTGTTTAGGGACATTGGTCCTAAAAACATGTTTTAGTCAAATTTTGATGCTTTGTTTAGAAGGTCAAATCATGAATAATTGAGGTAATTTTGATATGGAGTGTGGAGAGTAATTTTACAAGTGTATTATATGGGTTTAGATGTGCTCAACTAGTCAAAAGAGTCATTCATGACCATTTGTTCAATTTGACCATTTTATTCAGTGTTCACTACCTAGTATGTGTTCATCTTGAAAAATTGATGCATTTGAGGTATATGAAGCTAACCAAGGGTAAAATATAGTTGAATTTGATGTTTCCATGTGAAAAAGGTGTTGAGGACATGTCATACAGATTTCATGATCATTCTAAGGTGTTTTGGCATAGTGACTGCTATGTACATAGGGTGTGCATGCACAATTTGACTAGTTCTAGGTGTCAAATAAATATTTGTGAGTGTTAAAAGTGACTTTATGGAATATAAGGGTGTGTTGAAATAATAAAAGAGTGATCCGGGTGTTTTTAAGCTTTGAAGGATTTTTGAGGGCAAGTAGAAGTTTTTTGTTGCCTCTAGGGTATGATAATCCTTACTTAAGGGCTAGCGGGTCAAAAACCATTTCATGGTTATATTGGTTACCAAAGGAGTCAAAACTCAAAAATTGGTCCAAAAGTGTGTATTATTTACCTCCAAGTGTGAGATAAATTTTAGGAACTGGCATTGACCAAAAGGTGGTAAGTTGACCTTATTTCTTTTTGATGCCTTAAGTTTTGTACCATATGGGTTAGTGAGCTTCCCAAATGATTTGAGGTCTAAGGATGATTAATATATTGAAATGGACAAAAGGGTTCTCAAACAGTGATTTAAATTAATTTTAAAGTGTATAATTTTTCCTATGGTTGAGCTTTTATGCAAATGGAGGGCTAATTGGTAGGTTAGTTTGTGAAAGAGCTATGGTACAGAGGAAGATTTGGATGATGATTCTTGGTATGAATGAGAGGGAATATTATTTTACTCCAGATATTAAATTTCAAGTCATGAGGGTGTATACACAAAAATTATTGGGATCTGCAAGGTTC
Source organism: Torreya grandis (assembly GCA_037957365.1). Lineage (NCBI taxonomy): Eukaryota > Viridiplantae > Streptophyta > Pinopsida > Cupressales > Taxaceae > Torreya > Torreya grandis. Next base: position 421,810 of record JARHVA010005517.1, read on the forward strand.
AGGTAGGGTTATTAAGCCTCTAGGCAAGGCTAGTGTGAAGAAGAGTGATTTCTGGTCATTTTATTCAAAAGACAAAGGTATGGTTGTCCCTAAATATGTTTTTAAATTATTTTTATGAATCATATATGTTTTATAAAGATATTTAATGACCAATATTCATTTTATGGGTGGTTTGTGAGATAAAATTTGATGGCAACTATGAAATTTCATCATGGTTGGAGATGGTCAGAAGGTGCTCAAGGGGTGCCCAAGTTTAGGTGACTTAGGGGGTGTTCATTATAGGGTTATAAAGGTGTGATAACTCCTATTTGATTCATATTTTTCATTTATTATTCATATAGTAGTGTATGGTCAAAGAAGAGTATTGTCAATGAACAAGTTTGTGGTAGTCATGGTAAGAAATGGTATGCACAGTGATAGGGGGAGTTTATATCATATATCAAAATAGATCCCTTATTGATTATAGATTTGAAAAATTTTAAAGGTCCTTATGATTAGTAGGTAATCACACTTTGTCATTGTGTCAAAGGGGGAGAAAGTGTTTGTAAAGGGAGAAAGAATATGTGCATAACTTTGTTATTGGATTTGAAAACATTTACAAGTGTTGACATTAATGAAAAAGAGGGATATTTTTTATGTGTTGTCAATTATGTCCATAAGGTGTCCAAGAGTGTACATGAGTTAATATATATGCATGGTTCTCAATGACAAAGTGTGCCTTAGTGATCATGCATGGACCCTGTTGTGTTTGCTTGGTTAGGGAAGATGATGGATGTTGGTGATGTGTTAACAATGTTTGAAGGGTCATATGATGGGTTAAACTATGATTTTTTTTACTTATGGAAGTGAAATTAATCCATTGGAATAGTCTTGTGAAAGTTTAGGTTATCCTAGTCATCTTGGTAGAACTTCTTAAGTAAGCAGATTGATGATGTCAGTTTTCACACATGTGAAGATGTCAGAAGAAAGTGGTCACATAGGTTTGTTTATATTTGTGCCTAGATCATGTGCTTAAAATTTTAGGTCTTGACATGATGTATATAAAAATTTATAGTAGTGTAATGTTGGTCTCCCAGGCAGATTTCACTAGTCTCCATATTTGGTCAAATTTGCATTAAAAAGTGACCATTGGAATTCAAATATTTGAATTTACAAAGGAAAACCAATATGAAATAATTTTTTAATAAATTTTGATGATGAAATAATTTTATGGTGGTATAAAAATAAAAGTGGTATAAAAATTCAAGGGAAATCTATGAAAAATGATTTGGAGGTTTGAATGGTCATATATTTGCATTTATCACAGTTTAAAGTTGACTTTAGGCTTGACTATCTTTTACAAGTGACCCAAGAAGGATGTTTGAGTTTTTATTAATAGTGTTAGATGTTTCAACGTGAATTATATATTGGAGAGTGTCTTATACTCCTTTTAAATCATTTGTATGGATTTTGGAGGTTTGACCAATCCATATTTAGTATGATTTATTGCTTACAAGTTGATTTTTTGTTCGTTCATGTTATTTTTATGTACAAGACAAAGGTTTCATAGGTTTTGAATACGTAGAGGTGTTTAGTGATGAATTTAATCATTTTATGTTTTATCAATGGTCATTTGATGTGGAACTATGTGCTTTGATGTGGTCTTGTGTTCCTAATTTTGCTCAGTGAAGTACTAAAAGGATGAATAGGTCTCCATAGACCTATAAGGGATTCTTAAGCCTAATTGAAAGGTGTTATTACTTAAGGGTGATATATAAAAGTTATGGATGAACTATGTTATTTAAATTTATCTTATTATAAATGTGATATCATCCTTAAGGGTTAAGGTATGCCTTATTTTTTACCAAGAAAGTGATGATCATGAAGGCTCTATAAAGAGCATAAACAAAGATGAAGGTTTCTAGAGTTGACTAGTAAAGAAAAGAGAAGTGTGACAGTGTTTGGTTGATGGATTGAAGATAATATTAGTGTGAGGAATATGTGTGTGACCTAAAGGTCATATTTTTGATGTTATGTTAGTGTTATTTTAGGTTTGAAAATTGAGGATGAGGGAAGAGGTGTAGAGTGATCCAAAAAGTTATTTTAGATGCATTTCTTGTGTGTGAAGGCTTGAGGAAGCTTAAAGGGTTGAAGAGAGTTGATATTCACTATTTATCAATCATATTTAAAGGTAATAAGTGATTTTTGGTTGTTTATATTAGAAGGTGTTGTGTGGGTGCTCAACATCTAGCACAAGTGGGTGCTTGTTCATGCTTAGGGGTTGGTGCTCCTTGTGAAGTGGGTGCTTTACTAAAGCATCTTGTTTATAAATATATTATAAGACTATAGTCCACTTGTTTATAGACTTAAGAGTGGGTTTTATTCCCCATGAGGGTTTCTCACATAATCTATGTGTTATGTGTGTTAATATTGCATAGTTTCCTTTATTCCTTTCAATAACTAGTTTATATGATTCATGAATGCTTTTGTTATTTGGTTAAGAGTTTGAAGTTTTGGAATTGGAATAGAATTGATTGCATCACTGATTCAACCCCCCTCTCAGTGATTGTCCCTTTAACACTATGTTCTTGGATAATTGCCTTCAGACTTAGACAATAGCATCATGACTATTATCCATTCTCTAACACAAGTGTTTGTGCCTTCTAAACACTCAAATTTGAAAATCTTTCAAAATGTACAAGTCAACCTATTATTTTTCATTAACCCTTCAATAAGGAACCTTTAAAAAGAGGTGGTATAAATACAAATTAAAGCCAACTCATTACCTATCTAGTAAATACCAAGCAATCACATATTCAAGCTCAACCAATAAATTACATAACTAAGTTATACTACCATATTTATATATTAGTTACATGGGAAATCATATTATAGTTATGAAACATTCAAATAACAAACCACAAATAGTATTTGTCAAGCTACAAGGTAGATCACTACATGTACTTGCATATAACATTTTAAACCATTACATAATACAACACATATGGGAGAAATACAAATGTATGAGTCCCTCTTCTGAGGATTGGCTATGTAGGAAATGCTCATTAATGGAGGGGTACTTGAGGCTAACTCGACTTCGAGTTCCCACTATCCTAATTTTTTCAAAGTGACAAGACCTAAGAGGAAGATCTAAGGTTTGAGCTATATTTTGATATCAAAATCCTATGTGCACAATCCAAACATATAATATAAATGGTGAGATAAAACAAAAAAAGACCTAGGTGGAAGTTTTAGTCAATAATCAATACTCTGTATAGGACTGATGCATTGAAGCATAAATAATATCATAGACATAAGTGTTCATAGAATAATGCAAGTGTTTGTGTTGACATAAAGATAATTTTCATAATTAAAAAACTAGATAAAAATCATCATATATTCTATTTTTAAACTTGAATTACTCATATCTACTTGTGCATTAATGTATAAGATAATTACAATTTCTCCTTCATATTATTATTATCAAAATACTAAATGTTGTTCTTTATATATTTGGCATACGTTTAGATTTAATATTTCTTATCAGAATATTAGTAGAATATAAATTCATTAATTTAAATTATTTTTAGAGAAACTTAATCCTTTGTTTGATCATAATACTCTTTCATATACTAATCCTTATTTCCAAAAAGGGTTAAACATTTAGCGAATCTAACCTTTGAGGCTTCTCATGCAAGTACTCATTTACTCTAGGGTTTTTAGCCTTATAAGGTGTTTGATTACTATATTTATTCAAATTTGTTCTATATTTTACATGCAACCTAAGTGTAGTCCTATATTAGGTGTGGTTCTTATTGAATATCTTGATTTACCCCTTGGGTCACCTAAAATGTCTCAAGCTTATACCATGCCAAATTTTGCTAATAATGAGAGTGCCAATAATGGAAATGAGTAAAATGATGAAAGAAATGTTATAGAAGATGAATTTGATCATGAAAATAATGAAACAGATGAAATAATGTCCATGAACAAGTATATCAAGATAAACTTAAATATATTGCATTATTTCGAGAGCAAATTCTTTAAAATCATGAAGATCTCCACAAGATCCTTAATACTATATTGGAAGATAAAAAATCAAAAGGTATTATTGATTAACCATTTCTCTCTATTGATATAAATATTAGGGCTACTGGATATGCCTATCACACATCGATTTTAACTTCTCTCCCCTTGAGCACAATATTACATACTACAACTAGTGGGGGCATGATATATGTTTTCAAACCAATTTCCCTCAAAGATCAAATGAATATTGCTACATGCTCCATGGGAAAAATTAATACTTCAACTCAATCACTAGTTTCAATGACTACATCAACACAAGTGGTGTCTTCATCTCATTTGGTGACTTCTCAAGTTTTAAAGCAAAATCCCAATGGGTCTAATATGCACAATCTTTTATGAGGTATGTAATATTTTTAAGCTAAGATTACAAAAATTGAGCAAAATGCTTTGAAATTAACTCATGCTATTGATTCATAGGATGTATTGAATAATCCACTAGCACCTGAGATATCTTTGCACCATTTTCCAACTAGTTTTATTACACCTAGGTTCACAATTTATGATGGCAAGGGTGATTTTTATAACATTTTTTATCTTTCTATACTATATGCCTTTATTATGATTCAAATGATAAAATTTTGACCAAATTATTTCCAATTCATCCAAAGGAATATGCTTTGATATGGTTTCATGATTTACCAATACAATCCATAAGAGCATTCAAGCCTTTGGAGGGTCAATTTTTAGCATACTTTTCAATCAACATTACAAAAAAGATGTCATATGCACAAATTGTCAAGATAAAAAAAGGAACTAATAAGCCTATTAATGAATATGTCTTTAGGTATAAGAGAATGTTGGCCAAAATTACAAATTGAATGGAAAATAAATAGCTTCAATATATTTTAAAGTAAAGTTTGCTTGCTCCCTTACATGTCTATTGTTTTCAAGAAGTTAAAATATTTTGATGAATTATGTCATATTATTCGAGCTAGAGAAATGAAACTTATTTCATTTAACAAGGTTAAGTATGCAACAAACACATTAAATAAATCCTATACCAAGTTTCATACTAAACCAAGCGATAAGGTCAAACCTATTAAGGCTAAAAATGAAATAGACACCATGGTTAATAAAATGTCACAATAACCTAATCAACTTATCTTATCCAATGCATCTAAGAGATAGTTAACACAATTATCTAAGTCTCCAACTTTTCTATTTCCAAAAATTGTGAAGTGTCATCTCATATCTCTCCCTCCTATGGTGGTTGATATGAGTCAACCTCTACCAAAAGAATATGATGTCAATTCTTATTATGAATATCACCAATGTGTAGGGAATTATATGAATAGATATTTTAAATTTAAGCACAAGATACAAGATCTTATTGATAATGATCTACTCAACTTTGATGATTATCTAATAGATCTAGGATCATAACCTAATTATCATCAAAACCAAAATATATTCAACAATCCATGACAAGATCATGTTAAGGAAACATTAGAAGTTCAAATGGAATATCATGACCATCCTCCTACATCACATCATGGACACCCATTAGATGGGATTATTGGTACACATACATGAGATACCTCCTATAGTTTAGAGGCCTTATTTTCAATCAATGATAATGAGATTGTGGATAATGACTCAGATCTTCATTCTTTATTTATTAGGGGACATGTTGATCATCAACCTATAGATGGTGTTATGGTTGATAATATATCTAGTGATAATATATGTACCACGACATTACTCACACATTTGGGATACACACATGATTATTTGTTTCCTTAAAATAAAATGGTAAAATCATTCAATGGAAAGACACAATAGTTTTTGGTGAGATTGATTTACATTTACAAGTTGGTCTAGTACTGTGACCATAAAATTTTTAGTTATACCACATACATGAGTCTTTGATATATTATTGGGATGACCTTGGATTCATAATATCCATGCAATATATTTCATAGTGCATGTGTGTCTTAAAGTATATTCATGCCAAAATGGTGATTATAATTTCAAGGATTCCATATGAATATCCTTTACAATAAGTAAAATTTGTTACATGACAACTAATTATATAAACTACTAAAGTTAATCATGTGTGAAAGGATATGAAACAAGAAATCCCCTTTTCTAGGTGACCAATACTTAAGAGGCCATTGCATCAGAGATATACATAGGACTCTTAGAGATCCTCATTTACACCTCCATGACCTAGCCAATTATTGACAATAGAGTCCCATGTTTTAGAATGGGTACAAAGACCCAATATTACACCAAGAAAATAATAAATCATTAAAAAATGGGTTTCAATAACCAATACACCTTATACTACTATCTCATGGCCACAAAGTCTTATGAGGTATACATAAAGTATTACAGATTCTCTAATTTTATATTTGACACATATACATGATCCTTGTCAACATGACCAATTTACTATACTGTATTTATATTATAGAGTACCTTATGTTTAACCCTTATATGGGATCATTTACTAACACTCTCTTTTCAAACATTCTTAAAAACTAAAAAAATCAAAAAATTTAAAAGTTTAAAAAATTAAATATTCAAGAAAATACAAAAACATTAAAATAAAGAAAAATACAAAAATGTTTATCATTTCACATGTTTACTAGCTTTTTTATATGTTGGGTAATTTTTGTTAGTAGATAACATATCATTTATATACACATGTTTCATGGGTACTTGAGTGTGATACAGACATACATGAGATCCATGATACATGAGTGTACAAATGTTGGACCTTTCTTTTTCCTTTGTGACACACTACATTGTAGGCATCTTGCTTTTATATGATTGTGATTGAATTGAGTTCTATTATTTTATGATAATTTCCATTATCACATTGAGATTATGTACTGACATTTACACATACCTGCATTCATGTTGTTATCTTACACAATATACTTGATATGATATTCTATATGACATTTTGCTAATATATGTATGCAAGGACTAGTATGATATGCCTATGCTATTTTTTTAAATTTACTTCATCTCTTCATATTACTTGAGTGTACTTATTATTTGCTTCTTTGTCTTATTTTTGGAACATTTTAATGTGTTCCTTGCTTGTTGGACACAGTGCCATGAATATTGCTTGTTTATTTAGTGTGTGAACATTTGTGCATGTCCTCCCCTTGTATGCATAAAATTTGAACATGCCTTTTGTTTACAATCTCCTTAGATCCCTCTTTACATGACATTTGAGTACTCTTATGTGTGTACTTGTTTGTTTTATGAGATTATTATCTTCTATATGTTTCCATGATACACAACATACGTCTTAAGACTTATTATGTATGGATACTGTGAGCTTCATTGATATATCTACTTCAACATGATACTACTATATCCTTCTTTAGTACATGATTCATATAAATACAACGTAGTTGGATTATCCTCTTGAAATAAGGTAACTATCAATTTCTCATTCCCCTCACCTCAAAAGGAGTGAAAATAATGAGGGCATGTCATAGAGACATGATTCTACATACATAGAGTTGATAAAATTGATAGAATTTGATCCATTTTACATGATTCAAATATACATGTGGGAAAATTGTATACATTTGGCATAAACTTGGGAAATTTTTTTTTGATTCATGATACATATTATAAAGAGCAGAGGTTATATTTTGATAGATGCTTTAACATGAGACACATTTGAGTTGCATATGCCATGCAAATGCACCAAATTATAGATACATTATTCACATTATACCAATATTCATACACCAATTCTACCAAGATGCACCATTTAAGATTTTATCTATGGAAATAATTAGATTATTTGATTAGTGTGATCAATATTATGCACTCTCAATTAACTTGACACTATTTTATATTATTATGAGTTGATATGGATATACCATTTTAATTGGATGAGATTGGCTAGATTATGATACATTAGATTTATATGATTGAGATTAAAAGCTCTTAATGGAATTATCATAGCTCACCCTTATAATAGATTTGGGGCATGATCAATATCATACTCTAATTCCCCTATTCACATATTCAATGTTAAATTTTTAACCTCTCTCCAATGCTTTAGCTAGGAAGCATCATTATCAAATATAATTGTCAAGGGGCAACATGGTTACATTGAAACACATGTGTAATCCTTCCTTGCTCTCTTTTATTTTAATAAAATTTAAATTATTCATTTTTAGATTATATTCACTAATTACATCTATAAATTGCTCTTGATTTTGGTCATACACATACAATAATTTAAAGTATGAATCAATCAAATCAAGGTGTATTGTACACACCTTGGTATACATTTTTTTTTCCTTTGAACTAGTAATTTCATCCATATGCATTAATTGATTAAAGTGGGGCTAAATGTAGATGCTTAAATCTAGATTTATATGTTAAGATAGTCTTGTACACTTAGAAAATATCACTCGAAGCTCTACCCTTTAGTTCTTGACCTTCCTTGCAGCCAATAGGCTCACATTCACCATCTCACTTGGCCCAAATTCTTATCTTATTGTCTAAACCTATTATTATTATTATCCATATCACCTATAACTAAAAATACACTTAAAATTTGATATATATCTTACACTATCAGTTATAAAGCTCCAATAACCTTTTATGTTCCTAGACAATTGCATTCAGACTTGGAAATTAGTGTCGATGCTATTATCCATTCTCCAACACAAGTGTCCATGTCTTCTAAACACTCAAATTTGCAAATATTTTAAAATGTATAGGTTTACCATGTTTCATTAACCCTTCCATAATGAAATTTTCAAAAGAGTTGGTATAAATACAAATTAAAGTCAACTCATTACCTATCTAGAAAATACCGATCAAGCACTCTTTCAAGCTTATTCAATCAATTGCACCACTAAGTTCTACTTACCCATTCTTCTCTATTTATATACTAATAATAGGGCCAGTCATATTACAAGTTTGAACTATTCAAAGAAAACCCCAAGAATAGTATTTACCAAGTTACAAGCTAGATCACTACATGCACTTGCATATAGGATTCTACACCATTGTTCACACAAAAGCCATCACATAGGGGAAAACTAAATATGTTTGAGGCCCTCTTCAGAGTATTGGCTATGTAGGTAGGGATCATTGACAAAGGGGTCCTTAAGGCTAGATCAATTTTGTGAGGCCACTAACCCATTTTTAGAAATTTATAAGACCTAAGAGGATGATCTAGGATTTGAGCTATATTATGACATCAAAATCCTATGCACATGATCTTAACACATAATTTGAAAGGCAATAGAAAAACCAAAAATACCTATTTGAATTTTTAGTCAATAGTCAATACTTTGTACATGACAAATACATTGAAGTATGGATATTAACATTGGCACAAGTGTTTCTAGTGTGACTTAAGTTCCCATGCTTAGAAAAAGCTATTTTTTAAAATTTGGTGACTGGATCAAAATTCATATAGTCTATTTTTATACCTACATTACTCATATATGTCTATGCATTAGTGTATAAGATAAGTATAAATTCTCCTTCATATTTTTAGTATCAAAATATTGAATTTTATACTTTCTATTTTTGGCATATGCTTAGTTTCAATATTTCTTATCAAAATATTAGTAGAATATAAATTTATTAATTGGCCTAATTTATAGTTAAAATTATTCCTTATTTTGATTAGGTTACTCTTTCATATATTAATCCTTATTTCAAAATAACATTAAACACACATTCAATTACCTTAATATCTTATTTTATTTCATCTCTAGTTACACGTAAATTTACATCAAGTAAGTGTAGATTCATTTTAAGATATTGAGTTAATTCCCTTTGATCGATTTCATCAAAACTTATACAAAAATCAACATTAGCATCCACATTAATTATTTATTCCATTATGTAAATAAAGGACAATAAAAAATCAAATTTGAAACCCAAATACATAATTTTGAAACCATGAGGAAAAAAATTAAACCCTAATAAAAACCTAGGGTTGTGATGCACTTAATACAATGATTAGGTTTACCAATATGTTTTGCTTAAATTTGGATTAATTATCTAAACAAGTTTAAAACTATGAAAATTAAAATTATCTAAACTATGTTTAATTTAAGCGTATATGAATGTAAAATAAAATATTCAATTACACTTTAATATTTATGGAAAATACTAAGAGGAATAGGGTAATTATCTTTTTGTTATTCTATCAGGACTGTTACTATGTGTAGGTGACAAAAAGGAATGAAACTATATATAGAGTCACTCACTTCTAGAAACTGACTATCTAGACCTGCTTAAAAGAGTTCGGTAGCAACTATAAATATATGGTAACCATGAGAATCTAATCCATGTAAGAAATGTCCATGTAATTTATGTCAAATTGTTTTATAATAGATCATTACACCTATTTATAGGCTATAATTTTATACAATATCAAACTCTCTCTATTGTGAAAAAATATATTGTTACATCTCCTTCACCTTAGAACCTTGGTTCCATTTTTAACACTAGGTTTACCTAAAAAAGGGAATGGAAAATATGGGTTGACCTGACCTCAACCACCCCCGCTATTGAGTGGATAAGTGATACCTACATTTATAATACTATGAGGAGGGATTAAACCACATAGTTATATCAATTAGATGTATGTGTGCAATAATGATCATTTAGTATGGATAAAACCTATAATCTAGTTTTTGACATTTGAAAATACACAAAGTTGATTTGTATCAGGTACTTCAAAGTTGGCTAGGGCATGTTTCTTATGACTAAATTTTTATTTGGAAGCTTTACAGTTGTTCTTTTCAATGTGAAAATAAATAATATATGTACTTTTCATAAGTGATAAATACTTGCTATATATAAATTATCTTAGGCCTAGTGTGTTTTAATAGATGACTCTTTGAGTAACTTCTCACACTACTGACATGTGAAACATACAAGACAACCCATAAGAATGATTTGAATCTAGAAAATGATCATTACAGGATGCATATATGGGTTTGGTATAGGATAAGAATTCAATAACCATAATCATTTAAATATGACCATATAGATTCTAAAATATGGTATTAAGTATTTGACGTGACAACTTCGACATGAATTTACCACACATGAATTATGAGCATAATTATGGTCCTAGCCCACCATTATTTGAAACCTACATGATATCTTATGAGTTTGATTCTCTCTATTTGATATCAAACACTTATTGGAACCTTAAATTATTTGAAAAACCAAATTAATACCTTATACAATCATTCTTTGACCTTTAGTTCAACCCTCATGCACGTAGGTCATAAACATATGACTGGGTCAATATTGCCAATCATTACTATCCTATGCTTATCAATATTGACCTTCTCCGAACAATGATTATTTTTTTAAATAAAATATTTCCTTATAATTGACCCAACTACCTAATGTGTTGGTGGCATGAGAAATTACCCAGTTGGACTTATTTATACAAATCAAGGCCTCAATTGATAGGGGACTTATAGATTATTTAGAACACATCTACACACTATTTTACATTAAGTAAAACTACCTATTTCCTCTTAATTTTCAAATCAATCACTAGGAGCAATCACAATCTAAGTATAAAGCATACAAAATCAAAATCAAAGCAAGCATTGTCAAGTATCAAATTTAAATCATTAGTTGCATTCGTATATAAAAGGAGAATAATTTCATAATCACCCTAGTGGGAGAACTACATGTGTCTTGATTTATTGTCATGGAGTATTAGGTACATAGGTAATGGTCAATCATCAATGAGGGTGATTTGATTCAACTTATCCCTTTGCACCTTCTTTATTTTTATAGGTTTTTAGCACTCAAAAACATACCTAAGGTTTCAAGGTGAAGGGGGCAAATTTTTAGAGTTACACACATCATCAAGGTTTAACATCACATATATATAGATTTGAGATATAGGCAAAGGTAACCAAATTAAGATAAAACATATTGGTGGACCCACACATTGCTCAAACTGTGTCAAATCATAGGTTACCTTTAGTGTTTCATCTTTCTAGGTTTTGAGGTTTTAGCATTAGGGTTTTATTTTTATACCAAATTTCTCATTATTCCCTACTAATACTCATTACCCATGGCTATAATGAAAAAACATTATCTTTATTTGTTAATGAAAATCATGAAGATAATATTTTCATATTTTTTTCACTTGGATATGCTACACTTTTATCAATCATATAATCAAATATATCAAATCTAAGAATACTAATAAGGCTAAAATTAACAATGAACAATCCTAAGTCTTCTTCAAAACATATTATTGTAACATCCAATCTAAGCTTCCTTTTTTTACCACTATATTCCAAAGGGCATGCATGTATCATTTTGTTCATCCTCTTCTTATACCTCAAGGTTTTATTAGCTACCATACCACTCCCATTATTTTCCCATGCCTTATTTTAGATTCTACATTCTATGATTTTAACACTAGATGAGGCAGGGTTCCGTAATATGCATGAAAAAATTAAGGTAATCAACATGTTCCTCCTCAAATCCATCCACATCCTATCAAGAAATCCAACCAACCCAAAGGGTATGACATCATAGATAAACCAAAGAAAAACCATGCTAAATGTTTTTTCTTGGAGTTACTTGAGATATCAATTGTCTACAAAGACATCTTATATGAGGAATTACAAGAAAAACATATTCTTAGTGACACATAACCTGTATTATTTTCCTCTATCATGAATATATCCAAGGATATCAAAATATTCATCACATTTTACATATTATACTTATCTATTTAATACACAATATACAAAAATCTACCATTATTCACTCAAGTTAAAATGCAACATAAAATGATCAAATATATGTTGGTAGATAATGGTTTTGGCTTCAATATATATACCACTACCTTCATACAATAATTAGGGATCAATTTAGCTACTATGTGAATATAAAATCAAACCACAAAAGTATTTGAAACAATTTTCATGAAATACTTGGGACCATATCATTGGATGTAAAACTAGGTCCCAAGATGGTACCTATAACCTTCCAATTTATGCCTAATTAATTTCATTACAACTTGATTTTAGGGTGACCTTGGATACATAAGATGGATGTATTATCATCAAAATTACACAAATGTATCAAATTAATTCATTAAGGCTATTTTTATACACAACCAAAAAATGATGATATTTTTAGATATTGTAAGATGACCCATTATTCTATTGAAAACTATTCACAATCATAGTTTAAAGATTATTCTATCATTCCTCTATCACAACCTATTCAAATAAATCATTTGCATACATATGAGGTGGATGAATCAATTACCAAAAAGGATGAATAACCAATCATAACATAGAAATTAGCTATACAACATGAACCACAAGCTTATATAAAGTAACTAAAACCTAATCCTGATCTTCCTTTAGTGGTGAATTAAAAAAATCAATTTGACATGGTCATTAATTATTATGATAATGATGATGATGATACAAATATGGAACACATGATATATGATTAAATACACAAGTTAAACTTCAATCCTTTGGATGAATATTGATCTCATACTATTTTCACACCTATTGGAGTTGGATAATATTGAGATAATTCATATATAATGAAAATAAATGAATTATAAATTCATTTTTAGGCATGATATTCTAAGGGAAAAGGAAAGACAACAATGATAGATCATTAGTAAATTCAAAATTAAAAAAATAGTTGTAATATTATCTCACATCAGGTACATGCGACACTAAATTCAAACATGACCAATCATAAATTTTAGTAAATAATGTGGAAATGTTAGATACCAATGCTCCAACACTATTACAAGTAATAAGCATTCAAGATAAACCAAGATTGATATTGTAAATATTACTTAATCATAATCTCATCACATTACCATTCATTAGACATTGAGTTGTGGGATGTCTCTCACATCAAGAAGGAAAATCATATTATTATTATTATCATAGAATCACATAACATGACATAGATAAATTTGATGCATTATAAAAGAAGATTTATAGATACAAGGATGCATGCACCATCAAAGTGGCATATGATCAAAAGGAACACTCACTACTAATTTCTAATTGAACTCAACACCCAAATGTAACACATAAAGGTCTAAAGCATCTATAAAAAGATGTGAAAATTGTTATAGCGTATATAAAATGTAATAATTGATAATACATTCATATTGATGAATACCAACTCCAAAATGTATGCGGTGTCACATTATTACAACACTTGAGGATAAAAAATAAATACCTATTCAATATACATTATGTTACATTCCTTAGACATATTACCATACCAATTTCTTATGGTTGAATGTCATTGATACATGCTTATGGGTGAAACCTTCTACCACCAAATTGACACTCATGTTGGGATTGGAATGGTTATACCTGATGCAGGCCAAAATGAATTAAAAAAATCAATATATTTCCTTTTTACATGAATACAATACTATCAAGATTCAACATAATGGTAATGGTACTCACAAAAAGGAAAAATCATCAAAGATAACAAGAAGTAAAAAATATAAATAATTTGATATAATGGAAGAAAGGTAATACATTTAAATAATCTTAGGGACAAACTAAGAGATATCAAATTAAATATCATTGAGGATGACCTATTCACTGATATATGAGCACTAATGTAAAATATTAAAAAAAAAATCTTAAAAACATTCAGAAGATTAAAAAATAATCAAGACCTAAGCATGACATGATTACTATATTACACTATCACTATTTACGTATGTTATTTATCACATGTTTGGTAAATGGAATATTATTTTCATACACATGCATTTCATGGTATATTAGTGTGATTCAAGACAAATTGGTTACACAAATACATATAGATGTTGGAATTTCCTCTACTTAGTGGCCATGCCAATACATGGGGAATCTTATTCCACATGTTTCAATATCACATGTTATATCTTTATATAACCTTCTATCATGTTTAACTATCTAGATTGTTTACACATGTCTTGCTAGTTAATCATACCTTATATAATGCTATATGAATATGGTATTTTAATAGGGTGTGACACTAATACACATGGATGGTGTATACTAGTATCTAATTGTTCTATGATTCATTGATGATGTAACTCTCTTATATGATAGGTTAGTTTGTGTTTGTCTATTATATGTGGCCCCTTAGCCTTGTTTTATGTGACATATTTATGTCCCATATTTGTGACATTTTTATGTCCCTTACATGTGAATGGTGTAGACTAATTGCATTTTTATGCTTCATTGATGTTGTTACTCTCTTACATGTTAGGCTACCTTATGGTTGTCTATTATGTGTGGTTTTTTGATTTGCTTGTGACATATTGATGTCCTTAAGTGTGGCCATTGGCCTTATTTGATGTGACATATAAGATGTCACTTGTTTATGACATATTTATATCCTTTGCATGTGGCCCTTGGTCTTGTTTGTTACGACATATTCATGTCCCTTATATGTGGCCCTTGGCCTTATGTGTGATACTAACTCTTGAGCTTGTTAAAATTTTCAAGCTTGCTGACATTGAATGGTGCCATGATCCATATCATGCACCTTAACTACTTATCCTTCATCAACTATTTATTTAATGATAACTACTACTGCATTTTTCATTGATACATCTATATAGACATGACATATGTCCTACATTACATATTTTACATACATGCCTTGGTTGACATATACATTACTATGATGACATACTCTCCACATGTTCACATGATTATACATGATGTCATATTTATATAAGATATGATACAGTTAAATTTTATTTTGAGATGATTAACTTACAAAACACATATATCATCTCAAACAAGGCCATTATAATGGGCTTGTTATAGAGACACAAGCCTGTATGAACAAAAAATTAGATTTTGGAATTACAGTATAGAATTAAAAGATTCAAATATCAAATGAGACTAGTCATATTATAGATATTAGCACATCGATATAGATTTTGGGGACATATGCCATGCATATACACTTACTTTATATAGACTTAAGTATATATTCATACAAACTTAAGTGTATGTACATGGAAATATGTACATAATTTAAAAAAATAAAAATTAAAAGTTTTCACATATACATACATTTAAGATATAAGTTCTCATATTCAAGTTATATATGCATATCATTCTATATTAGTTGGTACAGATTTAGTGGGCATGCTTCTAGTTCATACACATATACACAGTTTCATATTCATGAGGCATGATATTCTTTCATGCACAGAATTTATATGATAGTTTACAATCGAAACATTTCCAAAGGGGCATGGAATTAATTCTTGCATATTCACACATTTTATAGTAATCACTATTATAATTGTTTATTTTCTAAGCCCTTTTGAATCTGCATTGATTAGTGATAAATTTTGAATCTATAAATTTGTCTACAGTGGTTGATTCATATTTTTATGGGCAATGTACATTGAGGTTCAACGATGCTTAATGGCCATGATATTAATTCTAGTGAACCCATCATATGGTTCCCATTATTTATTAGATATGATTAGTTATTTGAGATAGTACATCACATACTTCTCCCCATATTTATGAGGGTTAGGGCATGTTGTCTTCCTAACTAAATGGATTGCATAGATATACAAAATTTGGATTTTGATCACCCTTAATTCCTCCATGGTCTAACAAGAGAAACCAATTTCCAAGTGATTCAATGGAAAACACCATTTTCTAATGCTTCAACAAGGAAGTATCATCCCCAACAAGTTGCAAGGGCAACATGATTTTCACCAACATACATGTGTACTTATTATTTAATTTTGAAATTCAAGTTCAAATTTAAAATTTAAATTTATAGACATTGACTACCATATGTTTGTTATAAGTTTTTATTTTGAGTGACCTATACAATTTTATCTTCTTAAAAAAGTCCAAGTATGTTGTACATACTCAATTGTAATTTTTCTTTTTAATCTAGAAATTATATTAATAGAACAAAAGGGGGAATTTTTAGATACTAGAATTTGGTATTAAGTTATTGATAATGATAAGCTTGGAATACGTTAACCATGAATTAATTGTGCACACAAGTATGGTCCCAACTTGTAGTTCTCTCACACCTATTTTTTTTCAAATAAAATGTCACATATTTTATTCTAGCATAGAATGAAAAAACACATTCCAAAGGGGATCAAGGCACAAGATAATATCAAGGGTGTCAAAGATAAGCCTCGATAGAAAATAAGTGGAAAAACCAAATGAGGTCCCACTACTAGGATGTCCAAAAAAACAACACACAATAATGCATTTTGAAATTGGAAGTCCATAAAGAGTAAACAATTGATAGGCCAAATATGTCATGACCAAAAATACAACAATAAAAGTCCCTCAATAGAATAACTAATCTTTAAAATGTGCCATTGTTCCTAATTAATAATATAATATGCCAATGGGACTATATTAGTTGTCTATATTCAAACTATATACCATCTTGTGATTCAACTAGAAGTACATGCCCAATATTCATCTATAAATCCTCTTTTGATAAGAAGTTAGGATCTCTATTATGTTCCCTATTGATATGGGAAGAGGTAATAACCTCAACTATGGCAAAAATATCCTTCAATTATGTGGTTAAAGGAATTAAAACCACATTTTGAATATTATTATCATTTTCCTTCCACTTGATGACTAGTTATGAGTCACCAAAAATATGGAAGTTGCTAATATCTTTTTTTAGTGGTAGGCTTAACACTTCTCTCAAAGCCAAAAATTTAGATAAATTATTTGTCCCATTGCTGATGTTAGCTTTAAATGTGAAAAAATGAGTCTTAGTACAATATAAGAAACCTTTGATGCCACAAATTTGTTCTTATCCCTAGTAAGCCCCATAAAAAATCCCAAGGTCTATTATCATCAATTAAAATCCCACCAATCTACATTGGAGATTTTTTATTAGTTTCAATCTTATGAAGCTAAAATATAGTAACCACTTGTTTGGAGATCTAAAAAGTTTGGGTCTAAACATTTTCAAAGATAAGTGAATTTAGAATAAGCCAAATGACCCATATAACCAGGAAGGGGACCACTCTATACTCTTTGACTTCCTGTCTCTAGAACTAATTATGTAAGCATTTTTCAATATTATTACCTTGCCAAAGATTGCCTAAATGTATCCACTAAAAAATTTTAAACCATAAAAATATGAAAATGGACATTTCATAAATAAATGTGAGGTACTTCCCCTTATTTCAAACAAAAAGTATAAATACTTAGTGAAATTTATTTTTTGGAGCAAATCCAAACTCAGTGGCCTATTTTTAATTACCATCCACATGAATAGTATTGTCTTCTTCAAAACTTTGACCTTCCAAATCTTGGTCTACCACCAACTTCTCTGACCAACAAAAGTAGTGTGAAGGGATTGATAACCCAATATCACTATATAATAACCTATGGACTTACTCTTAGACTAGATAATTGAGTCTGGATCATCCCTAAGTTTGATATGTCATCTATTAAAGTATGATAAGTATTCCAAACTATAACCATTTTTCCTTCAAGACCAATAGTTGTAGATGATGACCACCCTTATCTCCAAATGTTACTATTCTCCATGTTTGCCACCTGATTGAATGTGAATAAACCATTATCATGAAGAACCTAAATTAATTTTTGAGGAAGAAAAAGCTTATTATCATACCCCATGATAACATCAACACCAATTCTAATTTGTGTACCATTACCAGCCTTACAAGCAAGATAATTTCCAATCACTGGGAAAGCAATCACCAATTCTTTCCATTAATTTGATACATTGTTAATGTTCTCCATTTCATTCCTTATCCAATAAATTAGTGTATCTAGATCAATATATTTCTAAATTAATATATTCATCCATAAACTATATTTTGTGATCAAGTTATAAATACTATTTGTAGCCAAGGAATTTCCAAAAATATGAATATTTTTTAAGCCCCAAACCCCCTCAATCTTTGGCTTGGAAATGGATTTATAGCTAGTCAACTGTAGTCCCACTTTGTCCCTTATCCCTTGCTAGAGAAAATTAAAACAAATATTCCTTATCTTCACCAAAACCCCCTTATAAATATGAGTTAGGGATCAAAATATGAGTTAGGGAGTGTCAATATATTGGAATTGATTCCAAAATAGATTTGACCAAAGTCAGTCAACCCCCCCTGGATAATTACCTATGGCATCAAAAAAAAAATCTTTTTTCAATCTTACTCAATAACCATCCCCAGTCCTTTTTTACACATGCATTGGGTTTTAATATAATTCTAAGATACTTAAAACCATCCTAAAATTCCAACTTATTGTAAGGAAAAATATTCAATAAATATTGTTCCTCCTCCATTCTTATTTTATTAAAACATATAGATAATTTATAGAGGTTTATATCCATACTTGTAGTTTACAATAAGAGTTGTAATATTTCTAGAAACTTAATCTCCTCTACTAGGGATCCTTTGGTAAAGAGTAAGACATCATCCACAAATAATAAGTGTGAAAGGAAGACATTTCCCCTATTCTTAATGCCCTATATATTGCCTCTCATTCTATATTCAAGAATGGAGCTATTAAGTCCTTCAAAAACTAACAAAAATAGGTATGGTGATAAAGAACAACCTTGGCTCAAACGTCTAGTGGGTTTGGAAAAAGGAGAAGTAGTTCCATTTATGAGAACTACATATTTCACCAAAGTCACACACCCCATGATCTAATTGACCTCAGGCACAACAAGTAAGTTCTGTCAAAGGCTTTAAACAAATATAATTTAGCTACCATGGTAGGAAACTTATTAATTTAAATGGAGTGAATTCCCTCATGGGTGGTCCCAATGGCTTCATGAATGTATCTTCCTTTGAGAAACCTAAAATTTTATGGAGAGATCACATAAGAGAGTACCCATTTGAATCAGACAACCAAAATTTTGGAGATAATATTATAAACATAGTTACAAATAGAAATAGGTTAGAATTCATCAAAGGTTGTTGGTTTGTCAACTTTGGGAATGAGAGGAATAAATGTGGTATTAAAACTACACTTGAAATTCATAGTTAGCCTCACCTCTTCAACTACCCACATGATATCCACACCCAAAGTGTAAAAAAATTGAGGACAAATTCAATGATCCACTCATCAAGACCTGGGCTCTTATCTTTTTATAACAAGGATAAAACACTCAATAATTCCTCTCTAGTTATCTCTATATAAAGTTGAAGGTTGTATTCCTCAGTCACCAACTATGGGAAATGTGAGGGAAACTTTGATAATATCCATAATTTTTATACCCTTTGACTCCTTATAAAGTGTATCAAAGTGTTGAATCCCCAAAATAACTATATCTTTAAAGTTATGGACGACCTCACCTTCACCATCTTTAATTTCCTAGTTAGTGTTGTGACTTTTTCGTTGGTTGGTAAATTGATGATTTTTTTAGTGTGTTTTCATCAATATGTTCCAACCAAATGGATCAAATCTTCATCCTTCATTAATTTTCATGGCTATTCAACAATTTATTTTTTCTAACTTATAAATCCTAAATTTTATGGATTTTATCTTAGCTAAAAACACCATGAGCATTATTTTTGTATAGAAAATCATTCTCCAGCTCGATCTCATTAATAAATCGTTACTATTATTATAACAATTAGTATCCCAAGTAACCAATTTAACTTTCACTAATTTTAATAAATAAAAAAATAGCTCACTTTCATATACTCCTAAAGTGAAATCAAAAAGTTTCCATGCCATTTTGACCAAAAACTGGAACTCATCCTCATCCAACCAAATTAGGTTAAATTTTAATAGACTTAAAATATTTCCATCTTTATGTTCAAGTTGTAATAAGATCGTCTGATGATTCAAACTCCACCTATCTCAACCCAAGATAAAAATTTATCCACACATTACAGTAGAGAAGATGAAACAAGGAATCTATCTAATATTTTAGACACTCCATCTCTATCCAATCAATTATTCCTCTAAGTGGGATGAAGTATGATAGGTTCCACATCCATTAAATATGCAAGTTTGATATAGTGATGTAGAAAAGCCACATGCCTATCCACCTTGGCAGAGTATCCCCAAACATCCTCCATGCTATGAGTAAAATTGAGGTCACCACCAATGATCACATGTTGATCATTAAAATATTGCATAATAAATAAATTATCCCAAAAAAGTTGTTTACATTCATGAGGCCCATATACATTCACCACATTAAATGTAAGACCTAGACTCTTATTAGTAAAAATCATGAACTATCTAAAAATCAAAGCCAAATTATTAGTCATGCACAAAATAGACCTCTAACTAGTGACGAGTCCACCTAAAAGTCTAATAAAATCAATAGAAATGAACTCCCAACCCTTGAGGAGATTCCTAAGACTCTCCAAAACTAATTCGCTATGGCTCATAGTTTTTTATAACATGAATAAATTAGGGTTTTCTAATTGTTAGGTTGTGGAGCTAAAAGCTTCATTGATGCAGACATGGAGGAGGTTGCAGATGAGTTACGGAGTGTCAGGAGACACTGGCGTTGGTCTGGCCAACCGATGTCGGCAGGATTAGACAAGAAGGCAACCGACATTGGTCATGGATCGGCCGGCATCGGTGACCCCTAGGTGGACAGGGACCGACGTCGGTCACCTGTGTGGTTTGACTGTGAGTTTATTACAGGTAGTTAGCTAACGAACCAAGTGTTTGCATGATGAGATCTATTTTTAGACTGAGAGCTGCGGATCTAATTATTGTAATTAGATGTCTAATTATTGTTTGGATGAGATCTATATAATAGACTCATGGTTGTATTGGAAACTTGTTCTAGTTTGAGTTGAGCAAAGTTAGCTCCTTCTGTGTGTGAGGTGAGCAAGGGTGTTCCTCCTAGTGCCACAGTACCAGGTCTGTAGGTGCTGGATTGGAGAATCAACAGGGTTCTTCATGTATGTAGGATCTTGGTCATCACGGCCTATATAGGAGATCTACATGGTAAGTAAGATCGTTGATCTGCAGGTGTATGTGTGTGCAAGGTCAAGGTTCACAGGTGTGTAGAACCAGGTTGATTTGTAGGTGTGCAAGATCAGATAGGATAGCAACACAACAGGGAGCAGAATCAGGTAGGATCTACTTGGAGTATAGGTGTGTACTTGGATAGAGCAAAGAGGAAGGCAAGGGAGTTCCTTCCATAAGTATGGTTTGTTGAATTACAAGTTGTTGCAGGTTCATGGGAGATCTACTTGAAGTACCTTGAGTACTTGTGGAGTACGTGGAGTACTTGTGGAGTGTGTGGAGCACTTGTGGTGTGCATGGAGCACGGGTGTAAGGTGAACACCAACTCAGAGTTTGAGTTGGGTGTTGGGACCTAAGAGAGAGCTTTGAGGAGAGAATTACTATTCACTTGAGGTGTGGGAAGCCTTTGAAGAGGTGGTGGAGAAGAAGTGGCATCTTATTTATTGTATTCTTTTCTGTATAAGTATTAATACAAGTTGTGTATTGTCTCTCATATCTGTGTTATTCTGAATTCTAGTTACTTGTGATTCTGGTTAATTTCCGCATATTAAGTTGCTTGGTTTGGTAATCAATTGTATGCTTCCGGTGTTCACGTATCCTGACAAGTGGTATCAGAGCAAGGTTGTTGGATCATAGCTTGATACCACTGACAAGTGGTATCAGAGCTAAGGTTGCAGGGAGTAGGTTTTGTGTTTGGTTACAGGGCACTCTCAGGGGTTTCTGATCGAGTGGGAGTAGAGCAATGGTAGATCAAAGTAAGCTAAGAATGGAGGAGTCAAAAAGCACAGATGGACACTTACGGTCCCATGAAAAGAAAGAGCAGGTAAAAGATTATTGTTGGTTGGTAGCAGATCAACATGAAGGAACTGAAGATGTAGATGTAGCAGGTGTTGTTGCACAGGATGCTCTGGGAGGTTTCTTGGATAAAGTTGAATCTTGGATAAAAGATTCGGTTGCCTCTTTCCATGCAGCCCCAGGTAGAGGAGCTGGTGAGCCTTGCCAAAGATTTGGCAAAGGGGAAGTGAAGCTAAAACTATAGGCGGCTAACACACAGGTGTTGATGAAGGTCATGCAGGTCCCAGGTTTGAAGATATGGCTAATTTCTTTAGAAAGATTGGGTGATGAGAGATGCACAAGAACTCTCACAGCGGATGCACTTGAATTAGCTGGTGGTAAGAAAATAGGTACTCTTTATCTACTTGTTTATATTACTGATTCTTTTTTTTTTGCAGAGACGTGGCTTCATAGGCTTGGTCACATGAGCAGGAAGGAGATGCATGTTCTTAAGCGTAAGACAGATATATTTGATAGGCTTAAGAACTGGAAAGCCTTGGTGTACTTGGAGGAGATGGCGGACAGAGACCAGTGGATGGGGCCGGATACTTTTGAGCAGGGCAGTTTGGACATGGGGATTGATTCAAAGGAGCTCACGGGTAAAAATTTATCACTCACAGGTGAACACAGGTACCGATGTCAGTCAGGAGGAATCGACTTCAAATAGACAGGTGCCAATGTCAGTCATGTGCAGACCGAAGCCGGTGATGTCAGGCAAGGTAAGACCGATGTCGGTCAAGAGGACCAACGTCGGTAGTAGGTAAGACTGATGTCGGTCAGGAGGACCAACATCGATAACAGGGACACTGACGTCGATAGGGTCGGTAGTCAGGGACAGACGCATGGGAACCGATGTTGGTCAGATGCAGACTGTGGAGTGATCGAGGTCGGTCACTGTAACAGATTTTGGGTGGACAGCACGCTATCAAGGAGTCTCAAACACCCATATGGAGGACTGAAGATGTAAGTAGGCCTTCAAATTCATTGTTCCTCTTCTTTATACTTGTTTTTGATTGTAGAGCAAGAAGGATCCAGGAAACATGTGGGAGCATGGCAGGGATATGATGCAGAACCAAGCAGAGATTTGGTAGGGTTGCCAGCTGGTATGAAAGCACAGAGACGAATGGATACCTTAGTTGAAGAATAGAGAGAACAGATACGTGAGATGGAAGACCAAGGTATATGGTCTTGAGGAGCTGCAGGACAGTGGTATAGGTTTTGACAGGTGGAGGACAAAGCATGGCTTCAGTCAATGTCAGGTAACTACTATGGTTTGCCTTACCAGGTGGATGATGAGTTACGACATCATTCTGTTGCTGTATGTGGATTGTATATTTGCTAGTAGGGTTTGTACATACAGGGTTTTGCTGAGCTAAGGGTAAGGTTAGTTTAGCAGGCATGTCATGAGGAGTTTAGAGCAGCGAAATTCTTCGACATGGGAGACATGGAGATCACAGGTTGATTTTGTCTCGAGTGGGAGCTGATGTGAATCAGGTGTTGGCGAGGCATAGGATGCAGAGCCGGAGCACACTAAGGGCTAGATAGGTACAGTGTCTGAAATCACATGAATTCTGGTATAGGCCTGAGTATTCCTATGCAGTGGGAGCTGTCAGAGAGTTAGGAGCCAATTTAGGGAAGTGTGTTCTCAGGGATTTGAGAGGGACCAGCAGTAGGGATTCATGCTATGCAGGGTCAAGACTTCACTACATATGTTTGTAGGTTCGGATGCGGAAGGGTACTCGGATGATAGGAGGTACATCATAGGTTGTGTGGTGGGTTGTCTTCAGGATTGATCTTGAAGAGGGATACAAACTAGGAAACAGATTAGACAGAGTATAGGTACAGGTATAGTGCAACTATTTATCTCTAAGTGGGAGATTGTTAGGTTGTGGATCTAAAAGCTTCACTGATGCAGACATGGAGGAGGTTACAGATGAGTTGCGGAGTGTCAGGAGACACCGACGTTGGTCTGGCCAATCGACGTCGGTAGGATTAGACAAGAAGGCAACCGACGTCGGTCATGGATCGGCCAGCGTCGGCGACCCCCAGGTGGACAGGGACCGACGTCGGTTGCCTGTGTGGTTTGACTGTGAGTTTATTATGGGCAGTTAGCTAACGAACCAAGTGTTTGCATGATGAGATCTATTTTTAGACTGAGAGCTGCGGATCTAATTATTGTAATTAGATGTCTAATTATTATTTGGATGAGATCTATATAATAGACTCATGGTTGTATTGGAAACTTGTTCTAGTTTGAGTTGAGCAAAGTTAGCTCCTTCTGTGTGTGAGGTGAGCAAGGGTGTTCCTCCTAGTGCCACAGTACCAGGTGTGTAGGTGCTGGATTGGAGAATCAGCAGGGTTCTTCATGTATGTAGGATCTTGGTCATCACAGCCTATATAGGAGATCTACATGGTAAGTAAGATCGTTGATCTACAGGTGTATGTGTGTGCAAGGTCAAGGCTCACAGGTGTGCAGAACCAGGTTGATTTGCAGGTGTACAAGATCAGATAGGACAGCAACACAACAGGGAGCAGAATCAGGCAAGATCTACTTGGAGTACAGGTGTGTACTCGGATAGAGCAAAGAGGAAGGCAAGGGAGTTCCTTCCATAAGTATGGTCTGTTGAATTGTAGGTTGTTGCAGGTTCATGGGAGATCTACTTGAAGTACCTTGAGTACTTGTGGAGTACGTGGAGTACTTGTGGAGTGTGTGGAGCACTTGTGGTGTGCGTGGAGCACGGGTGTAAGGTGAACACCAACTCAGAGTTTGAGTTGGGTGTTGGGACCTAAGAGAGAGCTTTGAGGAGAGAATTACTGTTCACTTAAGGTGTGGGAAGCCTCTGAAGAGGTGGTGGAGAAAAAGTGGCATCTTATTTATTGTATTCTTTTTTGTATAAGTATTAATACAAGTTGTGTATTGTCTCTCATATCTGTGTTATTCTGAATTCTAGTTACTTGTGATTCTGGTTAATTTCCGCATATTAAGTTGCTTGGTTTGGTAATCAATTGTATGCTTCCGGTGTTCACGTATCCTGACACTAATTCTAAAAATCTAGTAAGGGCAAGTCTCTTTTTGACACTATACAAACCCCTTATATTCAATGAGAGTATCTAAATTACAAACCATCCTTAGGGGGTTATCCTTCTCTAAAAACACATGTTACTAGTCATTATTTATTTTTATGTATCTCCTTATTTTCTTGTTGTTATGCTTGATAAAATTTTGACTTTATGCCCACTGAAACAAAACCAATCTTCTTTTTAGTATCAATCCCCAAGCTCCCTGATAGTGGGCCACCAAAGACTAATTTTGAATGATTGGGTCTTAAATTGTATTTTACCTTGCCCCTATCTACAAATTTGGCTTCCAAAATCTCTTGACTCAGTGTGTATTCCCAAGAATGATATTCTAATTCTGCACTTGTGGGTAAAGTAAATGACTTACCCACCTCCCAACCGATTGTTTCTAACAAGGTATTAATTTTTTCATCCCCCTTATCTTTAATTTTATGACTTCTTATCAATATGACACCTTCTATCAGAGTGGGCCACTTTGTATGAGATTCCATATGCTTATCACTAGGTGATGAGACACCAAATGTAGTTATAGGTAAAACCAAATTGTCTAAAGTTTCTACTTCCTTTGAGCCTTCATTCCCACCCCAACCTAGTGTAATATTATTATCTTCCCTTTATGGAGGATGGACAAATATTTTAGCTCATTCAAGTTGTGTTTGATTTGAAACCAAGTTTTTAGTTACTATAATAGTTTTTCTTGTGGAATCCTATCCTCCCTCAAACTCCCCATGAGCATCATATTCACCTACAAATGGTGAAACCCATCTTGACTTTCCTCCACTTGAGTTGTCACCTCCTTGGTGAGATTAGGTGTATTATCAATCTATTATCCATCCATATAAGTCTACAAGATTTCATTATTAAACCCTTTCTTTTTCCACTCTTATTTTTAAAAATGGATGAAGATATACAACTATAACATACCTAAACTGATGACATCTCACATAGTGAAATGTAACATTTATGTAATCCAATGTTTGGGTACGACCCTAATCACCAGAAAATATATAAAACTAATCGATCAAACCCTCTTTCAAGTCAAATAAGACTTTATCGATAGATTGATTCATACTAGATTTATAGGCTAAGTCAATTAATATAATATTTCCCAACAGATTCCCTATTGCATTTATAAAGTTGTCTATATATAATTCAATTAGTAGTCCAATAAATTTGACCCATATGGGAGCATGACCAACTACCTCTAACCTTAGATCAAAACATGGGTGCCATGGTTTCAATGACATAAACCCTGACCCCCAGCCACTTACCACCCAAAATTATTATATCATCTTCCTCTAAATGTAAAATGAAGCCTAGCCATCCTCTAGATAAAATATGAGAAATGGGCCCATACACAATTTTAGGAACCCAATGTGTTTGTAGCCAATAATTTAGTGACTCTAGGGATATATATTTTTCATAAAATCTACCAATAAAGTGATTTTCTAGTAAAAGTGAGTATTTGACTGACTCTAATGTCCTCACCAGCCACCATTTTCACCTTGGAGAGTCTTTTCCTAATCAATTTATGAGGTAATATTTTTATGATTCCTAAGACATTTATGTTATCCTATTACTCAATAATCTTACCACCAACCAAAGCTCCCAAATATAGGTACTAACCAATAAAACCATCCCCCTTAGTTTCATCTTCTGCCTTCTTAGTATCTCCTAATTCACTATCCTTCGTGTCCAATTATGTAACTTTCCTCTCCTAATCTACATGTGACCTTGAAATAGTATCGAAATCTTCCTTAGAGCCCTTATATTTGAATACCTCAGCACTTTCCAAAGTATCCTTTATATAGCTCACTAGTTATATCTCTGTAGCCTTACCTACATTCATATCCTCAAGATCCATCCTCCCCTAATCAGGGGGAATCAAATCTAGAATAATGTTGTATCACCTACCTCACCCACAAATGTCTTAAGTTTATTACTAGATTTATCACCAAGTGTCACCTTTAAGTGATAGATAATAGAAATAATAGTTGGTTAATCTCCCACGCTTGCTTGAACTATAGTAAAACCACCTAAAATCCCAACTAGAAACCTATAATTGAGCACCTCTAAGAAGTAAAGTCCTATAAATACCTCAATAAAATAAAAAATAGTCATAGTATAAAATAAAATTCTCCCTATCCAAATTTTCTCTCCATAAAGATTTTAGTATTCATTAGCGAAGTAAATATCTCTAAGGATAAAGGTAGTAAAGAAAGTAACATAATTTTTTGACATTATACAATTATTGTATGGTAGGGATAAATGATAATACACAAATTTTATTAGACCTAAAAAAGATAGGACCTAAAAATTCTTTCCAAATATTTCATAACAATGCCAAATGTCAGCCTCATAAGTGTCCATGTCTAATGTGCTAAGTGGAAGTCCACTTCATCTATTATAATAGCTAGTTTTTATCTTAAAAAACATCTCAAAAAATAAAACTCTTATTATTATTACAACTAGGCCTATATCATCCATACCTTATAAGAGTAACACATGATGCAACACTACCATTCACCATATATGTTTTCTCTTTAGTTGATCGACATATATACTTCATGGATTTTGCCTTGATACTAAAGGTGATACCTCTACCAAGAATTGAACCATCAACCTATAATCACCCTAAAAATAAACATCTTCCCCATTTGTAGACCACACTCCCATGAATCTTCAACTTTGGATCCTTTAACATCCACCACATCATGAATACTCTCCACCACCACCATATTAGTCACATTTAAGTTCATTCTCCATTAGTTCTAATACACCGTTTTTAATATTTCTTACCTTATGTCTTACATAACTCAATATTGTTTTTCATCATTCTCTCACACCTATATGTTACCTTATGAGTTTGACCCTCTCTGTTTGCTATTAAATAGATATAAGTAGCTTATAGTTTGTTCCATCCTAGCTTCTTACCTCATACAAACATTCTTAGACCTTCAATTCAACCCTCCTATTATTTTTCCTTATTTTTGATAAAACATTAATTAAATTAATGTTAACTATAGGTGTAAAACTAGATATATTAGAATACCAAATATATAGAGATGAATAACTATTTTTATTTTGAAAAAGATGTTACATATAGAAAGTTTTTATTTTTGAAAAGTATTAAGAAGGAATATACTTAGATCACACACTAATATCCATTATCTGTTTTGAATATTTGCCTATAAAAATAATAAGAATAAATGAATATGCAAGGTTAGTATTAGAATCTATAAAAAAATATAATCTAAATAGGTCCACTATAAGTGGATAACAATGCAAAGTAATCTAGTGTATTTACTATAGACTTGTCCCAATTTACTGTGATAGATAATAGGTGGGAAAAGATAAAGAAATCATGAATCTATAAATGAAATAAAAAAAATGGAAGCATAATATTTTTATGGATAAGATTAGAACAGGTAGATGGTGGCACAATATACACTAGTCTATTGATCACAATCTTGTTAGGGTTGACTGGCCCGTTCAACTGGTCATTGCACTTATTACACTTGTGAAAGAGGATAAATATGAGATATCACACTTAGGGTTTTACCATTCTTAAATTATTGTATGAATATTATTGTATTTCCATTAGACCACTTTGATATCTTGAAAATATTAAATAAACATAGGGGAATTTAACGTGTTGAGTTGACCTCAATCATCCCTTTAAAGATTGATCATTGCCTATGTATCCAATACTCTAAGAAGGGAAATCAAGCCCAATAGTTATCCCACCTAGAGTGAATGTGAAATATGTGTTCCTTTGACTATATGTGTGTATGTATAATATGTATTTGATACTTAAAAATTATCTTGACTTGGCTTATGACTATTCCTTATGAATATTACATAATTTGGGCAAAATAACATAAATTTACTTAATGTGTAAAATTGTAAATGCTTCTACCCAATGAATAACAAGCACCTAATGAATGACTCTTGACATGTATTTATAGGTGAATATTTTTACCATTAAACTTGTGAAACATATAGGAAGACCCAAAAGGATAACTTCAAATCTGGAAACTAGATGTTATTTGGCACATGATGCTACCAACCTAAGTGGATATCTATGCACTATACCTTTGTCTACCTAGGGAAGACATATATAGAGAGATTAAATACCTTAGTTCCAAGGTAAATATAGTATAATGGTGTTTTTAGATATCTTAAAAATTTGGCATTGAAAATTTAAGTGTAATGATAACAACAAACAAAGGCTCAAGCCCACATATAAATGAGTGACTTAGAAGAATGGTGAATATGAATCATGTATTTAAACATGATTCATGTGGCTTGGAATGTGTCAAGAATCAACATTATTAAGTATCTATGACCAAATTTATGGGTCTACATTCCCCCCTTATTTTAATAATGAAATTGATAGATAAATAAGAAAAGAGTTAAACCTGAGTGTGTACAACACACCTTTTTTTAAGAAGATACTTAAATTATGTAGAGAAATTTAATTTAACAAACATTGAAATAACTGATGAAGTAGTCATTTTGTTCATTTAAAATTTTAAAAATATTAAACTTTGAAAATTTAAAAATTGAAAAGAGAGCAAGGGAGGAATACACCTATATATAGATAAAACCAATTTTTTCTTGTAACCTCTAATTGATAATGGAGAACCATGTCCCCTCATAAAGCATTTGGATAATGTGGTTGCTTATGTTGAAGTTATTTTTGAAGAGTTGGGAGTGATCAAGGCTCAAGTTTTAAATATAACTAATCAAATCCATGATTTTGAAAGATGTGTTGTTCCAACTCTAAAAAATGAAGAATAATACCCAATGCACTTAACCCAAAATGGTATAACCATGATAAGTTCACTAAAAATGATTCCAAGGCCATTGTGTCACTAAACTAAAACATACATCACCTACATATATTATAATCATAACACTTGAGATAGATCTAGATTATAGATTTGCATGATCAAAAGTGAATTAATGTTATTCATTGCCGCATCATGATTACATTACTCATATAATTTGATTTGAAGTGAATATTTTGCATTTGAATTTACATATTTATCTCTTTAAATTTTGAATCTTTGAAAACTTGGAACTTTGAATAGCTTGAACATGAATGGTATTATGTTGCCTTATTATACATGCCAATGATATAGAACATTATGCCTCTTTATGCTCAATTATAATTTGTATTTGCAACTTAAAATTTTTCCCTTGTAACTATTTTTATGCATGCCCATGCACATGAATTCAAGTGTGTATAATTTTTTAGTTGGTTCTTTGATAAGTGAGTGCATATGCATTTCATATTTCCCCATAACTTGTATGAATATGTTAATATGTATCATGTGGTTTATTTCTCAA
The DNA here is from genome assembly GCA_037957365.1 of Torreya grandis. Lineage (NCBI taxonomy): Eukaryota > Viridiplantae > Streptophyta > Pinopsida > Cupressales > Taxaceae > Torreya > Torreya grandis. The sequence continues at coordinate 453,120 of JARHVA010005517.1, forward strand.
TCACTTTGAATATTTGAAAACTTTTATTTTGTTATAAAATCTTATTTTACATTAATCTAAATCTTTTAAAACCTATAATTTGTATTTATCAAACCTTTATATTGTATTTTGAACCTATGTTTTATCCCAAAATGTATTCATAGAGGTGTGAATTTCTTAAGGTAATGCCACTTTGATGCCCCTCTTTTGAGATGAGGGATGTTGCCTACAAGTCATTCATTAGAAAATAAGAGTTGACTATATCATGATAAAGATATGATCATAGTGTATTGTGTCATCATGTAGGAGAGTGTTATCATAGAAAATATAATTTTGTCATTTGAAACATATATGTAATTATTTTATCAAAATTAATAAATTGAGAAAGTGTTAGTCTAATTAAATAAAATTGTTGAGTAAAATTATAATGTAAAATATATGCAATGAGTACACATAATTGAATTGGAATTTACTATTTTGAGAAATGTGCTAAAAGGGGAAAGTATTACAGATAAATGACTCAATTGGCATTTAGATCTGATGAATTATAATAGAGGTTGTGTGATAAACTATGGGACTATGTGAGGTTGATCTAAATTAGAAATATGGATCCATTTGGATATGAAATAAGTTTGACCTATGTTGTCATCTATAGGATGCACCAAAATCCACTAGAATTTTTTCCTTTATGTGAAATTAAATCAATGAACCTTTACCTATAGGTCTTATGTGTGTGATCAGGTTTGTTATATTCACCATGGGAGATATTATGTGCCTTATTATTCACTTTGAACCTTGACTCAATGACAAGGAGGAACAAATGCAGTAAATGGGAAAAATGGGTTAGGGGCTAAAGTTGTGTTGGACCTCAACACCTCTTATGTTAAGCATTGCATACATACCAATACTTAAGAGAGGGGTCAAAATCCATGTAGTTATCCCATTATACAGTGGTGTGTGTAAAATAAAAGTATAATGTTATATGCTAGTGTAATCTTGGTGTAATTATGTGCTTCAATAATGACTTGTGACCTTGAAGGTGTATTCTGACTTAGATTAGGGCTACTTGGGCTATATAAAATCATAATTGGGAAGAATATGTCTTTTCCTCCCAATGTGCATTTAAAATAATTATGATATTTTCAATATGGAATCCTCTTACCAACTAGTGAATAAATGAATATAAAATGTGCTTATATAGTGGTATTGTTTTGATTTCCTTGAATGGGACTTAAAACATGTGCAAGATGACTATTAGGTGAATTTGAATTTTGGAAATTAGTCATTATTTGGTGGGATGATGAAACTAATAGATTTATACATGATCAATGATCAAGATTATCCTTAAGGAGTGACCTTGTGTGAAGATTATAGATAACTAAAATGGAAGTGTGAATTAGTCTAATAACAACTCTAGTCCATTTTGAATGAATAAAAGGAATGTTTAGTATCAAAATTACCTAATGTTAGATGGTCATTCACATACAAGTAGAGGAATGGTGGTTTAAAATCATGGAATTGAGCATAGGTTAAGTATGTATAAAGAGTTGTCACAAGTGAATTATTTTATTTTAGTAATGAAACAAAGTGAAAATACTAGAGTAAAATAAAGAGAGTCGAGTAGGTTTATATGTATAGACCAGTCATGAAAATACATCTAAACCTACTCGACTCTCTTTATTTTACTCTAGTATTTTCACTTTGTTTCATTACTAAAATAAAATAATTCACTTGTGACAAATCTTTATACATACTTAACCTATGCTCAATTCCATGATTCTAAACCACCATTCCTCTACTTGTATGTGAATGACCATCTAACATTAGGTAATTTTGATACTAAACATTCTTTTTATTCATTCAAAGTAGACTAGAGTTGTTATTAGACTAATTCACACTTCCATTTTAGTTATCTATAATATTCACACAAGGTCACTCCTTAAGGATAATCTTGATCATTGATCATGTATAAATCTATTAGTTTCATCATCCCACCAAATAATGACTAATTTCCCAAATTCAAATTCACCTAATAGTCATCTTGCACATGTTTTAAGTCCCATTCAAGGAAATCAAAACAATACCACTATATAAGCACATCTATACATCTAAACCTACTCGACTCTCTTTATTTTACTCTAGTATTTTCACTTTGTTTCATTACTAAAATAAAATAATTCACTTGTGACAACTCTTTATACATACTTAACCTATGCTCAATTCCATGATTCTAAACCACCATTCCTCTACTTGTATGTGAATGACCATCTAACATTAGGTAATTTTGATACTAAACATTCCTTTTATTCATTCAAAGTAGACTAGAGTTGTTATTAGACTAATTCACACTTCCATCTTAGTTATCTATAATCTTCACACAAGGTCACTCCTTAAGGATAATCTTGATCATTGATCATGTATAAATCTATTAGTTTCATCATCCCACCAAATAATGACTAATTTCCCAAATTCAAATTCACCTAATAGTCATCTTGCACATGTTTTATGTCCCATTCAAGGAAATCAAAACAATACCACTATATAAGCACATTTTATATTCATTTATTCACTAGTTGGTAAGAGGATTCCATATTGACAATATCATAATTATTTTAAATGCACATTGGGAGGAAAAGAGATATTCTTCCCAATTATGATTTTATATAGCCCAAGTAGCCCTAATCTAAGTCAGAATACACCTTCAAGGTCACAAGTCATTATTGAAGCACATAATTACACCAAGATTACACTAAAATATAACATTATACTTTTATTTCACACACACCACTGTATCATGGGAGAACTACATTGATTTTGACCCCTCTCTTAAGTATTGGTATGTATGCAATGCTTAACATAAGAGGTGTTGAGGTCCAACACAACTTTAGCCCCTAACCCCTTTTTCCCATTTACTGCATTTGTTCCTCCTTGTCATTGAGTCAAGGTTCAAAGTGAATAATAAGGCACATAATATCTCCCATGGTGAATATAACAAACCTGATCACACACATAAGACCTATAGGTAAAGGTTCATTGATTTAATTTCACATAAAGGAAAAAATCCTAGTGGATTTTGGTGCATCCTATAGATGACAACATAGGTCAAACTTATTTCATATCCAAATGGATCCCTATTTCTAATTTAGATCAACCTCACATAGTCCCATAGTTTATCACACAACCTCTATTATAATTCATCAGATCTAAATGCCAATTGAGTCATTTATCTATAATACTTTCCCCTTTTAGCACATTTCTCAAAATAGTAAATTCCAATTCAATTATGTGTACTCATTGCATATATTTTACATTATAATTTTACTCAACAATTTTATTTAATTAGACTAACACTTTCTCAATTTATTAATTTTGATAAAATAATTACATATATGTTTCAAATGACAAAATTATATTTTCTATGATAACACTCTCCTACATTATGACACAATACACTATGATCATATCTTTATCATGATATAGTCAACTCTTATTTTTAAATGAATGACTTGTAGGCAACATCCCTCATCTCAAAAGAGGGGCATCAAAGTGGCATTACCTTAAGAAATTCACACCTCTATGAATACATTTTGGGATAAAACATAGGCTCAAAATACAATATAAAGGTTTGATAAATACAAATTATAGGTTTTAAAAGATTTAGATTAATGTAAAATAAGATTTTATAACAAAATAAAAGTTTTCAAATATTCAAAGTGATTGAGAATAAAACACATGATACATATTAACATATTCATACAAGTTATGGGGAAATATGACATGCATATGCACTCACTTATCAAAGAACCAACTAAAAAATTATACACACTTGAATTCATGTGCATGGGCATGCATAAAAATAGCTACAAGGGAAAATTTTTAAGTTGCAAATACAAATTATAATTGAGCATAAAGAGGCATAATGTTCTATATCATTGGCATGTATAATAAGGCAACATAATACCATTCATGTTCAAGCTATTCAAAGTTCCAAGTTTTCAAAGATTCAAAATTTAAAGAGATAAATATGTAAATTCAAATGCAAAATATTCACTTCAAATCAAATTATATGAGTAATGTAATCATGATGGGGTAATGAACATCATTAATTCACTTTTGATCATGCAAATCTATAATCTAGATCTATCTCAAGTGTTATGATTATAATATATGTAGGTGATGTATGTTTGAGTTTAGTGACACAATGGCCTTGGAATCATTTTTAGTGAACTTATCATGGTTATACCATTTTGGGTTAAGTGCATTGGGTATTATTCTTCATTTTTTAGAGTTGGAACAACACATCTTTCAAACTCATGGATTTGATTAGTTATATTTAAAACTTGAGCCTTGATCACTCCCAACTCTTCAAAAATAACTTCAACATAAGCAACCACATTATCCAAATGCTTTATGAGGGGACATGGTTCTCCATTATCAGTTAGAGGTTACAAGAAAAAATTGGTTTTATCTATATATAGGTGTATTCCTCCCTTGCTCTCTTTTCAATTTTTAAATTTTCAAAGTTTAATATTTTTAAAATTTTAAATGAACAAAATGACTACTTCATCAGTTATTTCAATGTTTGTTAAATTAAATTTCTCTACATAATTTAAGTATCTTCTTAAAAAAAGGTGTGTTGTACACACTCAGGTTTAACTCTTTTCTTATTTATCTATCAATTTCATTATTAAAATAAGGGGGGAATGTAGACCCATAAATTTGGTCATAGATACTTAATAATGTTGATTCTTGACACATTCCAAGCCACATGAATCATGTTTAAATACATGATTCATATTCACCATTCTTCTAAGTCACTCATTTATATGTGGGCTTGAGCCTTTGTTTGTTGTTATCATTACACTTAAATTTTCAATGCCAAATTTTTAAGATATCTAAAAACACCATTATACTATATTTACCTTTTAACTAAGGTATTTAATCTCTCTCTATATGTCTTCCCTAGGTAGACAAAGGTATAGTGCATATATATCCACTTAGGTTGGTAGCATCATGTGCCAAATAACATCTAGTTTCCAGATTTGAAGTTATCCTTTTGGGTCTTCCTATATGTTTCACAAGTTTAATGGTAAAAATATTCACCTATAAATACATGTCAAGAGTCATTCATTAGATGCTTGTTATTCATTGGGTAGAAGCATTTACAATTTTACACATTAAGCAAATTTATGTTATTTTGCCCAAATTATGTAATATTCATAAGGAATAGTCATAAGGCAAGTCAAGATAATTTTTAAGTATCAAATCCATATTATACATACACACATATAGTCAAAGGAACACATATTTCACATTCACTCTAGGTGGGATAACTATTGGGCTTGATTTCCCTTCTTAGAGTATTAGATATATAGGCAATGATCAATCTTTAAAGGGATGATTGAGGTCAACTCAACACATTAAATTTCCCTATGTTTATTTAATATTTTCAAGATATCAAATTGGTCTAATGGAAATAAAATAATATTCATACAATAATTTAAGAATGGTAAAACCCTAAGTGTGATATCTCATATTTATCCTCTTTCACAAGTGTAATAAGTGCAATGACCAGTTGAACGGGCCAGTCAACCCTAACAAGATTGTGATCAATAGACTAGTGTAAAATGTGCCACCATCTACCTATTCTAATCTTATCCATAAAAATATTATGCTTCCATTTTTTTTATTTCATTTATAGATTCATGATTTCTTTATCTTTTCCCACCTATTATCTATCATAGTAAATTGGGACAAGTCTATAGTAAATACACTAGATTACTTTGCATTGTTATCCACTTATAGTGGACCTATTTAGATTATATTTTTTTATAGATTCTAATACTAACCTTGCATATTCATTTATTCTTATTATTTTTATAGGCAAATATTCAAAACAGATAATGGATATTAGTGTGTGATCTAAGTATATTCCTTCTTAATACTTTTCAAAAATAAAAACTTTCTATATGTAACATCTTTTTCAAAATAAAAATAGTTATTCATCTCTATATATTTGGTATTCTAATATTTCTAGTTTTACACCTATAGTTAACATTAATTTAATTAATGTTTTATCAAAAATAAGGAAAAATAATAGGAGGGTTGAATTGAAGGTCTAAGAATGTTTGTATGAGGTAAGAAGCTAGGATGGAACAAACTATAAGCTACTTATATCTATTTAATAGCAAACAGAGAGGGTCAAACTCATAAGGTAACATATAGGTGTGAGAGAATGATGAAAAACAATATTGAGTTATGTAAGACATAAGGTAAGAAATATTAAAAACGGTGTATTAGAACTAATGGAGAATGAACTTAAATGTGACTAATATGGTGGTGGTGGAGAGTATTCATGATGTGGTGGATGTTAAAGGATCCAAAGTTGAAGATTCATGGGAGTGTGGTCTACAAATGGGGAAGATGTTTATTTTTAGGGTGATTATAGGTTGATGGTTCAATTCTTGGTAGAGGTATCACCTTTAGTATCAAGGCAAAATCCATGAAGTATATATGTCGATCAACTAAAGAGAAAACATATATGGTGAATGGTAGTGTTGCATCATGTGTTACTCCTATAAGGTATGGATGATATAGGCCTAGTTGTAATAATAATAAGAGTTTTATTTTTTGAGATGTTTTTAAAGATAAAAACTAGCTATTATAATAGATGAAGTGGACTTCCACTTAGCACATTAGACATGGACACTTATGAGGCTGACATTTGGCATTGTTATGAAATATTTGGAAAGAATTTTTAGGTCCTATCTTTTTTATGTCTAATAAAATTTGTGTATTATCATTTCTCCCTACCATACAATAATTGTATAATGTCAACAAATTATGTTACTTCCTTTACTACCTTTATCCTTAGAGATATTTACTTCGCTAATGAATACTAAAATCTTTATGGAGAGAAAATTTGGATAGGGAGCATTTTATTTTATACTATGACTATTTTTTATTTTACTGAGGTATTTATAGGACTTTACTTCTTAGAGTTGCTCAATTCTAGATTTCTAGTTGGCATTTTAGGTGGTTTTACTATAGTTCAAGCAAGCGTGGGAGATTAACCAACTATTATTTCTATTATCTATCACTTAAAGGTGACACTTGGTGATAAATCTAGTAATAAACTTAAGACATTTGTGGGTGAGGTAGGTGATACAACATTATTCTAGATTTGATTCCCCCTGATTAGGGGAGGATGGATCTTGAGTATATGAATGTAGGTAAGGCTATAGAGATATAACTACTGAGCTATATAAAGGATACTTTGGAAAGTGCTGAGGTATTCAAATATAAGGGCTCTAAGGAAGATTTTGATACTATTTCAAGGTCACATGTAGATTAGGAGAGGAAAGTTACATAATTGGACACGAAGGATAGTGAATTAGGAGATACTAAGAAGGCAGAAGATGAAACTAAGGGGGATGGTTTTATTGGGTAGTACCTATATTTGGGAGCTTTGGTTGGTAGTAAGATTATTGAGTAATAGGATAACATATAGGTCTTAGGAATCATAAAAATATTACCTCATAAATTGATTAGGAAAAGACTCTCCAAGGTGAAAATGGTGGTTGGTGAGGACATTAGAGTCAGTCAAATACTCACTTTTACTAGAAAATCACTTTATTGGTAGATTTTATGAAAAATATATATCCCTAGAGTCACTAAATTATTGGCTACAAACACATTGGGTTCCTAAAATTGTGTATGGGCCCATTTCTCATATTTTATCTAGAGGATGGCTAGGCTTCATTTTACATTTAGAGGAAGATGATATAATAATTTTGGGTGGTAAGTGGCTGGGGGTCAGGGTTTATGTCATTGAAACCATGGCACCCATGTTTTGATCTAAGGTTAGAGGTAGTTGGCTATGCTCCCATATGGGTCAAATTTATTGGACTACTAATTGAATTATATATAGACAACTTTATAAATGCAATAGGGAATCTGTTGGGAAATATTATATCAATTGACTTAGCCTATAAATCTAGTATGAATCAATCTATCGATAAAGTCTTATTTGACTTGAAAGAGGGTTTGATCGATTAGTTATATATATTTTTTGGTGATTAGGGTCGTACCCAAACATTGGATTACATAAATGTTACATTTCACTATGTGAGATGTCATCAGTTTAGGTATGTTATAGTTGTATATCTTCATCCATTTTTCATGAAAACCTTCAATGAAATATGTATGAATTAGTCCTTACTCATGATAGAAAATTTAAATTAAATAAACTTATATATAAAATAACAAGGAATGAACACACCTTTTCATGTATACAAATTGTTATGTTTTTCGGTGCAAAAATTGGTGACTAGAGAGGGTAAAACCCTTGGAGATTTATTTTCATTGAAGAACTTAGATTAGACTATGCATTACCTAATTCTCATTGGTAAGAGAGTGTGTTTAATAACTAAATATTCACTTTACTCCATCATTTCATAAATCAATGTAGTAAAATAGATCTAACTCCATGTATGAGTTCTAATGGATCATTTGGGTACACAACTAGTGCAAAAATTTGAATCCATTTAAACCTAAATTTATATATATGGGGGAATCAAGGGTTAATGGGATTTTATTAAATTTTACATAAATATTGGGAACTAATCTCTTGATTATGCCAATTAATATAAAACTCAGATAAATAGTGTTATCAATTTATATAACTAAGATTGCTAAATATCATAAAATACAACTAGTGATAGATGTTGTAATGAATTGGAAACATATGATATTTAGTTGATTTAATATGCATATGTAGGTATGATTTGGAACAAGTTGGAAGTGGTCTGGAAAATGATCTTGGAAAAGTCATTAGATTTTGAAAATATTCTTTTTATGGCCTCAAAAGCTTATGCCAAATCTAGACATTTACATCGATGTAGGTGTCTAACCCTACCACAGGTGTTATATATGGAATAATGATTATATATGAAAGTGAACAACTAGATCCTTTAAAGTTTTCTAATACCTTTATTTTGGTGTCTTTACATCATGCACATAGGATATCACTCTTTGTCAAATTATCAAAACCCTATCTCTTCACCCTTAGAGTGATTGCGAAAAAAATGGGTTAGTTGGCTCATAATGTCAAGCTACCCAAAAGACCCATATGTCAATGGGTAATATATACATATCAAATTATATGAATTGGGAATTATATTCATATTTTCCCCTACATGTTATATTTTGTGTGCACAAGGATGCAATGTGTGTTAAACAAAGACATGCAGTGACCTAACTTATAACTTGGAAAATATGGCTCATGAGACACTCTTTGAATCTTTCAGACCTATGGAAATATTGATCTTATGAATTATATGGAAATAGGGTGAAATAAGGTAGGTTTTCTCACTTTAATGCTTGATTGAGTGTTTCTTGGTATATTGCCTTGTGAGTTGTATGTGATTTTTAGGTGATGAATGACTGAGGGTTGATATTATATATATACCAATCAATTTTAGAAATATACCACATTAAATCATTTAGAAAAACTTTAGGATACATTTATTTTACAAATTGGATAAATTTGGGCATTAAATAATTTGTAGGGAAAGTGGATTCTTGCATCGACATATGTGTCCACATAGGATGCAAGTGGCTAGGGAGATAAAAATAGGTATAGGTCCAAAACTGGTATTGAAGGATAATAATTAGGTTTAGATATTTTTACATAGTATATAATGCCTAGTGATCAAAATAACAATGGTTAGACTAAGAGATAAGTAATTAGTCATAAAAAGATGTAATGTGCCTCATCAATTTTCATGTCAATGATTTCAAAATCACCTCATAGGCTCAGCTCAGTAACTCTAATCTCCACATCTTTGAGGCAATCAATTGGTTCTACCCTCCCATAGTATGACATATTGAGAGTGATATGATTATAAATCAAGTGTGGAATCCTAATATCCTCCCACATAGATATAATAATCATATTAATATTTCTTCCAAAGTCAAATAATGCATTAGGAATTTCATATCCTATGATCTCAATGTCCATTTATGAGTCAAAATCCCATGATTTCTTAGTTTTAACATACTAGACCACCTTGATGGTATGATTTTGTCCATGATATGTGCATTCTAAAATATTATGAAATATATTTTTAATATTTTTGGAGACACATTCATTCCATAGAGTGTTGAGCAATTACAATAAATTAATCAGTGCAATCAAAACACTTTCTTACTTCATAATACACACAATTTTCCCATACACCTATGCGCTAATGGCTATGGTGTCTCCTTATAATGCATTATAATATTTTATGTCATAAAGTAATTATTAAAATTGATACATCAATCCCTTATTTATCATAATATTAAGATATTTCTCTTATTTCACCTTCATGATTCCCTGATCCTATGGCATTTCTAATGTAGATAATCCTTGCTCTGTGCGTTGTTGCCTAATAACTACTTGCATAAATGCATGTTATTTAGGATAAATATTAATCATGTTCACATATTTACTTCTCTAATATAAGGATATCAAAAGTTTTATGTTATCCTTCCACTCTAAAATACATGTAATATACCTATCTTTGAGGATTAGTGGGACAATTTCATGCAAAATGATTATAATCACCACACAAATAACATTTAATGGGTTGGTGAGCTTGCCAATTATAATTTTTATGATCACCTTGATATATTCCTTAGTATCCTCCTCTACTCTATTAAAATCCCCAATCATAAAACTATTATCTAATGAATCATCCTTGCTATTGTTGCTATGCATTATATCCACCATACTGATGTTGAGGTGATGTTGGATCCTGACTTGATTACTTTTATTGAGGACTCATAATGTTTCATGAGGATTGATACTATTTTTTCAATGATGATGGTGTCTATACAACTATACCTTGGGGTTGATATTGATATGGAGGAAAAAATGACATCCATCTAAAACTACCTTGCATCACACTAGTTATTTCTACCTCTAAGCCTAGAAGTCCTTACTTCATAGTGGGTAACTATTACATTATGAATACTAAGACATTCTTGGTGATATCTTCCTTTAATTCCTATCAGTCTCAATAACTATTTTCATCATGGTTTGTTGATTTAAAAATAATATTGTACAAACTCTAATATTTTTTAATATACTATTGTAGTAGATGACATTTTATGATTATGTGCCCTACTGCTCTATAGAGTTCCTATAAATATGGCTTGAGCTTGGGACAATTATTCCTATGATTCCCTTCTTAAATACACTCTATACACCATAAACCCAATTTGGGTTTATTAGGTTTGTGTAACTCATATATCCTCTTCATAAAAACATTTATTTTTGTCTCCACTTTTTAGCTAATGACTAGAGCATCTTCATAATTTTTAAAATTTTTTACTCATAGGGAAACTCATCAAGCATCAACCTTTATCAAGAATTAGGCCTACAAAATGACAAATATAATTTTTAGTCATAGTAATTATACAACCATGCATATTTATCCTTATCCTATATGATAAAATAATTTTTTTTCATCACATCTACGAATATACGATCATAGTCCCATACATATTCTTTATTTCATTGATTAATATCTTTGAAGTATTGAATAATTAAGCTTGCACACTTTTCCATTTTAAATTTTTTAACTAGATATGATTTAAATTGCTATAAATATAGGAAATTAACATATCTATTATAAATTAATTCCAAAGTGTGACCTACTAAATATATTATGAGTTCACACTTATTTACATCATCATAATTTATTCCCCTAACCTATCATTTCATGTTGTAAGTTAATAGATACTATTTAGGGTTTGTATATCCATCATATTGCATCAACATAAAAAAAATGCATGACTTGAAATTCATATTTGGTGCACTTTTTATGGCTAATATAAGTTGTAATTCACTAACAACTGTGAGTATAGGTTACTACACACTAGTCACTATGACTATAGGCTTATGTGCACTAGTTTTTACTAGTGTCTTAAAACTAGTCTCAATATCAAATCCAACCTATTTTAGGCTCTTATTATTCATAAAATTCTTAGTCTATGCACTATATTTTCCAAATTTATTTATAAATGAATAAAAATATCTTATACCTATCTATTCCTTTGCACTTGGTGTTTTTACTAATGATAATTTGGGATAGGGGGATGTGTACTCTTGAAGTGAATGACCTATGTCTTCAAATTTTTATATCTATGATCTTGAACTTGTCATACCTCTATGAATTTGCATAACCTATTCTCACAAATATTCTTTCACTACTTTAAATAATTTTCCTCTTAATTAGTGATATGATATTATCTTTAAAATGATCTATTATTACCCTACTTTCTTCTTCCTCTTCACTCTTCTTCCTCTCCTCACTACTCGTAACTCTTTCTTCTTCCTCATCAGGCACTTTTATTTCCTATTATAAAAATTATCTACTTCCTGTATATTTAAAATCCTCTCTCTAGGATCCCATTTATTTAACATACTCTACCTTATTCCTAATCCTACTCGTAGTTAAGTCTAGATTATTCAATTTTTTATATATTCTTTGTTATCATAGTTCTCTTTCCAATCCCAGAGTCATACTTTCACTCCAACTCCTTTCATCCTCCATATGATGGGTTCAAGTTCAATTTTATCTACTTTGATCCACATCATTCACTCCTACATCACACATATCCCCATAATGCTTGAAGTGACTACTCAATATTGGTATGAGTATGTACCATGGCCTTTTACACAATCAACATCTTAATCATAGTAAGTAGTCATTGAAGGAAATTTATACAAATTACTATAAAAATAAATTATTGTGTAGATTAAATATTTAAATAGCCTTATATAGTAAATTCATTGATATATCTATCAATGGTAGTCTTGGTTCAATAGTATACTACATAGGTCTAATCAGTGTCTAGGTTTTTAAAGTTTTACAGATTTTATTTTGACCAAGTTATGGGTTCTATTTCATGTCTAAAAACAATAGTACTTCAATATATATAACCAAACAACTAATAACTTAGGAAATTCACACAAGAATATCTCAAAGATTCCCCATAGATATGCTCCTCAATAATTTCCTTCATAGTTTTTTTAATTATTTTTGCTTTCTTTCAATAAAATTTTAAATTATTTCATCAAGCCATATATCTATACCTCTTTGTCATAGCAACCATATCAACATGTTTCAATAAAAAATCCATGCTCACCACACCATTATTAGCATAGTTTCCTAGAAAACCCTTCAAAATGTGTTAATACATGGATAGCTTGCACATGAGTTAATAAAAGTTAACATTTGACAATAATTCATATTGATTATATTCATTAGTAGACAAATATACTAATGCATAGGTAAATTTAGGCTTATTATAATCTAATAATCAATATAACATAGGCTTATTAAAATATAAACAGTTGGTATAAACTCATAAGATTAACATATTAAAGCAAATACAATATTCATTATGCATAAAAAAATGTTAAAATATACATAATAAAACTATTTCAGAATAATATTTAGTAATGTTTATCACATCAGAACCATATCCAAATATAATTGAGTGATATATATATCTTTTACACAATCAACATCTTAATCATAGTAAGTAGTCATTGAAGGAAATTTATACAAATTACTATAAAAATAAATTCTTGTGTAGATTAAATAGATAAATAGCCTTATATAGTAAATTCATTGATATATCTATCAATGGTAGTCTTGGTTCAATAGTATACTACATAGGTCTAATCAGTGTCTAGGTTAGGTTTTACAGATTTTATTTTGACCAAGTTATGGGTTCTATTTCATGTCTAAAAACAATAGTACTTCAATATATATAACCAAACAACTAATAACTTAGGAAATTCACACAAGAATATCTCAAAGATTCCCCATAGATATGCTCCTCAATAATTTCCTTCATAGTTTTCTTAATTATTTTTACTTTCTTTCAATAAAATTTTAAATTATTTCATCAAGCCATATATCTATATCTCTTTGTCATAGCAACCATATCAACATGTTTCAATAAAAAATCCATGCTCACCACACCATTATTAGCATAGTTTCCTAGAAAACCCTTCAAAATGTGCTAATACATGGATAACTTGCACATGAGTTAATAAAAGTTAACATTTGACAATAATTCATATTGATTATATTCATTAGTATACAAATATACTAATGCATAGGTAAATTTAGGCTTATTATAATCTAATAATCAATATAACATAGGCTTATTAAAATATAAACAGTTGGTATAAACTCATAAGATTAACATAATAAAGCAAATACAGTATTCATTATGCATAAAAAAATGTTAAAATATACATAATAAAACTATTTCAGAATAATATTTAGTAATGTTTATCACATCAGAACCATATCCAAATATAATTGAGTGATATATATATCTTTTACACAATCAACATCTTAATCATAGTAAGTAGTCATTGAAGGAAATTTATACAAATTACTATAAAAATAAATTCTTGTGTAGATTAAATAGTTAAATAGCCTTATATAGTAAATTCATTGATATATCTATCAATGGTAGTCTTGGTTCAATAGTATAATACATAGGTCTAATCAGTGTCTAGGTTTCTCAGGTTTTACAGATTTTATTTTGACCAAGTTATGGGTTCTATTTCATGTCTAAAAACAATAGTACTTCAATATATATAACCAAACAACTAATAACTTAGGAAATTCACACAAGAATATCTTAAAGATTCCCCATAGATATGCTCCTCAATAATTTCCTTCATAGTTTTTTTAATTATTTTTGCTTTCTTTCAATAAAATTTTAAATTATCTCATCAAGCCATATATCTATATCTCTTTGTCATAGCAACCATATCAACATGTTTCAATAAAAAATCCATGCTCACCACACCATTATTAGCATAGTTTCCTAGAAAACCCTTCAAAATGTGCTAATACATGGATAGCTTGCACATGAGTTAATAAAAGTTAACATTTGACAATAATTCATATTGATTATATTCATTAGTAGACAAATATACTAATGCATAGGTAAATTTAGGCTTATTATAATCTAATAATCAATAAAACATAGGCTTATTAAAATATAAACAGTTGGTATAAACTCATAAGATTAACATATTAAAACAAATACAATATTCATTATGCATAAAAAAATGTTAAAATATACATAATAAAACTATTTCAGAATAATATTTAGTAATGTTTATCACATCAGAACCATATCCAAATATAATTGAGTGATATATATATCTTTTACACAATCAACATCTTAATCATAGTAAGTAGTCATTGAAGGAAATTTATACAAATTACTATAAAAATAATTTATTGTGTAGATTAAATAGTTAAATATCCTTATATAGTAAATTCATTGATATATCTATCAATGGTAGTCTTGGTTCAATAGTATACTACATAGGTCTAATCAGTGTCTAGGTTTTTCAGGTTTTACAGATTTTATTTTGACCAAGTTATGGGTTCTATTTCATGTCTAAAAACAATAGTACTTTAATATATATAACCAAACAACTAATAACTTAGGAAATTCACACCAGAATATCTCAAAGATTCCCCATAGATATGCTCCTCAATAATTTCCTTCATAGTTTTTTTAATTATTTTTGCTTTCTTTCAATAAAATTTTAAATTATTTCATCAAGCCATATATCTATATCTCTTTGTCATAGCAACCATATCAACATGTTTCAATAAAAAATCCATGCTCACCACACCATTATTAGCATAGTTTCCTAGAAAACCCTTCAAAATGTGCTAATACATGGATAGCTTGCACATGAGTTAATAAAAGTTAACATTTGACAATAATTCATATTGATTATATTCATTAGTAGACAAATATACTAATGCATAGGTAAATTTAGGCTTATTATAATCTAATAATCAATATAACATAGGCTTATTAAAATATAAACAGTTGGTATAAACTCATAAGATTAACATATTAAAGCAAATACAATATTCAATATGCATAATTTTTTTTTTAAATATACATAATAAAACTATTTCAGAATAATATTTAGTAATGTTTATCACATCAGAACCATATCCAAATATAATTGAGTGATATATATATCTTTTACACAATCAACATCTTAATCATAGTAAGTAGTCATTGAAGGAAATTTATACAAATTACTATAAAAATAAATTCTTGTGTAGATTAAATAGTTAAATAGCCTTATATAGTAAATTCATTGATATATCTATCAATGGTAGTCTTGGTTCAATAGTATACTACATAGGTCTAATGAGTGTCTAGGTTTTTCAGGTTTTAAAGATTTTATTTTGACCAAGTTATGGGTTTTATTTCATGTCTAAAAACAATAGTACTTCAATATATATAACCAAACAACTAATAACTTAGGAAATTCACACAAGAATATCTCAAAGATTCCCCATAGATATGCTCCTCAATAATTTCCTTCATAGTTTTTTTAATTATTTTTGCTTTCTTTCAATAAAATTTTAAATTATTTCATCAAGCCATATATCTATATCTCTTTGTCATAGCAACCATATCAACATGTTTCAATAAAAAATCCATGCTCACCACACCATTATTAGCATAGTTTCCTAGAAAACCCTTCAAAATGTGCTAATACATGGATAGCTTGCACATGAGTTAATAAAAGTTAACATTTGACAATAATTCATATTGATTATATTCATTAGTAGACAAATATACTAATGCATAGGTAAATTTAGGCTTATTATAATCTAATAATCAATATAACATAGGCTTGTTAAAATATAAATAGTTGGTATAAACTCATAAGATTAACATAATAAAGCAAATACAGTATTCATTATGCATAAAAAAATGTTAAAATATACATAATAAAACTATTTCAGAATAATATTTAGTAATGTTTATCACATCAGAACCATATCCAAATATAATTGAGTGATATATATATCTTTTACACAATCAACATCTTAATCATAGTAAGTAGTCATTGAAGGAAATTTATACAAATTACTATAAAAATAAATTCTTGTGTAGATTAAATAGTTAAATAGCCTTATATAGTAAATTCATTGATATATCTATCAATGGTAGTCTTGGTTCAATAGTATACTACATAGGTCTAATGAGTGTCTAGGTTTTTCAGGTTTTACAGATTTTATTTTGACCAAGTTATGGGTTCTATTTCATGTCTAAAAACAATAGTACTTCAATATATATAACCAAACAACTAATAACTTAGGAAATTCACACAAGAATATCTCAAAGATTCCCCATAGATATGCTCCTCAATAATTTCCTTCATAGTTTTTTTAATTATTTTTGCTTTCTTTCAATAAAATTTTAAATTATTTCATCAAGCCATATATCTATATCTCTTTGTCATAGCAACCATATCAACATGTTTCAATAAAAAATCCATGCTCACCACACCATTATTAGCATAGTTTCATAGAAAACCCTTCAAAATGTGCTAATACATGGATAGCTTGCACATGAGTTAATAAAAGTTAACATTTGACAATAATTCATATTGATTATATTCATTAGTAGACAAATATACTAATGCATAGGTAAATTTAGGCTTATTATAATCTAATAATCAATATAACATAGGCTTATTAAAATATAAACAGTTGGTATAAACTCATAAGATTAACATATTAAAGCAAATACAATATTCAATATGCATAATTTTTTTTTAAATATACATAATAAAACTATTTCAGAATAATATTTAGTAATGTTTATCACATCAGAACCATATCCAAATATAATTGAGTGATATATATATCTTTTACACAATCAACATCTTAATCATAGTAAGTAGTCATTGAAGGAAATTTATACAAATTACTATAAAAATAAATTCTTGTGTAGATTAAATAGTTAAATAGCCTTATATAGTAAATTCATTGATATATCTATCAATGGTAGTCTTGGTTCAATAGTATACTACATAGGTCTAATCAGTGTCTAGGTTTTTCAGGTTTTAAAGATTTTATTTTGACCAAGTTATGGGTTCTATTTCATGTCTAAAAACAATAGTACTTCAATATATATAACCAAACAACTAATAACTTAGGAAATTCACACAAGAATATCTCAAAGATTCCCCATAGATATGCTCCTCAATAATTTCCTTCATAGTTTTTTTAATTATTTTTGCTTTCTTTCAATAAAATTTTAAATTATTTCATCAAGCCATATATCTATATCTCTTTGTCATAGCAACCATATCAACATGTTTCAATAAAAAATCCATGCTCACCACACCATTATTAGCATAGTTTCCTAGAAAACCCTTCAAAATGTGCTAATACATGGATAGCTTGCACATGAGTTAATAAAAGTTAACATTTGACAATAATTCATATTGATTATATTCATTAGTAGACAAATATACTAATGCATAGGTAAATTTAGGCTTATTATAATCTAATAATCAATATAACATAGGCTTATTAAAATATAAACAGTTGGTATAAACTCATAAGATTAACATATTAAAGCAAATACAATATTCAATATGCATAATTTTTTTTTTAAATATACATAATAAAACTATTTCAGAATAATATTTAGTAATGTTTATCACATCAGAACCATATCCAAATATAATTGAGTGATATATATATCTTTTACACAATCAACATCTTAATCATAGTAAGTATTCATTGAAGGAAATTTATACAAATTACTATAAAAATAAATTCTTGTGTAGATTAAATAGTTAAATAGCCTTATATAGTAAATTCATTGATATATCTATCAATGGTAGTCTTGGTTCAATAGTATACTACATAGGTCTAATGAGTGTCTAGGTTTTTCAGGTTTTACAGATTTTATTTTGACCAAGTTATGGGTTCTATTTCATGTCTAAAAACAATAGTACTTCAATATATATAACCAAACAACTAATAACTTAGGAAATTCACACAAGAATATCTCAAAGATTCCCCATAGATATGCTCCTCAATAATTTCCTTCATAGTTTTTTTAATTATTTTTGCTTTCTTTCAATAAAATTTTAAATTATTTCATCAAGCCATATATCTATATCTCTTTGTCATAGCAACCATATCAACATGTTTCAATAAAAAATCCATGCTCACCACACCATTATTAGCATAGTTTCCTAGAAAACCCTTCAAAATGTGCTAATACATGGATAGCTTGCACATGAGTTAATAAAAGTTAACATTTGACAATAATTCATATTGATTATATTCATTAGTAGACAAATATACTAATGCATAGGTAAATTTAGGCTTATTATAATCTAATAATCAATATAACATAGGCTTATTAAAATATAAACAGTTGGTATAAACTCATATGATTAACATAATAAAGCAAATACAGTATTCATTATGCATAACAAAATGTTAAAATATACATAATAAAACTATTTTAGAATAATATTTAGTAATGTTTATCACATCAGAACCATATCCAAATATAATTGAGTGATATATATATCTTTTACACAATCAACATCTTAATCATAGTAAGTAGTCATTGAAGGAAATTTATACAAATTACTATAAAAATAAATTCTTGTGTAGATTAAATAGTGAAATAGCCTTATATAGTAAATTCATTGATATATCTATCAATGGTAGTCTTGGTTCAATAGTATACTACATAGGTCTAATCAGTGTCTAGATTTTTCAGGTTTTACAGATTTTATTTTGACCAAGTTATGGGTTCTATTTCATGTCTAAAAACAATAGTACTTCAATATATATAACCAAACAACTAATAACTTAGGAAATTCACACAAGAATATCTCAAAGATTCCCCATAGATATGCTCCTCAATAATTTCCTTCATAGTTTTTTTAATTATTTTTGCTTTCTTTCAATAAAATTTTAAATTATTTCATCAAGCCATATATCTATATCTCTTTGTCATAGCAACCATATCAACATGTTTCAATAAAAAATCCATGCTCACCACACCATTATTAGCATAGTTTCCTAGAAAACCCTTCAAAATGTGCTAATACATGGATAGCTTGCACATGAGTTAATAAAAGTTAACATTTGACAATAATTCATATTGATTATATTCATTAGTAGACAAATATACTAATGCATAGGTAAATTTAGGCTTATTATAATCTAATAATCAATATAACGTAGGCTTATTAAAATATAAACAGTTGGTATAAACTCATAAGATTAACATAATAAAGCAAATACAGTATTCATTATGCATAAAAAAATGTTAAAATATACATAATAAAACTATTTCAGAATAATATTTAGTAATGTTTATCACATCAGAACCATATCCAAATATAATTGAGTGATATATATATCTTTTACACAATCAACATCTTAATCATAGTAAGTAGTCATTGAAGGAAATTTATACAAATTACTATAAAAATAAATTCTTGTGTAGATTAAATAGTTAAATAGCCTTATATAGTAAATTCATTGATATATCTATCAATGGTAGTCTTGGTTCAATAGTATACTACATAGGTCTAATGAGTGTCTAGGTTTTTCAGGTTTTACAGATTTTATTTTGACCAAGTTATGGGTTCTATTTCATGTCTAAAAACAATAGTACTTCAATATATATAACCAAACAACTAATAACTTAGGAAATTCACACAAGAATATCTCAAAGATTCCCCATAGATATGCTCCTCAATAATTTCCTTCATAGTTTTTTTAATTATTTTTGCTTTCTTTCAATAAAATTTTAAATTATTTCATCAAGCCATATATCTATATCTCTTTGTCATAGCAACCATATCAACATGTTTCAATAAAAAATCCATGCTCACCACACCATTATTAGCATAGTTTCCTAGAAAACCCTTCAAAATGTGCTAATACATGGATAGCTTGCACATGAGTTAATAAAAGTTAACATTTGACAATAATTCATATTGATTATATTCATTAGTAGACAAATATACTAATGCATAGGTAAATTTAGGCTTATTATAATCTAATAATCAATATAACATAGGCTTATTAAAATATAAACAGTTGGTATAAACTCATAAGATTAACATATTAAAGCAAATACAATATTCATTATGCATAAAAAAATGTTAAAATATACATAATAAAACTATTTCAGAATAATATTTAGTAATGTTTATCACAACAGAACCATATCCAAATATAATTGAGTGATATATATATCTTTTACACAATCAACATCTTAATCATAGTAAGTAGTCATTGAAGGAAATTTATACAAATTACTATAAAAATAAATTCTTGTGTAGATTAAATAGTTAAATAGCCTTATATAGTAAATTCATTGATATATCTATCAATGGTAGTCTTGGTTCAATAGTATACTACATAGGTCTAATGAGTGTCTAGGTTTTTCAGGTTTTACAGATTTTATTTTGACCAAGTTATGGGTTCTATTTCATGTCTAAAAACAATAGTACTTCAATATATATAACCAAACAACTAATAACTTAGGAAATTCACACAAGAATATCTCAAAGATTCCCCATAGATATGCTCCTCAATAATTTCCTTCATAGTTTTTTTAATTATTTTTGCTTTCTTTCAATAAAATTTTAAATTATTTCATCAAGCCATATATCTATATCTCTTTGTCATAGCAACCATATCAACATGTTTCAATAAAAAATCCATGCTCACCACACCATTATTAGCATAGTTTCCTAGAAAACCCTTCAAAATGTGCTAATACATGGATAGCTTGCACATGAGTTAATAAAAGTTAACATTTGACAATAATTCATATTGATTATATTCATTAGTAGACAAATATACTAATGCATAGGTAAATTTAGGCTTATTATAATCTAATAATCAATATAACGTAGGCTTATTAAAATATAAACAGTTGGTATAAACTCATAAGATTAACATAATAAAGCAAATACAGTATTCATTATGCATAAAAAAATGTTAAAATATACATAATAAAACTATTTCAGAATAATATTTAGTAATGTTTATCACATCAGAACCATATCCAAATATAATTGAGTGATATATATATATATATATATATATATATATATATATATATATATATATATATATATATAGTTTTTTACTCAACTTTGTCTCTTCATATTCCAACCTTTCAATATGACCAAAAGGAGCGAATATTTGTATTTTTATGTCTATCATTATGATTACATAGGTCAAATACATATAAAAATATTATAAAAAAGATAAAATGAGGGAAAATCACACATGTGTCCATCAGATATACACTATGATTTTTGTAGCCTTATTCTACACCAAATAATCTCTGCTAGGTATGTGTTGTTGGTAACAACATCCCCCCCATTCTTTTTTGTCTTATTTATTTTGCTTTACATGAATGGGGCCATTGTTAATATTCCAAATTATTCGTATCCTAGCATGATTTACATGGTATTGTTATTTATTGAATTGGGATATCATCCACCTATAAGGAGAATGGGTCCTTGCCTGGTTAATTATGCTTTATTAACTAACCTTATTGATGATAAATCTTAGATGAAAACATGCAAGTTTCATGGAGGAAGGAAGGGTTCTAGAGAAAGAAACCCTAGGGGTTGAATTTAAATATTCATAAGAAATTTAGTGGGAATTTGTCCTTTCAGAAGACCGTAAGTCTAAAATCATGCCTAAAGTCCCTTTATGGTTTTCCCCTTTTAAATTCCCCTAAATTCATTAAAAATTATGTCCCCAATCCTTCGTGTTTATTCAACATGAGTAATTATTCAAAGGTCCTAAAAGGCTTTAGCTTAAATACATGTGTCAAGCTCTAATGGTATGTCTTAGCTTGGATTTAGATCAATGGTTTGTATTCACCCATAAGATTAATCCAACAACATGAGATTTTTTTAAGATAAACTACAGGCTAAACACCACTCATTACAAAAGTTTCTATGATATTTATTTTGATGACCTCACTCCCATCATTTGAAATTCTTGAGTATGTATTTGATGTTAGCGAGGCCTATAAAATAAGCCCCATCCAAAATTTTATCTTTATTCCAGAAGGGGACCTTCTAAACATTAAAACTTAGGCTTATTAAATTAAAACTTAGGTCATAGTGTTTTTTAAATACTATTAACCTAAAAATTAATCCCATGACCTAAGCCTATATATAATATGAACTAACTTAATTTTCATGCATCTTGCAAGATCTAATGACCCATGCTCATCTTTAGATCCTAGTCTAATAGTGTGATGTCAAAAAGCTTACCAAAGGCTGGACCAATCAGAAATGACCTTATGGATCATGATTAATGGTTCACATTTCATCACCAAGCTTGATTCAATGGCCCATAATAACCCCAAGGTCCCGAGGGCACCAAAAGTACAATGTATGGCATGTTTTCATTTGGTTAAAATAACCTCATGAGCTTAAAGTTGATAGCTACACTCCCATTATTTGACATTCATGAGGACATCTTTGATGTTAGCAAGAAAGTCAAATTTAAACATGGCCGACTTATCAACCAATCAACTTTAACCTCACCAATCATGATCAATGGCTCTCACTCAATTATTGATCCTAATCTAATTATATGAAGTAGAGGTAGACTTTTCAACTCAATACTTTAGATCCTGATGACTTAACACATGAATAAACTATATCTAGTCATTTTTTAAGAAAGCCAGAGCATGCCACTTGGTATAACCTATTCATTGATGAATTAAACACCTAATCAAAGTAGACATTTTGGATCTTAATCAAAGGATTTCATTCATATTTGGATCTTAATCTAATGGAGAGAAATGAAAGGGCCTTATTTAAAAATAAATAGCTAGTCAAAAAGAAAACTCCCATGAAATTCCATGGAAACACACTCAAGGAGGTTCACGTAAGCACCATGTAAGCACTAAAAGGTAATATTAAGATATGGAAAGTTTGAAAAGGAAAGATTTTCATAAGTGTTACCATCCATAAAATATAAGGCATGAATACATTTATGAAATCTTTTACCTTCACCATTAAAGTCTCAAAAGCCCTACTAGAATAGCTTAAAGCCCAAAACTTGACTAATTAAGGACCTAACTGCATCAAACAAGCTCAAATTATCATCTTGAGCATCAAGGCTAGTCATATTCCAAAAAAATTAAGAATTGGTGTGACAATGCCAATAGCCTTTTGAAAGAAGACAAAATCTTGATGGCAAGGATGGAGAAGTTCTTTAAGGATCTATTGGAAAAACCATCTAAGACCAATGCCACAATCCTGATGGAGGATGAGGAGTTAAGGCGAAGGGTTAGTATCCACATCTAGAGCATTAAAGACAAACATGGCCAACATACCAAGGATAGCCAGAAGGTCCTTATTATCATCATCACATCTAGAAATCAAATTGTAGAGGTCCAATGCATCTAAGAACTCAAGGCCAAAGGTGATAAGGAATTTGACACCTTGACACATCAAGAAGAGGATTGTTTGATGAATCCTATTGTATGTTTTGATCTCATGAATGAATAATAAGCTAAGGTAAAGAACATCCTCAAATAGTAACTTAAGGGTCCTACCAATGTAGCAAAAAATAATATTCTTTTGTAAAATGTATGCTAGTGTGTTAGCATACATTTATCCTTTGTCAAGATTGGCATGAATAATCTTTTGCATTACATCTTTGTATTAAGATAGATGTACTTAGCTTTCATGTGGGTATTTTGAGGGATTAATTGATAAACCACCTATGTTTCCTATAAATAGGTGGGGATTACCATTTTTTAAGGGAGGGAATCCAAGCAATTTATATACAAAAGAGAACTTAATACAACTATGGAATTATAAAAAGATTATCTGGATAATTCATTAAAAGTCAATGTTGTCTCTCAATTTCATGTTATTATATTAAATATGAATGGTTCTCTACATTTTAAGCTATATTTTATATCATAGTGATATTAATTTGTGATAATACTATATTAACTAAAAATATCTTAAGTATACTTCATTTTATTTGCTATACATTTAGATGTGCATATGCTATTCAAGTTACAATAACAAAATTTTAAAGTAAACTTGGTTCTTACTTGTGGCTTATATATCTTCTTTGAAGCTTGACTTGATTATGATGCAATCTAAGTTTATACTATTTTACACCACAAATTGGTTCATGTATGCTCAAAGTATTTAGAACTTTGTCATAATATTTGAGATGTAAATCTACAAATACATTCTCTTTTCTACCTTACCCTTCCTTTTTCTATTTTCTTTATCAAAACTCACCTAGTTTAAAGATCATTGTTAATATCCATTTAGATTAACTTGTAGGCTTATATTATCACAAATTTTAGGACCCTAGTGGCCCCCAACCACTAAATCAAATAGATATTGTGGATATATTTCACAATTTACTTCTATTTCACCATAGACATCCCAAAATTGTCACAAACCACAACTCATGCCTTGGAGTTTCATAACCCTCCTTGTGACTATATATATCCCATACTATTCTAGAGCATCATAAGATATCCCATGACTAAGGTGCACCCTTTTATTAAAAGATATGTTGATCTCATGGGAGACATTTGGTTTTATCTATACTACACTATCCTTTGGATTGAGGGCATCATAACCCAACCATTTAGGTTGCCTATTTACATTCCCCTTAAATTGGATGAACAAGAAATTACATACCAAATTTCCCATGGAGTTGATAACACCTATAGAGATAAGAGGAAGGGAATGATACATACCTTCCCATTTTTGATTGGGAGAACCTTGGTCAAAGATTGGAAGCAATTGGACATCATGTCTAGACATAGGGATGCTTTCTGTTTTCAAAAAGATGATTTAAAGGAATGAGATCCAAACAATAAAGTGGTCCCTCATTTGTAATAAAGGCAACTGACCAAGGCACATGGTTGGTACTTATGATCATTTATATACTAAAGCATAAAAATTTGAGGAGGTCATTGCTAGGTTTAGACATCATGGTTTCAATCTTGAGCATATATTGCAAAGGGAAGAGAAACTAGATAGAGAGAGATGGAAAATGAACCCATTGCAATATCATTTATTTCCCTCCACTTTAAGTGCACCTCTAGAGAAACTAACACAACCAACACTCTAATTAAAAGAAGTAGGTGAAAAATTAATGGAAGAAAGGTTAGGTGAAGGCCCTTCATCATCAACCCACCTCCAAGACCATCTCCCCTAATAGATAACATTGATATGGTTGACTTAGAACCATATGAAATGGTGGATGAGTTCTTCAAGGAACTTGAAAAAACCTATGGATCTACCCAAGAAGATGAAGAAGCCATAGATGAAACGGATAAAATTAAAGGATCCCAAATAGTTGGGGAAGAAAAGGGAAAAGAAGTGGTATTGGACTTGGTCCCTATCACTCAGAAGAAGAGAGACGCTGAGATAACCCTTGTTCTTAGGTCCCCCAAAAGACCAAAGGTAACATGGAACCATCCCACCAATGAAGTGAACTTATTCACTGATGAATTCCCAATACATAGACCTATTATCCTAGACTAGTTCATAATGGGAAATTCTAAAAGATCCCATCCCACTCTTAATCATAGGAAATCACCAACACTTTAGGCATGAGTAGCCATGATAATATTAAACCTTGAATCAAAGAGCTCATGAAGGATCAAGAAGTGAGGAGAATTATTAAGGCTATAAGAGAAAGTGGTAGGAGGATTAAGGATTAGGGAGCATCAAGTGGAGCTAGGATTAAAACCCCAAAAGTAACCAAACTCTTTGAACTAGAAGCCATAATGCACTTTAATCTAGATACAATAGGGTTTGAGAGAATAGTAACAAACAAACCCACCATTGGTACTGAGGAATTCACACTCCAAAGAGTGAAATCTTTTATTAGCCTAACACCTATCCAAGGACAAGTAGTAGGAGAACATCCCATCCATCAAGAGGATGTGGCAAGTTTGGTGGTGGCCCAATCAGTAATGACCTTGGCTAGAATCTAGGGAATGAAACAAAGGATCACCAACTTAGAGAAAGAAAAGCATGATTTAGAAGCCCAAGTCCTACTTTCAGTCCCTAAAGATATAAAAACATTGTTAAATAAGTCCTTGGACATTTTTGAAGAGTTTAAAGCCTTGAAATCTAGATCAGTTATATTGGCCCATAAACTTGAGAAGGCATAGACGTTAATTACATAGTGGAAAAATTCTAGAGATTAGGCAAATGAATTGATTAATGTCCATCACACTAAGTAAGCCCAAGGCATTTAGATCATCAAATTGAAACACTTGTATGCCCTCCTAGGAGCCATTGAAGATGGCATATTGGACCTAAACAACTAGTGTGACAATTTCAATAGCCTTTTATAAGAAGACAAAATATTTATGGCAAGGATGGAGAAGCTCTTAAAGGACCTATTGGAAAAACCATCTAAGACCAATGCCACAATCCTGATGGAAGATGAGGAGTTCAGGAAAAGGGTTAGTCTCCACATCTAGATAATTAAAGACAACCAAGGCCAACATACCAAGGATAGCCAGAAGGTCCTTAGTATCATCATCACATCCAAAAAGTAGATTATATAGGCCTAATGCATCTAAGAACTCAAGGCCAAGGGTGATAAGAAATTTGACACATTGGTACATCAAGAAGAGGATTGTTTGATGAAGCTTGATGTAGATTTTGAGCTCATCAATGAAAAATACACTAAGGGAAAGAACATCCTAAAATAGTATCTTGAGGGTCCCACCAATGTAGCATAAAATACTATTATTTTGTAAAATGTATGCTAGTCTATCAGCATACATTTATCCTTTGTCAAGATTGGCATGAACAACCCTTTGCATTATATCTTTGTATTAAGGACAATTGTCCTTATCTTGCATGTGGGTATTTTGAGAGATTAATTCGTAAACCACCTATGTTTCCTATAAATAGGTGGGGATTTCCATTTTTTAATTGAGGGACTCTGAGCAATTTGTATACAAAACAACACTTAATACAACTATGGAATTATAAAAATATTGTCTAGGTAGTTCATTGAAAGTCAATGTTGTCTCTCATTTGCATGTTATTGTCTTAAATTTGAATGGTTAGCTATATTTTGAGCTACATTTTCTATCATAGGGATGTTAATTTATGCTAATGCTAGATTAACTAAAAATATCTTAAGTATACTTTATTTTATTTGCTTTACTTTTGGATGTGCATATGTTATTTAGGTTACAGTAGGAAAATTTTAAAGTAAACTTGGTTATTACTTTTGGTTTATATATCTTCTTTGAAGTTTTCCTAGATTATGATGCAATATAATTTTATACTATTTTACACCATAAATTGGTTCATGTATACTCAAAGTAATTAGAACTTTGTCATAATATTTGAGATGGAAATCTGTAATCATGTTCTCTTTTTAGCCTTACCCTTCTTTTTTCTATTTTATTTATCAAAACTCACCTAGTTTAAAGATCATTTTTAATATCCATTTAGATTAACTTGTAGGCTTAGATTATCACAAAGATCAGGGACCTGGTGGCTCTCAACCACCAAATCTAACAAATATTTTGGATAGATTTCACACTCTACTTCTATTTCACCATAGACATCCCAAAATTATCACAAACCACAACTCATGCCTTGGAATTTCATATCCTTAAAATGAAAAGTTTTCATCAACACTAAGGGCACTTATGAGGCAATTAGAAGCATCAATAATATGAAACTCTAGGTGTTATTTATATTTCACCTCTTGCAATGGGATTACCTATGTGTGCCATAATTTAACCCAATTTCAAGTTTCTCTTTCATAACCTTCTAATTTATCAGGTGGAGTCTTTACACACTCAACCAAACAAGGGAAAATAAATTTGATTTTATAAAAATTGGTGTAGGTAGGAGTTACATGGGGACAAATGGATAAATTACTTTCTAGAGTGATTATCTCATTATGTAACTATCAAAGACAAAAAACACAAGACACACACTGAGATAAAAAATATCTTTATTGAATTTGAAGAAAAAATACATTCACCAATTTTTTTTTTATCCCAATGTTCATATTACACTTGTAGTCCTAAAATTATGCATTTTTATCTCTTTTTACTTATCCTATTGTATCAATTACTATTAAATATGATGAATCTCCACTAATATGTCCTCCATTTTATTTAGAGAAAATCCACCTTTAATTATGATTCTAAAATATTTTTATTATCCCACGTGTCATCCCTCTTTAATTCTCTCTTAAAATATCTATAATTTTTGGGATAATGAACACATGGGTGAGTTAACTATTTCATGTCCACATCAAACTAAAATATCTCATCAATATCTTTCTAATGAGAACAAAAATTCCCCATTTTGTGCCTTCTCATGAAAATTGTGTACACTTGAAGATCTTTATGTCATTTTATTTATTGTGATTATAGTTTAGAGCAATGGTCAAAGAGATTCTATGATTATACCACATGGTGTGACACTAAAGTTTTTGTATAATAGGCTCAAAGTTATTTCTATGATATTTTCATCTTTCATGGACCTATATACAATATTAAGCTAAAAAAAATTGGTAACATGTTCATATTTGTGAATAATATGGCATCATTAGTTAATATACCTATAGAGTCTTTGATTTACCTTTAATATTTGACATGCATCCATATGTGGACTATGGACTTTATGTTGAATTTGAAAAATGATCTCCATGAACAAGATATGACTGTGACACTAGTCACCTCTATGGACTTAAACAATACATGAATTCAAGACTCCATGGGGAGATATCAAGATTGAAAAACTCCATGATCCCATTCTATGGGATTTATGAACTCTGAGACTCCATGGATACAAATATATAAAATTACATGAATTATTTAATATTTCATTAGGTTTGAAAATACATCCATTGGTTTAAGCTTGATCTCCATGAGACTTGAAGCAACACTTAAAGAATTTAGTGGATATGGTAGAAACTTATATAATAGATATCAGGGCTCCATTTAAATATGGCCTCAATGAATTAAGTGAAAGGAGTGTGGTCACTATTATAATTATGAATTATGTGGCCTCCCCAATATTTTAAATTAGAGTTGTGAGAAATAATTACCCAAATCTGATTAATGTGATCTCTGAAATCCTAGAATGTGATTTTAGGTTCGATATTAAAAATCACACCAAAATTCCCACTATATTTTTTTGGGTGATGCAATATTTCTTGTTCACCTTAGATTCTCCTACATCAAAATATTTATTAAGCGATACATTTTTACCATTTTCATCCTTATGGTTGTATTTAAGGAGTGTGCCCCCTTTTTATTATCAAATTGAGGGTGAATAGGAAGAAAACCTTGTAATTAACCAATACCTTCCATGTTTAAATTGTCTCAATATTCCCATGGTGTTATAGGTGTAAATTTTAAATGAGAAAATTATTGATCAATGTTATTTGGAATGACATTATCATAATTATCACTATCTTGATCATTATTATCTTAGTTTGCATTTTTATAACTAATCACTAACATAAGATCTAATATTTTTTCCCTTTTTATTTCATACACTCATGCTAACCCTTCTACCTTATCCTATTTAGTTGATATAATTTATGGTGATGAAGAATTATTTTAATTAGTATTTTTTTCCTCCTATCTCATGTGTATTTATTTTTTCTACCAGTATGACTTGTGGTGGAGGTATTATGGATAATTAGGTAATGTCTGATTATGGTATAAATCCCTAAGTAGGTTCCAATAATTTTCAATATTTGAAAGGTATGTTATTTTTAGAACATGTAGGTAGGAATTTGTCATGTAAAATTTTTAACAAGTGATGTAGGGTGGATGGGAAAAAACCCATGTCATGAATTCAAGGCCTACCAAGAGGAAGGTTATAATTCCAATGGTTCTAAAATGTAGTGGATAATGTTATATCAAATGTAATGGTTCCTAAAGCTTATCAGGGTACATTATAAAAACCCATGATGTTCATATCCAATTTATTGAGAGAATATATATTGATACTTAATGTTTAGAGAAATATGACACTACAAATGTTCAATCTTGATCTATTATCTATTATTATCTCTTTGACTCACTTATTCATGCTACACACTTTAATATAGAAGGGGAGGTTCTAATGTATATGATTTTGAGTTGGAAAATCTTAATTTTCAAAAGTTATATATTCAATTAATTTTAATGGTAAAGTATAATCACATAATTTCATATAAATAATATCCTTATCAACAGTGGATTTTTTGAAGAAATTATAGGATATATATTTTTTCATGAGTATTCTTAAGTTGATATATAATGTCACAACCTTTATTTGTATTAAATACTAATTTTGTTGGTGGAGGAAGATTATTAAGGATATTTTGATTACCCCTCTTTACAATATATACATATATATCCTACCTAATCACACTATGATACCAAAAACCCCTATGTCTAGTATAATCCTAGGTCAAATAATAAGTGAAGATTGCTGATTGACTCCACCACAAGGTATGGGAGGAGTGAAAGGACCCCTCCAAGTAGTAACCAAAATAATTTTAGATTACATTTATGAATTATGCATTACTATGAGAGGCTAATATTTCTTCATGTATAATCACAATTGTAATTGTTGGCAATTTTTGGCCTATATATGAAGCTCTTGCATGGTTTGATGAATTAGTAGATCAAATGATTAGAAATGGGTCCATCAATGTAAAATGAAGAGGATACAAATAGGTTATCATACGTTCTGAGCATTTAGAAGTATGGACTAGGTTATACAAACCATAATAATCCATTAGAACCTTGAGAGAATCATCGAAAGATGAAATGTGTAAGTTTAATAAGCTAGACTGTCACCAAGCCATCATGAAGAAATGAATGGACTAGCTAACTTGTATAATTTTTATCTTTACTATGTAAGCCTCATGTGACTAGATGATTATACACAATTTTAGTGCTACATGTCAGGATCATCCTCTAAAGTTTTCATGCCCATGTAAGCATTTTGGCTCATGTTATAAACTTCTAAAGTTAGACCTGCACAATAAGATGTTCACACTAACATCAAGTTTAAACTAAAGTAAAACAAATACTATTGAGATTAAATTTTATGGTTTCATAAATATTAAAGATGGTCATGTGGACATCATTTGATGGGAGTATAGATGTCAATTTTAAGCTCGTGAAGTAGCCATTAGATTTAAAATATTGGGTCCTAGTAGATCTAATAGTCATCACTCAATCATACATCTTAATCTAATGGTACAAGATGAGTCAATCAGTTAAGAAAATTAAAATATTGATACATGGCATAGGTGTGTGAGGATATAAAATAACAACAAATCCTAAGGATAAACACAAATTTAACACATGGATCTAGCTTGGATAAATTTGATAGGTGAAAGGCAAGATCGATGGCTAGTGCTTGATTGTATAGATCAAGATCAATGGAACTAAAAAATGTCAATAAGTCAATGAAGTTGAGTTAGATTGCCAACAACTAATGATCGAGCCCAAGACATTTTTTATGGATATTAGTGAGCTATTTTTCAACCTTGGGCAAACAAATAAAAGGAACCAAGCTTGAGTTTGACCTGAGTTGGTGGAAATACATGGAACCAAGGTTGATGTGAATCTTGATGGAACTAGAATGAATATTTTGAGACCAAGCTCTACCATTAAGGCTCTACAAAGATAAATTAGGTATTTTAGACCTAATATAGATCAAAGTTCAATAATTTGGTTGCTAAATAGTATTGTGCATTGAGAAAAGCATGGATAAATATAGGAAAACCAATGGTCTTAGATTGGTTTTCCATCTATAGATGAACTTATGACACATATATGAAAAATGGAGTAGGTATGTGATAAATGCAAAAGGGATTATCTAATGATGTGGCTCCATTATAAAAAACACATGTACTTCATCGCTCAAGGCATGACATGATTAGAAACTTTAAGATTTGAAGATTTGATCCTCATGAACACATCAAGTGGCTTAGGGTCCCAAGATGGTGATCTGGTACTTGGAGAGGTAGTTAAGGGAATCATTTCCATTAAAATAGACCATGTCATCATGCCAAACAAACTCTTGTCCTCTAGTGAATCTATAAAAAAATGAGAAGAACCCATAGATTATGGAAGCAAAAGAAGTTAAGTTTGCTGATAAGGATCAACTCTGACTAGAGGAAGGCACATACTAGAAAGCAATCAATAAGCTAACACCTCAATTCTTGATCATGATGAATTTTCTCCACTCTTCCATGCATTATTCCCATCTCTCTCTTTTCTACTTTATATAAAGGCTTTTGAGCTAAAAAATGGATCCTCTCAAATATTTATCTACTCCCTCTCTTGCGTATGACTAAACTCTACAAAAATGGAGCTTATAACCTCTTGATATGAATACAAGACTGTTTTAGATTTCATTTTTCTAATATAGTGTGTACATGTTAGATTTTTGAATGTGGTAGAAGTCTCTCCCTTATCAATTCATTATCTCACCTAGTTATTATATTCATATTATTATACAAGTCATATTTATTGTTCTACATCTCTTGATTTAAGTCCACATGTGGATACTATGAATGGTTAGTGTCTTGCATTAGACCTCTCCATCATTTACCTCAACTTAGATCATTTGGTGAACCTATACATGAAATACTTATGTATGACAAATATTTAGAACCTTGGATCTAGTATTTTACTTGTTTCATTAGTGTTTAAGAGTCAATTAAAGTGGATCAACCATAAATTAGGTGCATCACCACTGTTAGCTTAGGTTTCCATTTCATGTTTTCTCTCTCCTTTTCCTAGTCATTAGTATGTTTTAGTAGTGTGTAAATGAGCTAAATGATGCATCAGAGGAGATATCCTTGATAAAAATCCTAGAGGTATGACCCCATTATAAGATACCCATATCCTAGGGCTAGTCCCATGTTGAGCTAGATTTAAAAGTAGGACCTAAACACTTCTATTGCTAGCTAGGGTACAATCTAGATCTCTAACAATTCTGGCATACCTAGTGGGATAAGGTAAAAAAGAGTGGAAATATATTGGTGTTTTTTTCATCTAATCATCTTTTAGAAGTAAGTACATTAGCACCAATGGTGACTCCAAATCAAGCTTCTAGTTATGAGCAGACTAGGTATGTCTTAATGAAGTTTCTAATCATTTCTTGCATCTCATTTGACATTTGAATTTGATAAAGAAAACTATGGTGAATATTCTTATTAGCCACCTCCTTATCAGTACTCCCATTATGGTCTTCATGATCCATATGAGTATTATTATCCTTATTAAGAATCCTATTAAAGCTATGATGAACCTTATCAAGTTTCTCATGATCCTTATATACAAGAGTATTACCCTGATTCTTCTTATGGACAGCAAGCCCATCATAATACTTATCCTCATCAAACCTATCATGAACCATCCATACCATCACTTAAGAAAAATTTCATAAGATTTAACAAGCATGCATTAGAATTTTTCTCATAGAAATGTTATGGCCAAGATGTCCCTACTCACCTAATTCATCATGTGAGAAAGTCATTACAATAAATGAAAGAAAAATGGGCACCTTTTGAGAGAGAAAATTGGAACAATCTCATAGGTGAGATGATGAATGTAGGTGGTTACATTAAAGCATTGATGACAAGCTAAAAGTCCTTGAGGAATAATAGGTCCAACCTTGCCAATCTTATGTGCCTTAATAAACACCACCTCAACCTTCTTATGTGCCACCCATTCCTCCCCAAGAGACCATTCCAAGTGCCCCTTTGAGTTTACCAAGTTATTCATGTGTTACTTAGACCTTCCCTTATTGGAGATCTATCCAAGAGAGATATCAAAGAAATAAGGATATTTTTGTAGAATAACCTACTATTGAGACCCAAGATTCCATGCTTCCTCAAGAACCTCTTATGAAGTCCTTCAAAGTTATAAGATGGAATCAAGTGGTGAAGTCATGGGGTGGGTAAATTAAGTTGATTTTTTATTTGAGAACCTAAGTTAAAGGAGGATCTAAACCTATGAAAACCTATCTTATCCCTCCTTAAGAGTCTTTTCCATCTTGAAACTAGGTCATGTAATCAAGAAAACCCAAAGCTACTCAACCCCCATCCCTCCATCCTCAAGAGTATAGGCCATTTCCATCTTAGAAATCCATATATAGTAGCATGAAAAATAAGGAGGAGTACATGAATATCAAATAAAAATAGTTTGACCAAGGAGGTGTCACATGTGTCAAATCTTTCTTGGATCTATCCCAAGAATATCTTATGACACTCCTTGAAGAGGTAACAAGTGAACTCCATATTGAGCTCACAACTGATAATGATGGATTATCAGAGTTAGAAGAGGATATAATTATTAGGACACCACTTAGTGATAGTGAACATGTTTCATTATTTCATAATGTTAAAGATAATGAGTTAAAGTAACAAGTACAAGTTGGAGATGAGATCCAATAGGAAGAAGACCATTGGAAGTAGTTGTATCATGATTTCATGAGTGAGATTGATGAACTTAAGATGTTACAATATGTTGGATCTTCTAAGGATTATTTTAATTATTTGGAGCATGAATATCACCATCTTTATGACCTCATGCACTAATAAGAGAAGATTGAATTAGTGGTTCTAGATGACATGGAAGACAATGGTGATTAGCAGTTGAAAATTAAGCTCTTTCAAGATCTTGAAAATCTTGGTCAAGTTGAGGATCAAGTGCTTAAGAAGTTGGACAAAGAGTTCCCCATGGGGGATAATGACCAAGATTGGGTAGAATATGTAGGGCTCCTTGATGAGCTTGAAGAACTTACAACCAAGAATAAGCCTAGTCTTATTGAGGACACCATGGAAACCAAAGAGGTATGCCTTGTTGAATCACCATTGGAGTTCATAGTTGAGGAGCCATATGAAGAAGCTGAAGATATTTGGATGCACATAGCTAACCTATTTAGAGCTCCCTAGTTCTCACTAATCATCATGTCAATGAAGTTGGTAGATATAACAAAGAAGAAGAAGGGATCAAGACCAAGGGTCAAAAATTTACATGCCTCATTAAATTATTCATCTGATGAGGTAAAAAGGTTATTAAACTTTCTTGTTGATCCAAGAAGAAAGGTACACATAGTTTTAGGCTATATATATTAGATTAGTGTTATTCAATTTCCTCTAAAACTAAGTCAAGGATAATTTAGATGAGTACCTTTATTCTTGGATCAAAAAGAGATTAGATTAGTATATATATAGTACTCCTTGACATGATAGGTACCTTTCTTATATTAGATTAGATGAGTCAAATAGTCAAGGAGCTCGAGAGATTGACATGTGGCATAAGTGCATGAGATTGTAGACTAACAATGAATCTTGAGGATCAATGTACATTTGACATGTGGCTCCATCTTGGAAAAATTTAAAAAGTCAAAGGAAAGATCGATGATTTGTGTTTGATTTTATAGATCAAGATCAATGGAGTGAGCAAAGGTCAATAAGTTAATGGATCTGAGTTAGATTTCCAATAACCAATGATCGATCGTAGGACATTTTTGATAGAGATTATTGAGCTAATTTTTGACCGTAGGCAAATAAATAAAAAGAACTGAGATTGAGTTTGATTTAAGCTGGTGGAAATACATAGAATGAAGTTTAATGTGGATCTTGATGGAACTAGAATGAATATTTTGAGACTAGGCTCCACCATTAAGGCTCTATAGAGATAGATTAGGTATTTTAGACCTAATATAGATCAAAGGTTGGCAAGTTGGTGGCTAAATAGGACCAGGCATCGAGTAGAGCATGGACAACTAGAGGAAAACCAATGGTCTTAGATTTTTTTTCCATCTATAGATGAACCTATGATCTAGATATGAAAAATGGATGAGGTATATGATAAATTAAAAATGGATTATCTATTAATGTGTCTTTATCATCGATAAAGCAAGTACTTCACCACTTAAGTCATGGCATGATTATTAGTTTCAATATTCAAGGTTTTGATCTTCATGAATAGCACAAGTGGGCTTAGGGTCCTAAGGTGGTGATACAGTACTTAGAAAAGTAGTTAAGGGAATCATTTCTATTCAAATGGACCTTGTCATCATTATTAAAAAACTCTTATCCTCTAGTGAATATTTCAATAAATGAGAGGAACTCAAATATTATAGAAGTAAAGGAAGTTAAACTTGTTGATAAGGATTAATTTTGATTGGAGGAAGACACACATACATAAAGCAATAAATGAGCTACCACCTCACTTCTTGATCATGATGATTTTTCTCCACTATTTCATGCATTGTTTCCATCTCTCTCTCTCTCTCTCTCTCTCTCTCTTTATATATAGGATTTTTAGATAAAAAATAGATCATCTCAATTTTTTATCTACTCTCTCTCTTGATTATGAATAAACTCTACCAAGATGGATCTTGTAACATTTTGAGATGAATACAAGACTATTTTAGATTTCATTATTCTGTTATAGTGTGTATATGATAGATTTTCAAATGTGGTAGAAGTCTTTCCCTTATCAATTCATGATCTCACCTAGTTATTAGATTCATATTGTTATTTAGGACATGTTTAGTGTTCTACATCTCTTGATTGAAGCCCAAATGTGGATACTATGACTGGTTAGTGTCTTTTATTAGACCTCTCCATCATTTCCCTCAACTTATATCATTTGTTGAACCTCTACATGAAATACTGATGTATGACAAACATTTGGAAACCCTAGATGTTATCATTTACTTGTTTCGTTAGTATTTAAGATTCAAGCAAAGTGGATCAACCATAAATTAGGTAGATTACCATTGTTAACTTAGGTTTCCCTTTCATGTTTTCTCTCTCCCTCTCTCTTTCCCTTTTCTTAGTCATTAGTAGGTTTTATTAGTGTGTAAATGAGATAAATGATGCATCAGAAGAACTAGCTTTGTTAAAAATCCTAGAGGTTTGACCCCATTATAATATACCCACAACTTGGGGTTAGTTATATGTTGAGATAGATTTGGAAGTAGGATGTAAACACTTCTGCTTCCAACTAGGGTAAAATCTAGATCTCTAATAATAACTTTATTTTATTCAAATTCATTCAAATTTACATCCATGGGAAAATAAAAATACATGATACCCTAATAAAGGGGAAACCCTAACATAGAAGGAAACATTAGGTTTTTGTGTTTAAATCAATGATTGGGTTTACCAATGTTTTTAATTATTAAACACTTAAGATATATAAAATAATGAAAACTATGCACTAATTCATATTATAAAAAAGTATAAAAATAACACAACAATCTAAATTGAAAGAGGCTAACTGATATTACAACTATTTGATTTATAAATAATAAGACAATATAAGAATGATATACTTAGCTAATTATGACTATCACTCACTCACAAAATATTCCACATGATCTATAAATTCTAAGTATCTATTGTTTAGTTTCTTAAACCTAAAATAAGGATTGAAAATCCATTTAGAATCTCTCAAAAATGTTAGACACCTAGCACTATGAAGTATTTATAATAGTGTATCTACACTCATTGGTGTTTTGAAACTTTTGGGATCCCTAAACTTGCACTATTAATCTATTTCTAGGTGTGTACACTTATTATATCCTAGATGGTGATTGATGTTTTCTCACTTCATTTTTTGAATCCCTAATTGTGCTCTATTGACCATTATATGCCATAAAAAGGGTTAATACATTACACTGGAGTGACCTCAACCACTCCATACTATATAGTTAAGTGTTTCTTATTTTTAAATACTCTAAATAGGTTTCAAAATACACATAGTTCTCCCACTTATGTGTGTGTGAAAAATTATAAAAAATTGAGAATGTAGTTTTATTTTTTATATTTGATACTTGGTACCATGAAATTTGACAAGTTGTATTCAAATTTAACTCTTATGGATTTTTCTAGGATGGATCATTAAATATTTGAAATGTGCATTTGACTTTTGAATAATGTTCTAAAAGAGTGATAGTTTTTTCAAGTGATGTTCAAGTGAGTAATAACCTTAGGGGTGATTTTTATATATTGGAAATATTTATTTATTTCTTACTATGAATAACCCAAAAACAATGTCCAAGATAAACTAATGGATACATTTCGATTTGGAAAATATTTGTTGAGGGCATTTTGACACTATTAGCTGAGGGAGACACCTAAAATAACTAACACAGTAATGAAAGTGAACAATAAAGATATGACATTTGGATAATGTCTGCATAAGATTATGATGGTGTTCCTATATAGGCCAAGTTGATCCTGAATAAAAATGTGTAGAATATATAGGTGGATAAGAAAATATATGGGTAGATTGATAGAGGAAAGTGTTCTCAAGACTCAAATATATATGCATTGTCCATGTCAAAAATGAGAAAGTTAATGTTTCCAAAGTTATAAAGACCAAATTTGGGTGTCTAAAATACACTTAATTTCCCAATGGAAGAATGGTACCCATTATTTTCATCATATAAGTTTAATTGATCACATATTTTCTTAATGGTGGTAGGGTACCAATATTTTATTATATCACATTTTTTCACCCAATTAAGCCATGGTACCCATGGTTTTTATATTATATCATATTTTAATTTGGGTGAATAATAACCTAACATATTTTTTTAATAAAATTACCTTACATATTGAATATATTATACACCTTTAAATCATGAGTCTACATTACTTATTTAGATTCTAGATCTTACATTTACCATGACAGATGATAGATCATAACTCATGTTGTATTTATTTCCATATCTATATACTTTTTTAAATTATATATTAGGGGGAATATGGTATTCCCCATGTACATCATGATCCATATCTTGATATATATTCACTTATGTGTTTTACCATATATTCATCAATATCATGTGATCATGGCACATTACTATTATCTTTGGGGGTTTATTATACTATATATGTGCCTTTAATTATTAAATTGAATGGATATTATACCATACACATCACTTTACACATTGTCACATTATGTTCACCATATTTTATATTTACATGGCTCATACAATTTTCCAATCAAAGGGTATAGATCTTAGATAACAAAAGTAAAAACAAAAACATATATACATTATAAAATAAAAAATTCAAGAACATTGTAAAATTAAAAAAAAATAAAAAAAATACATTGATTTATACATGATTAAATATTGACCTATGCTAGAGGTTTTCATATACATGACTTACACATATAATTTTTACAATATTTCTCAACTAAGTGCCATGCATATTCATAAGTTATATGATACTATATTTCATACTTTTTTTCCACATTTCGATGGGGCATTTTCTTCAACAACATGTCCTATCTTGGGAGCATTTCCATTTAGAGAATTTTTTGTGTGATTATTGTAAATTTTAAAATTTGAGCTAGATCACATTGGTTACTACATCTCATGATCATACCTATATATTATATATCCCACACATATATTCATTACAAGTGTTACATGGTTACAATGACTATTGTGCATGAATGATTTCTTCTATGTGTATGTGTTTGATTTTTTATGATCCTTAACCATAAATGATCATATTGTTGTCATTTTTATGGGTCATATCCTTATATTGTCTCACTAATTTGTATTATCACTAAATTTTATGTGGTCACTAACTTATGTGGTCGTTTGCTTTTTTTTTTATTACTTGTAGCCATTACATTCATCATGAATTTTATATATTATGATTATATCCATGATGTCTATCATGTATATTAATATAATTTATTGGTGTTTATGTTTTCATGGTATCTGCCATGCATTTATGGGGACATGCTACTTGTGTGTGTTCTCATTACTATATATATCTTGATTGGGGGAATATTATGTTACATTTATGACACTAGTTGTTCCCATCTTCTAATGCCTATAGGGGTAATGCAAAATTTTGTGTTGTGATTGATATGATACTATATTTCCTATAATATATTGACATCTTAAATGGTATATGTATTTTAAAAATAATAATTAGTTGGTATCTAATATATTCAAATTTTAGTGGCATATATTTTAGGATATTAACACTTCATTTATATTTTTTTAGATAAGGTAAACAAATGATTTTATGGGATCCCATCAACCACACATAAAAATAAAATACAAACATGAAAACACCCACAGGGGTGAACCAAGACTAGATGGAATCCCACCTAGGAGTCACCATAATCCACACAGAACCTACTTGAGATTTGTAAAAAACCTAGCCTAACTAGACGAGGCTCAAAAAGTGAAAAAACTATAGGAAACTCCTACCAAATCTTCCATCTCCTTCTAGATGGTAAATTTGGGCTTGTTATTCCTTTTTTGCGAGTCATTTCCTCTTTTCTATCCTTTTTATTTTTAATATTCCCATGGTCCTTTTAATTGGCCCCATATCTACAAGTGGGTTCTCAATATGTTCATTAGGATCTATCAACTTCACCCTCTTCCTATTTTGTGTAACCACCTTATGATTTCTCCAAGGTTCCTCTTGTTATTTCTATCTTTCATGTTACTCTTTAAGTGCCACATGGAGCTTAGGATTAAGCATGGTTAGTGAAGTATTCTAAACCTTACCACCCCTGATACCCATTCCAAATCTATCCAAGATATCTTCTTTGATAATTCTATTTCCTTTCTAATGCTTATTATGTCCTTTCCATTCCCTTTTAGTCTAGTTTCCTATTTTAGCTTGTACTTTAGATTTAAACTAGGGCCTTCATCCTCAATCAATCTCTTATTTTGTGTAGACTTATTCATACCTTATTTTATCAAATGCAACTCAGGTGTCTAGACCCCTTCTACCTCTAACCCTACAAGAGATTCATTCTCATCAAAAATGAGAATTGGTGAGTCTAGGTGATCATTTTTTATCTCTAAAAGGGTTTCCACCTATAATTTGGTTGGTTTAGGATATTTATCATCATCCAACATGACCATTATCCTTTTGGTCCCACGTGAGATGTTCACCTTTATATTGTGAAGGGATTGGTAAAGTATCTTCTTAGAGTTCTTAGACCCCTTCATGGAATCCTCTTCCTCATCCCTTATCTTAACCTTATCATAATGCTTTGGGCCAAAATCTTCTTCAACCACCACAATATTATCTATCAATGACTTGAAATCCCTTACCAATAGTAGGATTAGGTCCTGATGGATGATGCCACATAAAATGTCATTTTGGTAAGCCTCCACTAAACATTCAAATGAACTTAATAGATAAAATGGTAGACTATTAATTAATTATTTTTGAAATGATTGAGAAAGAGTAAATGGTGAGAGTGAAAAAGCCTTTACCTACCTTAAAAATTAGATATCTCATTATTTAAAAACACACTTATGACAAAGGGAAGGGGATACTTTCCCTCAAAAAACCCTTTTAACCTTATTATCTAGAGCTTCATCTTTATAAAAAGTTTTAATCACCTTAGACCTATGTTTCTTATATTTAAATGACTAAACACCATTATGGTATGTACTATTATCCACCATAATAATCTCCTATAAAACATTGATTATCACCCCTGACATCCTAACCACCCTATCTCTATAGACCTTAGAAAAGTCCACATAAATTTTGTGATCATGGCCTAAAATCATTTCCATATACACTACAAGTCCTTAATTGTGTAAAATTTTCTATATGGGACTTATCTTGACATTGATGTATTATGTAGTTTCCCCCCCACCCCCCCCCCCCCCCCCCCCCCATTCTCTCAACTCTATGTTCTCTAACCGAAATGGCTATGTGCAACTCTCTTATTTTATGGGTGTCAATAACTTTGGAATTAAAACTGATATAAAATACAAAAGACACCTCAATAATGGTCTTGATACTCTCAATAAAGTCATATTTATTCCCATGGAGGTAAATTATAGGATGAATTGGATGATTAATGAGGAACTCATTTGGATTTAAGCTTTCTCATGAGTTAGGAAAAACCATATTATCAATCAATAACATAATCATGTCAAGGATTTTGAATTAGTTATGAATATCATTTGATTTTTTTCCTAATTTAGTATCTATTTGAAATTAAATCTTTTCCATCAAAAACCAACTTTTAAAATAATTCATCCCCACCCCCAAGTTAGCCATTATGTTATCACATCAATTACCTTCCATATATTCATGCATGATATACATTTTTTTGAATTGATTGATAATAGTTATAGTATTTCTAATTTATTTTAAGATGGTCCAAGAAGGGTGAGACTATCCTAAGAGACACCCTATAATGTTCATTGAGTCCCCTTTTCTAATTATATTTTAAAACTTAAGTTATGTTTCTAATTGGATTCCCAACAAGGTCTCTCAAGCCTCATCCACATGATTTGTTTGGGTAGACATCCCTCCTATACATACCACTACCATCAAGCCTTTATAATTTATAATAACCCCTCCCCCCAGCTAGCCCTTAGTTTCCCTTGGCTAATTTATTAAAGTTAAGTTTCACCCACCCCTATAGAGGTTTGGAGCATCTAACCTAGATTCTTTCCTTCTTGCTTATGATGCAAATCTAATCTTTAGGGAAATCAATGCCCTCGAGAGAGAATATACTAAATTAATTCCTCATTCCCCAATTTATTTGGGAATAAACCCACCAATTTTCCTTAATGACCCATTAAATTCTAAGAACCACTAATTTTATTTATCCTTGAAAATTTTGTCATTTCTTTCTTTCCAAATACCCCAAATGATATGAGGAAGGGTGAGCTTCTCTAGTAGATCCACAAATGGCTAGTTCCAAAGTGAGTTTTATTATATGAAAAATGTCTCAAAATGAGTTATGACTAACCCAAGCCATGTTGAATTTGTTAATAAATAACTAAAAGATTTTTAACCCAAAACTACAATCCAATAAAATATGCTTCATAGAATCCTCTTCTATTTTGCAGAGGCAACATCTGTTGGGAAGTTGTAACCTTATTTTCATGATATTATCAATGGTTAGGATATTATTTTGGATGACCAACCAAAATAAATTATTGACCTTAGGGATTGA
This sequence comes from Torreya grandis, assembly GCA_037957365.1. Taxonomy (NCBI): domain Eukaryota; kingdom Viridiplantae; phylum Streptophyta; class Pinopsida; order Cupressales; family Taxaceae; genus Torreya; species Torreya grandis. The sequence goes on from JARHVA010005517.1 coordinate 497,028, forward strand.
ATATTTATCCCAAATATTTATCCATTGACCTCCATCTTGTCTGAACCCCATGTTAAGCTTGTACCCAGACTTGAAAAAGTACTTCCCACATTCCTTTTTATGCCAAATCATCATAACCTATTTTGAGTGAAGGCATATGTGAATTTATTTAAGATTTTGGTTTAAAATTAGATAGGTCCTAGTTTAGGGTCTTGGACCCATCATCCCAAGTTATCTATTTCTAGACATGTTCCACATTTGATAGGACTTAGTAGTCAGATACATTTTTCCTAATAGTGGTTAATAATTGGTCACTGATGTCCCTCTAAAGGCCCACTAATTTTAGGAGAAAGTTGAACAACCATGAATTCTCTTAGAATATAAATTTCATACCATTACAGACCAAGCATTTAATACCCTTGTAGACTAAATCTTTGCACATGACAGCTACTTTCCAAAAAAGGGATCATTGGGTTATAAATTCCTCCATAATTAGAATGACTTCTTTCCTACCCTCTAGATATTTGGCCCTTAAATTATTAGTCTAAATGAAATCATACTTAATTATATTCTAGTCTTGCTTGGATATGAGGTCTTTGTTCATACTTTTGGTTCTCCTTAGGCCCAACCCTTATAGACCTTTTGGCCTTTACACTTGTTCCATGCTACCAAAAAACCTATAATTTATTCATTACCTAACCATAGGAACCTTATTTGAATCTAATAAATTATGTCTACTATATTAAGTGATATGATTAAAATGGGAATATAATATATGGGCATGCTTTGGAGTGATCTATTGAATAATTGAACTTTTCTTACATGAGACATGAGGCACCCCTTCCATCCTACCAATTTATTGTGAAGTCTATCTAACAATAGGTTCCAAAATACTTAGCTTCTATTTTGTTTCCACAAAGTGGCATCCTAAGGTAGGACACAAGGAAATATTGAATATAATAGTATAGAATTATGGAAATGTTATTTTCTTAACTTGACCAGAGTGTTTATAAAGAACAAGGAGAATTTCAATAAATTCCCATTCTATCTTGAAACCTTATCATATTTTGAGAGGACCACCTTGTTGGCCTTTGCCTCTCCCACCAAGGCTTCTCTAAATAATAGGGTGTAATACACAAACTATTGGTGGGTGGGGATATCCATCAAGGGATCCACTTGGAGGCCTTTATTCAACTTGACCTCTAGCTTCTACCAGTTTACTATCAAGAGATTCCACCATAATGATAAAAAGGTAAGAAGATAGGGGTCTCCTTGACTAAGGCCCATTTTAGTGGAGAAATAACCTTTCAGTGAGCCATTAACCAACACCTAATATTTGGGTATGAAGACATAAAAACTAATGATATTCTTAATATTTTGGTTGAAATTAACCTTTCCAAGGATCTTATCTAATAATTTATAAGAGAATATATTATAAGCCTTATTCAAATCTAGCTTGAGAAACATTCCCACCCTTTTTGAGTATTCAATAAAGTGGATCACTTTATGGATTAAGATGATTATGTCACTAATTTTCCTCCCAAACATAAATTCCTTGATTTTTTGAGATGGTTTTAGGTAATAGGGGTTGCATTATTATGACTAGGGTTTTGGTGTAAATCTTGTAAAGGGTTTTTCACAAATTAATAGATCTAAAATTATTCAATTTTTTGGATCTTGTATTCTTGGGGAGCATGACAAGGAATGTGTTTTTTTATCTCCTTAAATATATCTACCACCCTAAAAAAATTAGTAACCATTGCCACAGCCTCATATTAAAAAATATCCTAAAAGTATTGAAAGAAAATGGAAGGAAAACTATCTAGACCTAGGATTTTTTCTCCTTCTATAAAAATTACATCAAACTTGACCTCATCCAAATAAGTTTGTTTAATAATATCATATTTGTAACATTGTGAATTAGTTATAGAAACATATTTTCCTTCCTCAGACATGTATTAGAGTTTTTATATAGGATCCTCTTGAAGTAAGAGACTAATTCATGAGAAACCTTCAATTCCTACTCACACTTACTTCCATATTCTTTAATCAGATCCCTTATTCTGATAGCACTTCTACTCCTGATGGTTGATAGGTGAAAACAAAAATATTTTTGTCCTCTTCTTTGAGCCAAATACTTCTTGAATTATATCTCTAATAGGTTTATTCATTTATTTATTAATTATGGAGGCTAAGGAGGTCATTTTATTTTTGCATAAGATCTTGGTTCAGTCTAGGGCACTACATTTCCTCATCATTTTTTTATAACTTGTGTTAGAGGTACAATCACTGAGAAGGGGGGGGGTGAATCCATGAGCTCAGATAATCCAAATTCAATTTCAATCCTTTCAAACTCTTATCAATTACCATAAGCATTTCATGAAGCATACATATCATTCATAACAATGAACAAAAGAGATAATGCAATACCAAACACATAACACATGACATATGTGGGAAACCTTCTTGGGGGAGAAAACCCATTAGAACCTATAATTGGAATATTATCCTATAATAACAAGAGCCAATTTATACCATATAAAACTTATCAAGGAACTAAAATCCATTATTTAGTACAACTATAATCCCACAAGGTGATACAACACTTGTCTAGCTAAGTAACCATAATAATTTAGAAAATTTCAACTTACAAAGATGCTAAAACCCCGTATATTAGTTAGTGAATTTTATGGAAAAAATTGTGTTATAGTTTTTTAACTAACATTTTAGTTCACACTCCATGAACCATAATTAGGGTATGAGAATGAACATAACACCTATGAATAGAACATTTCCTAAACACTGATTTCCTACCAATTTGATGGAGATGTAAAGTATATTAACTCTCTTCAAATCTGCACACTCAATGCATCTAAAACCACCTTTTGGATCAATCTTCACTCCTTATTAACAAATCTATCACCACAAAAATAACATTAAAAAATTATCATACACATAAACCTAATTATACTCTATCTCTCAAATTAGACACTAAGCTCACATAGAAAACATCTATCCTTTACTCATTCACAAGACATCCAAAACATCCTTTTGGATCACTCTAGACCTATTCACTCATCCTCAACCTGAAAGATAAATATTATGACACCAAGAACTTGACCTATAGGTCATACACATAGTCTTCAACTTTATCTACTCATTAATCCATCCACTGGGCAAACACCCTCTCTTCTTTCCTTTGTACCAATGTTATTTATACTCACCAAAGCCTCTCACAAGTCTAGAAACCATCACATTGGGTTTCACTATTTATAGATCATTCATGATCATCACCATATTAGTCGGTAAATAGGTATGAATTAACTTCAAACTTTTTGGGTCCTACAAATTTATATCACAAGTTTTTTCTTGTATTCTCACATCTTTCTTGGCCATTGAACCAAGTGACTAAAGAAGGAAATAAAGTTGCATTTTAGTGGGGAAAAAAACAATAAAGAGAATTTGATAATTTGAAGAATAAACTCTGTTCAGCTCCTTTTCTTGCCTTGCCATACTTGCATCAACTTATCAAGTTAATGACAGATGCATCTGAATATGCCATGGGAGTTGTCATCATGAAACATGGCCATCTTATTGCATATCACAATGAAAATTTCAATGATATAGTCAATAAAATATATGATAAGGATCCCTATGCCATTTTTCAAGCTTGAAAATATCGAAAACACTACATCTTAGGGAAAGAGATGATCATCCACACTAACCATAAATCATTGGAATTCATTTAGATGTAGAGAAAACTACAAAATGAGAGGCACCAAAATTGGGATAGCCACATATTTGTAGCAATTCCATATGATAATCAAACACAAAAAGGGGAGCTCAAATATAGTTGTATATTGTTTGAGCCACCCACCAATTTTTTCACTCACAATAGTTCTTGATCTATGTAGACATGAGACTACTACTTGGGGTGCTTTATATGAAGTAGATCATACCTTTTTTGGTACATATCAGTCACTTCAAGAAGGTAAACATGTATCTAATTTATATTTTCAATATAATTTCCTCTGTCACATGGGGCACATCTATGTTCCAACTATAGAGCAATAAAATATGATTAGGAGGCACATTTTAGTAGAACAACTGGGCATTTTGGTGTAGAGAAGACATTGGTAGTTCTTCAAAAACACTTTTACTAGCCCCATATGTAGAAGGATGTGGAAAGGTACCCTAAATATTACACCCCATGTGTGATATCCAAGCCAAAAAATAAGAAGCAAGGATTGTACACACCATTTCTAGAACCAACCAGGCCTTTGGAATTTGTCTCAATGGATTTTATCTTAGGTTTTCCCACTTAAAAACATAAAAAGGGCTATATTTTTTTGGTAGTTGATCATTTTTCAAAAATGGCTATCATGATTTCTTGTAATAAAACTATGTATTTTGAGAAAACTATTCAACTATATTTTAGTCATGTATGGCTCCATTTTGGTCTCCCCAAGTCCATTATTTTAGATAGAGATAGTAGGTTCTTAAGTATCTTCTAGTCCACACTATGGAAAAGTATAATTACCAAGTTGATGAAGTCCATGACCTTCCATCCATATAATTATGGTTAGATAGAAGTGGTTAACCACCTAATTTCCCACATGCTTTGGATGTATCACTCTAAACATCCATGAACATGGGATGAGGGGCTTATTTTCATACAACATGGATATAATTGGGCCCTACACAACTCCACCAAGAATAGTCCATTCCAAATATGCTTTAGGTTCCAACCCATGACACCAATAGATGTAGCCATTCCATTCTCCACTATAAAATATACACCTCATGGGAGATCTGAGGTAGAAAAAGTAACAAAGTTCATTAAATAAATCTAACACATCTAGTAGTAGGTTCATGACATCTTGGAAAAGATGAATCAGAAGTATAAGCAATGTCATGACAAACATAGGGTGGCACACCATTTTTTTAATCCCAATTCCATTGTTGCTTCATCAAAGATGCATGAGGAAAGGCCAAATGACAAGGAAAGGTTGTTTCAATCTAAGTTATGGGTGAAAGGTAAGCCTTTATATTTCATTCTTTATAGTAGGAGTCAAAAGAATTTAATCTCTGCTAATGTTGTAAATTTTTTAAATCTATCCATGAAGCCTCAACTAAAGCCATATAGTATTGAATGGTTGAGCCTAGGGATAGACCTCCATGTCACAAACTAATGTCTTCTTTCATATGAAATAAAACCTTTCCAAGATGAGGTCTTGTGTGATGTGGTCAATCTAGATGTTTGTGATGTACTCCTTGGTCAACCATTCATGTATGTCAACATGGCATCTATGAATCAAGAACTTGAATGATCACCCTCACTCTTGTAACATGGTGATATAGGTTACCAAAGGTACCACCTCCCACATCTGTCTCCTTGATTAGTGCTCAGTAATGTAAGAGATTGGTTCTCATGGTGGTCAAACCACACAAATTCAAGAAGGTTAATGTTGCAGCCCTAACTACATATTCAACACAATAATAGAAGAAGATGGCTCAAACCATGGGAGAATATGATGACTTAATCAAGTCACCCATGGGATTTCCACTTCATTATCAAATGATGGATACCAAGATGATGAAGTCCATGGCCTTCCATTCATAGACTGATGGTTAGATAGAAGTGGTGAACTACTTGATTATTTACATGCTTTAGATGTATCACCCTAAACATCCACATAGGTGGGATGAGGGTTTTATTTTCATAAAAAATGGACACAACTAGGCCCTGTACAGCTCCACCAAGCATATTTCATTCCAACTATGCTTTGGGTTCCAACCCATGGCACTAATTGATGTAGCCATTCCATTCTCCACATGGAATACACACCTCATGAGAGATCTAAGGTAGCAAAAGCAATAAAGTTCATTAAATAAATCAAGAAAAAACTACCACACTTGATGAGGAATATTGATGCAATGGTGACCATTACTTCTCAAGGAGGGAGTAATGATCTGGGCAACACTTCAGGTGACAAATTCGGGTGATGATTTTACCCCAATTGGTGGCAGAACTTTTAGGAGCCATAACTTTTGAACCATAGCTCTGATTGAATCTCCAATTGAACCATTGGAAAGCTAAGAATGAGGATAATGTGATGAGATGTCATAGAGATATTCTTGGTGGTTTTTGACCCTAGAAAACCTAATGTAAGTGCCCAAAATTTTAATTTTAATAATTTAGTCTAAAAATAGAAAGTTTTTTAAGATAATAATTTATTGAATTCTATGTTGTTGTAAATATTGGAAGTCAAACTACTTCATCTCCCTCAATATTGATGAGCTTCCACATCCTCCCCTACCTTCAAATAGGTATAAATAAAGATGTATCCCAAAAAAGAGATTAGACATCTCTTCCCAGAGATAGACATATGTTTTTATCTATAATTTATGAGTAATAAAACATCTCTTCTCAGAGATAGCATTATTATATATGTATTCTTGAAATATATTTCAAACAAAACTTCCAATTTTTGGATCAGATGCCACCATGTAGTGTGATGGAAATCAAGGAAGTAGAGAATACTTGTAAGGTTCACAAGAAGCCTACAAAGGTACTAAGTGGTACATCCTCAAGGCCAAGGCATTGAGTATCTAATGACACTCCATAACATGGATTGTAAACTAATGATTTGAATTTGATTAGATAAAAATATCTAATGTCATAAAGGCATAGTTAAAAAGTTATTATATGGTCATAAGTTAAAGATCAAGCACATTCCCAAAGATAAATAGTATATGTTCAAGTGTACTTAATATAATCTATGACATGTATTAATTCATGACCTTACAACAAAGTCTAGAATGAACATGAGACTAATACTTGGTAAGAGCATGCTATCCTAATAGGATTGATAGAAAAGGATGCAACAATCCCATGGAGCTACCAAGTGGAACCATTTCAGTATAAGACCTATAAATAACCAATGGCATTCAGTCCTTTAGATCAATACAAATGGAATATGATTGCTTGGGTGAAAAAATATAATGGTGTGAAAAAATATGGAATTTATAAGGGGTCCATGTTGAATATGGTAGTGACATGTGTCACAATCATAATGAACTAGACATAGATCTATGGTCCATGTTTGCTCAGATGAGTAGATATGATGGTGTAAGATGATCATGGACATTTTAAATAAGTTCAAATACATATGGAGATAATTAATGTTGAGTTCAATGTAAAGTAAATATATTTGTGATTAAATTTGACATGGTAATGCCACATAAGAATATACATCATATTTGAGGACCTTGGGTAAGACAATTGACTAATCTTCCACCATTGGTAGCAAGTTGACTTGGTAAATTTGCAAATGAGATAGGGTAACCCTAAGGTTGAATCTAATTCATTATTAAATTAAAATATATTAGGGAATCCATAAAATTACATATGTGAAAAAGGCAAATATGCAAAATGAAAAATGTGAAAAATAAGTTGGAGCTAAAATTAAAAGGTTAAAAGTGACCTAATTCTTTTGCATTATTTCATTATTGTTCCTCCATGAGAAAGAATTTACAAGTTTTTAAATCCAAGGTGGGTCACTCTAGAGAAGATAATTTAGGTGGACATGAATCTATAATATTCTTAGGAAATCATATAAAAATTAGCTTATTCCATGGCATGCATAAGAGGGAGGGAAAAAGTCTAGGAGTTTCTAGCTATGTAAGCAAGTGGTCCAGGGCATCTTTAGGTAGTTTCACATAAAGAACAAGTTTTTTCATCCCTCTAGCATGAATATTATATTTATACCCCATGTGAAAGGCATATATTGTAATTATATCAAAGATTTTGTTGCATATATTCATCATTCTTTATAGAGGCAATAAGAGAAATTATATTTCATGCCAATGGATGAATATTTTAGGCATGGAAAATGAATATTTTCCATATGGAAGCATCTTGGTGGACTTGAAAGTTTGTTTTGAAATTTTTAAGTTGTGACCCACATTTATAGATGTAAAAATGTATAAATAGAGGGTTTATCCTCTATTTAAGGGGTTGGTTGGCCATTATATTGGTTGTTGTTGGTCATTGATTTAGGTGTCCACTTTCTCTAAGTCTAAGTTCTATATAAATTTTTATAACATCAATTTTTGTCTAAATATATTATCTACCTTGATAAGGTGGTTTCAATTTTACAACCATTAGTGATCTTTGAGAGAATATTTATGTCTCCTTTGCCAAAAGAGCAGTCTCACCATGCTTGTCCCCATGGCAACATTTTGAAGTATTGATGTCTATAATATTTATTTTTGAGTTTATGAGAATGCTTTTGGTTATTTGATATTTCTTGTTGATGAAGTGTAGTGATATATTTTTCAAATATTATTGATTGAATATCTAGTTATACATTCATTATTGGTTATCATTTTGAGCATGGATCTAGGTTATAAAACCCTTTATACATTATTTTATAATCTATTGTTGAATAACTTGTTAGGTCACCCTAGATTTATGGATTAAATAGGGAAAGGAATTTAAAATATTAGTTTAAATGTATTTTCTAGTCTCTTAGGGACATATTGTATTTACCATTACCTTGTATTTGAAGTTTTTTTGCATCTTTGCTAGGAAATATTGTCATGAAATACTACCAGATACCATATTATTTGGAAGACACTAGCATGATACCCTTAATTTTATAATTATCTAAATTGTCCTACCTTATTATACCTTGAAAATAATACACCCTTTGCATAATATACGTGTTATTTTCATTTTAAATTCATAAGATCCTGCATATTTGAAATGTGTTTATACTTTGTGTTTTAAAGTCTAGCATTACAGTCTCTTATTCAACCCTTATTGTTGAAAATTTTATAAAATGAAGATTGTAGTCATTTCCTCATTTGTATTTAATATATTGTATATGAATTAGATCATTTGTGCCATTCATGTGACAACCATTCATAGGTGAAGTGTGCAAACTTGGTTATGCCCTAGTCATATTCATTTATTATGCCAAAAATCCCCATGGAGGTTGAGTTGCAGAATCTCTCTATATGATCAAGCTACCCCAAATGTCCTCTCACCTTGGTTTAGGTAGAGCTAGAGTAGCAAGGAGATAACCATACCTTATATAGGTGCTTCTTAGTCATTTTCTACATTTTGTCCATTCTTGATGCCAAACCCTTCCCTAGTTACAATGACATATTAGCAATTTTTTCATCATTATTTTCCATTTTCTTTGAAGTATGCAAGGCTAAGTGTAGGAGGTGTATAATTAAGACCCAATAGTTGTGTTGTCTCCAAATGGCCCATGAAATTATACATTGCCTACATAGTTTGATAGACTTAAATCCAAATGTATTTCTCCCAAGGATTTGGTAAAGAAGAAAAATGATGAAAAATAAGAGATTGATTTGCATAGGAAAAATAGGAAAGCTATACTTATAAAATGGTGAGAGTTTTGAACATAATGGGAAAGGGGAATGATAATAAGAGTGGCCAAGTTGACATGATATTCCATAGGCATGTAAGTGCTACCTACATAGTCTATGTGGACCTCAAGATGATATAGTTCTCCTATAAATGAGAATGTAATGAAGGTATGTTAATGATGATTGTAAATGATCATGGTTAGATAAGGGGTTACCACCTAGAAAATGTGGTAAATCACATTATCCATAATAAATACAAAGGCCACTAGTGAACATGATGACAAAATAAGCAAATATTTTATGGTTTTATATCTCATAGATATTTTAATCCCCCTTTTGAACTTTTTTGATTTTTAGGTTATTTTTGGTATTTTAAAATTTTTAAGGGTTTTAATATTTTTTGAAACAAGGTGTTTATATGAATACTTTGGCAAGTATAAAGTAACAAAGGATACCATAAAATGATGAGTTATTTGCATTAATTACTCAAAAAGTGGTGAGAGTGTGGCTTAAATTTCTCACAAAATGACAAGAGTGTGGCTTAAATTGTTCACAAAACAATGAGAGTGTGGGTTAAATTGATCAAAAAATGGTGAGAGAATGGATTAAATTACTCATAAAATGGTGAGGACATGGATTAAATATCTCATCAAATGGTGAGAGTGTGGCTTAAATTTCTCCTAAAATAGTGATAACATGGCTTAAAATGCTCACAAAATAGAGAAAAAATGGCTTGAATTAATCAAAAAAATAGTGGGAGCATGAGTTAAATTACTCACAAAATGGTGAGAGTGTGGGAATAAGGGTGGTTGAGTTGACCTAAAAAATTGAGCATTACCTACATAGTTTGAATGGACCTCAATCCACTATAGTTTACCTGTAATAGAAGATACCTGAATTAATAACAGGGTGGAAAATAGGATTGGAACAAAATGAAATGAATAGTACATGTTTAATAAGAGTTGAAAAATGCATTTTTAAGAACTACTTTGTAGGGAAACCATGCACATGTTTCTTAAGATACTATCTTTAAAGATGTGTTGATGATGACCAAATATGCATTGTATACTACAACTACTTCTCCAAATTATGGCATTTGAAACTATCTGCTACACCTATTAAATTAAATCAAGATCAAGATTGGTAATCAGATGGGAAAATAAGATCAGGATGGATTGAATTAGTTAAAAATGGAGTGTATAAGGCTATTCCCCCAAGTAGGGTCCTCATAAACAATGTTTAAGTAAATCAAGTGTAAAAATTCTTGAGATGCATAATATTCATGGGCTCACTTAGCTCTTCCTCATTTGGTGTAACTAATTTGTATGCCCTAGATCCATAGTTAGTCATGATGATGAATGGGCCCAGCCAATTAGCCCCAAATTTTGCATTATTTTCATGGGTGGCATTAATATTTTTTTAGTTCTATTTCAAGACAAGGTCACCATGTTCAAAGTATCTAGGTTTGATATGGTAATTATAGATATGGTGCAACATTTTATGATATGCCTAGATATTAGTCAAATCAAATACCCATTTTCATGAAGTAATTCTAATTCTTGTAGCTGAGAGACTCTATATTCCTCCTCATCAATGGTATCCTACAATGAAATGCTTAAAGAAGGTAACTCGATCTCAATAGGGAGAATAACTTTAGTGACATGAATGAGGGAATATGGTGTGGATCCCATTGGGTTATGGTTATTGGTATGGTATGCCTAAAGGGTGATAAATAGTTACAAATACCAATCACAACCAAAATTATTAATAATATTTTTAATGATTTGAACTATGGTTTTTTTTAGATGCTTTAATTTGGTCATTAATTTGAGGAAAATAGGTAGTGGAAAAGTGTTGTTTCATATGTTACATGGCACATAGAAATTTTAAATACCTATTTTTAAATGAGCTTCCATTATAGAAAATGAGGTTAGAGGGAATTCCAAAGTAGTAAAAGGTTATTTAAGATGAATTTTTAAATCTACTTACCAATTACATAAGTGAGTGGAATGCCTTAAACCCACTTAGAAAATATTTTATTATAGTGAGTATATGTTTATGGATGTATGATAATAAGGATTGATTTTCCATAATTGATCAAGTCCCCATGTGGAAAATGGCCACAATGTGGTGATCAATTGAAGTGCTTAGGTTAGTACATGAATGATATTGGTGTGCTTCTAATAAGTGACACACTTCTTTACATAAACGTATGTGTCATCTTCTATAGTGGGCTAGTAATACTCTATACATAGGAGTTTCTTGGAAAGGATCATTAAATTGGTGTCATCCTCACAAATCCCTTTATGTACTTTAAGTACTAATATAGACTCTACCAAAGCTAAATAATGGAGTATAGTTCCATCATATTCTCTATGATAAAGTATGACATTGAGTATGGTATAATAGAGGTATTATTTATTAAGGATTTTATTTTTTATAGGAAAGGTTAAAAGGGAGAATATTATCATGAAGATAAGCATATCTATTAGAGTACCAAGGTGAGATGGGACCAATAATATCATATGTCATTTCATATTTATAACATTTGTGAGTTGGATTTAGGAGATTTATTTTATAAGGAATTGGTAATCTAGAATGTGATATATAATTTTTATAATTGAACTAATTGTTTCAATTGCATCTGCAATCATATTTCTATCCCTTGAGATCTATTTATACTATATATTTTCAAAGCTCTATTTAAGATGGTCCGCCATATTATTGTAAGGAGTAATATTAGCATCTTTGGTCTGGAATTGATCTATCACCTAGTTAATAATCAATTGAGAATCTCCATTAGCATATAATTTATTACTATTTCATTGTGTTTCTAGATGAAGCCTTATGACTAGTGCTTAATATTCTTATATATTATTAGTACAAGGAAAACCAATGTGGAAAGATTTGGGAATAAGATCCCCTTGTAGTGTTATGAATATAATACTAGTTATGGATTCATGACGAGTTTAGGAACCATCAAATTAAATATTCTAGTGCTAATACTCATAAGAATTATCATCCAAAGTCATGGTTCATTCATTAGGGAATCCAAAAGTGAGTGGTTTAGTGTCTGATAAGGGTGTTGTTTCAAGTTGATCTACAAGTATCTACCCCCTAATTTCCTTTTTATGTACATATTTGATCTCAAATTCACTCAAAAACATGATCCATTTGGCTATATGACTAGTCAACTCTAGCTTATAAATTAGATATTTGAGTAGGTCCACTTTGGGAATGACAATGGTATTGTTATCGATCATATAATATCATAAATTCTAAGCTGTAAACACCATTACTAAAAATATTTTTCAATAGACATATAATTATGTTCATATGAAACTAATGTTCTTTTTAGATACTATAAAACTCTTTCTTTCCCCTGATCATCATGTTGTACTAGGAGTGCCCCCAAGGCATGTTTAGTTGTTAAGATGTAGAGAATTAATGACTTTCTAGGTGTTGGTGGGGATATAATAGGTGTATTTTCCAATTAATATTTTTACTACTAATTTTCCTATTAATAATGGACATTCCGTAAAAAATTGGTACCTTTATTTAGAATATGAGTGAATGGATGAAACCTATTTTATAACTAAGAAATGAATCACCTAATGGATTAGAAATTACCCTACAAGCTATGGAGCTACTTTAGATAATAAGGTGGAGGAAATTTTGTAATGGCCATAACTGTTGTGAGACTAAATTTAATGCCCCTATAGGAAACAATGAAACCTATCAATTTTCTATAATTAATTCTAAATATGCACTTCTTAGGGTTAAGCCTTACTTTATATTTATGAATCCTTTGAAATATTCTTTGTAACACATAAGGATGTCATGATCTAGTATCAAATTTTCCTAAAATATCATCCACATAATATTCAAAAATATTATGCATTTTGTCATGGAAAATGAAAATCATTTCACATTGGTATGTAGCATCAGCATTCATGAGGCCAAATGGAATCAGTTGATAGCATAATGTTCTACATGGTATGGTGAATGTTATTTTATATTAGTATTCAGGCATTAATTTTATCTTATTATATCTATAGAATCCATCCATAATAGATGGCATATCATACCTTGCTATGGAATCTAGAATAATATCAATATTGGGAAAGGGAAATTCATCCTTTGGAAATTTTTTATTGATATCTCTAAAATCAGTACATCATTAGATTCCTTGTGGATTTTTACTAACTAGTACTATTTTTGATATCCACTCTAAATAATATATAGGATGGATACACCTTGCCTCCAATAGTTTTTCTAATTCTTTTTTGACAATCATGGCTATGAAATGGTGTATTTTTCTTATCTTTTATTTGATTGGAATGGCATTAGGGTGTACAACAAGGTGATGTACAACTAAAGTAGGGTCCAATCTAGGAATATCTAAATAATACCAATAAAAAATATCAAAAAACTCTTAAATGAGGATAGTAATAAGTTCACATTCCTTTTCATTGAGGGATGCTCCAAGATTGATTCATTTGGGATTGGATGGTGTTCCAATATTGACTTCTGTGGATCTTTCATAAGTAGTGTGAAAACATCTTGTAGAATATTTGACACTATGGTACAATTATCTTCTTATTTGTTTGGTATCTCAACTGGCTCATCAAATTCACCCATATAGGAAGAATGTGAATATCTAAAGTTAGGAAAAGGCCACATTATAAAGGTATGTGGGAAATCATGATCCAATTGATTAAATACTTTATTATCCTTTGATATAATTCATAATTGACATGCATTTTTAGGAAGGAGACATGAGCTTATTTTAAAATAAGGGGAACTTCCCCATCCAGTGGTACATGAAATAGGTTTTCACAATGGGATTCATCTTTTTATTTACTTTTTTCCTTGTCCAAAGTCACCTCAAAGAGGTTTTCACTTTGGGACCTTAATGTTTGATTTAATTTTTATTTTTATTTTTGACTAAGGAAGTTCACCTTCTCTATAAAATAAATAGTAGGGTGAAATTTAATATAAAATACCTATTCATGATCACCAAGTGGAAAACCATCTTTGAGGTCAAGAATTAAAAAAAATCTCATCATTTTAAAAATCATCCAATGGTATATATGATTCTTACTCTTTCTAGATAATCAAGTAGGGATGATGGAGGAAAAAATAGGAATAAGAGGAATAGAAGTAATGGTATAGATAGTATTAGGTTAAAATAGTTTAGTGTTAACCAACTCATCATAAATGCTATAGTAGGACTTTACATCATTTTCAGCATTGTCATTACTAGATGATAAATTAGTGTCACTCTCAACATCTGAAGGATCACACCCAGGTGGTTTGTATCTAATACCTCAAGTTCCTTTGTGTTTTATAATAGATACTATCTCAATATCTCCTTGATATGTTTCCCTAAGGCCTTTTATTTTATAATCTTGGTTATCCATTATATAATTTGTATTTGGATACTTTATACTTTGTTACTAGGTGGAAAAATCATCACTATATAACCATGAGTCATCTTAACATTTAATATTGTCTTATTATTGTGAAGTGGTTTTTAGGAAAATAATGGGTCATTTTTTATGAGACTCATCCTTCTTGTGCCATTTCATTTTAATAGTATTTACATTAGGTCTGCCATATGATTTGGGCATCTTTGGCAACTTGGATATATGGAAATAATTGTCAATATTGTATTCCCCCAAGGCTATTATCTTTAACAGTAAAATTATTGGATATTTCAATAAATGTTAGAGATAAATTTGAGGAAATATTACTTAGATATATATAATTAGACTCAAGAAATTGATCAACTACATCCTTGTCTTTTGAGAGACTCTATGCCAAAGCAATAGTTTCAGATTTCATATTTTGCTTCAATGTGTTTATATAATTTATATGGATACAAGTCAGTAAGAATTGTAACTTCTAATCTAGAATTGAAAAATTTGATACACTAATGGAGAGTAGAAGGTATGATATGTCCTTCATGAATCCAAGGTTATGCAAGGAAAAAATTATATGAGAGTTCCAAGTCAATAACATGGTAAAGACTATTATGGGTTAGGCCCGATTATAATAGGTAAATAAAGGGTTCCTATTGAGGTCAACATACCTCCATTTATGAAAAATAGAGAGCCTTGTGATTATTTTGAACCTTAGCACTAAAATGTTGATATTATGCTCTTTATTATGATTTGAAGATCATCCATGCCTGATGAAACCAGTCCATTTGTTCATGGTTTTGTTTGAATCTTGCCTAATTTTACCAAAAATTGATCCTCATGTCTTAAGTTGTATGATTCATGGAATTTATTATGGATCATGATAGGATTTTCTTAGTTTATATCTATTTAGGATTTGATATCCTTTGGTCTAAAAAATCTCATAGTTGGATTCATGTGATGAAACCCTATGTCAGTAAACCCTAACTTAGATCTTGATTTGAATTTCAAATTTTAGTGGGAAAGATTTGGTGAGAACATTTTGAATTAACTTTGGAATTAAGCCTAATTTTTATGCTAAGGCTTGGTTGGTCATGTTTTTCAACATAACAAAACCTTATCCTAAAAATCATGCTTAGTCCCCTTTTATTTTCCTCTTTCCATTCCTTATGTTTCTAGCAAGGTCTAGTGTTTATGTTAATAGGGTCATTTATTTTAGCATGGTCCCATTTGTTATATGCTTAGCCTAAATTTTTAACCCTAAGACCCCATTCATATTTTATCAATAAAAACAAGACCTTAGTTTTAAATCTTTAGCCTAAGTTCCTATATTTACCTACATCCTAACTTAAGAACCTTGTTTTTTTGTAGATCCAACAGACCTCACTTCATTATGAGGAATGATCTAATGAAGTATAATAATCTTGATAAAATCAAATATTTAATCCATCAAACTAATCCTGTAAGATCATCAAGATCATAATCAATGATTTATTTTAAGTGGGATTGAGGATCGAATGACATGAAATCATCATTAGAGCTAAAGGCCCCCTTTTATTAAACATGAACTTAGCTAAAGTTTTACCCTAATGTCTCATTGTATTTATTTATACAATGAAACCTTAGGATAAAACTTATGTTATGAATTCAATATACCAAAGGAGCCAATTAGGTGTAAGCATCCAAATCAATATAGATGGTTAATGCTTACTCATATAGAAATAATCCAATGGAGTGAACATGGCACTAAAAATTCAAAAGCCCAAGGAGCCCCGTAGAGTCACCACATGGCATTCTCACATTTAAAGCTTCATAATAAAGGGTCTCATATATTAAATTAAACCCATGGTGTGTATCTTCTTGAATTATGATCAACTGTCTATGCTTAATTATGGATATTAATCCAATAGATCATATCAAATCCAAGGTCTATAAACTAAAAGGGGTTTCATGAGCTTAAAATTAACATTTTTATGACTATCATTTGACATTCACAAGACTATCATTGACATCCAAGAGACATCAAATTTTATCCCATTAAACCTAATGATCCACTAAATTAAACTTGATGTTCTTGTGACTATCATTTTATGTCCACGAGGCCATCATTGGCATCCTCAAGACCATCAAATTTAAGCTAATCAATTATTTTGCTTAGACATAAGGGCATGTTTCAAAATGTTGATAAAAGATTATAGCTTGCATTAAAAATCAATGGCACCACTCAGAAGATGTTAAAATGCTTAAGACCTATGAAATTTTAGTAATAAAATGATCATGTGGTCTAAATACATGAAGACATGGACTTAATATAAGTCTATTTTCTAAGGTCCCAATTATGTTTGTTTAAATACAATAAACCCTAGGCTAGAGACTTATATTAAATCTTATTTTAAAAGGTCCTTGTGACATAAAACTTAGCATAAATAATTTTAACCTAAGGTTTGTAATATGTTTATTAATGTGATAAAACTCTATATTAAAACCTAGCATTTGGTCCTTGTATTATTTGACCCCTTTAGACATGTTCTAAGAGATTAACAAAAATATTTTAGCCTAAAGTTTATGTCATATTTATTAACACAGCATAAAACTTAGCCTAAAATATGTATCTTGGGTTCTTTTTCTATAAATTTTGAAAAAATAGGCTAAAATAATTTATCCTAAAGTTTATAACATGCTTATTAAACATGAAATAAACCCTAGCCTAAATTATTTAAGCCTAATTCCCTTCTTATGTCATGATGCTTATTAAATTTCTCACTCTTTTTCAAGATCAATGGTCTAGGATTCATCACAGATATTGATCAGATGGAGTGAAAGGACCTAATGAGTCTATAGAATTTGATCCATGAGACTAATTGTATACATCTATTTGAATTAAGATCAATGGCCCATGATTGTTCATGAGGGGATGATCAGATGAAGCTCAACTATTAGAGACTTTTTAATGATCCCCAAAGGCCCCATGAGAGTGACACATAATAATCACATATTCAATGCAAATAATGTAGAGCCCAGAAGGCCCACGAAAGTGCCAAGTGTCATAACCATAGAGCCTAACATAAAGAAGCCAATGAATCTCAATCCCTATGATCATGATCAATGGTCCATGTTGATCCATGAACAAGGATCTAATAATGTGAAGGAAAATTTGGATTTTCAAAAGACAATGGCTAGTCTCTCAAGGTATTTATGAAAAAAACTATGAAAATTTTCAAATGGATGCCATATGGGTGCCATGTAAGCACAAAATGACAAAATTAAATATTTTGTGTACTCAAAAAGGAAAAGGTATAAAACCATGGGTCTCAATCAAATTTGAGACATGACTGAGCCTAAGTCTAGATTTTCATTGCCATTAAAGCTTTAGAAAGCCCTAACATCCATAAAAGACCTAATTCTAACTCAAATCAATCACAATCAAACCAAGAAGAGTTCAATTACAACTTGAGCAATAGTGAATTGACCTAGAGATTACATGCAATCCATTGATAAGTAATTGAAACTTACATAACCATGGCAGCTTGCAAATAACAACATAAGGACAAGACTGACTTGTATTTGACTTCAAATAATAATGGAAGAATCTTTAAGGCCATGAACTTGGATACTATATCTTTGAACAATGAGAATAAGAACTGGTCTAAACTCTTTTGGACCATTGAGGAGATGCAAGCTCTTACTAGAGAGGAACACAATAATGCAACTATTCTATAGAGGTACAATGACCTAGTTTCTATTTGAATGGTTGGCCTACACTATGTTTCTACCAAGCCTAAGCTACTACACTACATTTATTTCCTTTCTCCTCTTTTCCAAGATTGTAAAATTGAGAATGATTGGATTGTCCATGAGTGTACATTCAAGAAATTAACATACATTTACCCTAGCTTTTGAGAGTTATTATAAATTATGTAAGCCCCAAATTGATCTACCAACCATTAAAAAGTGTACTAGGGAGCATAATATAAACACAATCCTTGTCCCATGGCTACTCATTGGTAACCAAGTTATCTAGGACCCCATAGGCAAAATACCAATGGTCTAATTCAGGGAGAGTTTTAAGCTAAATTTTTATACTTTTGAGCAATTAATATAATCAAGGAATACTAAAAATCTTTTCCAAGTTTATTTATATCAATCATTACATGGTTTTCTTTCTCAATTATTTGTTCTAGGTTTTGAATTTGAATGGTTTTTATGAATTTTGAATGTTCATCTTTGATATAAGTTTACTAATTTGTGCTAATGCTAGATTAGTTGAATGTTCTTAGACTTTGTTTCATTTTATTTTCTCTATATTAGGATGTGCAAGTGTCATTTCAATACAACAATAAACCTTTAAGATAAAGTCAGTTCATACTTGTATTCTTTCATGCTATCCTTAGATACTTGCCTGGTATATGGTGTGATTTGATCATTTGTTACTTTTCATTATATATTGGTTAAGTGCAAGTTCAATTGAAATTAAAACCTTATCATGATTTTTAAGGCCAAGATTAGTAATCACATACTTTATTTCTTCCATACCCTTATTTTGGCTTCAAATTTAGATCAAATAATTTTAGCTTATATCTCATTGTAAATATTCACTTAGATTAGTATTTAGATATAAACTTGATCATAACTCACTAAGATCATCATATATACTTCAAAATTCACAAGGACCATGGTGGTTCCCAACCACCAATTAATATAAATTTGTGGAATGCTTTAATTTGCTCTACCTCTATTTCACCATAGTTAACTAGATTACCAAAACCTGCTACTCATACTATGAATTCTTTGAATTATAAAATGAGAAGTGTTATATAAACACTAAGAGCACCTATGATACATATAGAGACATCAACAAGACATAGCTTCTATTGGCACTAGAAGGAGGGCCCATTGGTTAAATCTTTATTAATCTTAGCATGCTTTGATCTAAAATTAGTTATATCTTTGCACTTTTACATAATTATTTACTCAAAATAATAAATATAACTGATATTTATGGTCTTTAACCCATCTTTGTGCTTCATTTAGACAAAAATATAATATCTTTGAGGTTAGATGCTTAGTTTTGATAAGATAGTTTAATATCTAAGAATTTGTAGTATTTAAGACTATAATAGCTTATTTTGATCAAAGATTGGTACATATTTCATAGATATGGGTTTATTTTGGCTTAGAATTGAAAATATTAACCATATTTACATAATTGGACACATATTTTAACTAATTTGGTTGAAATTTTATGTCCTTTATTATTCTTTACATACATCTTTGGAAAATTAGCTTAAAGTGTAAATGTAAGTCTTATTCTTTGTAAAGGTTGGTTTGACACATCGTATTTCAAAGAGGATCCAAATTTCTCAAGATATAACTTCTAATAATATGAACAAGATCATATTAAAAAATAAGAGAGCCTCTACTTGAGTTGGAAGTCCATAGGAGAGCCAAGTAAGACAAAGGTAGACACAGGCATTCAAAGTCTTTGCCAACTTTACCACTTCAAGGTATTCTTAAACTCAATATTCATCAAGATATGGCTTGGTTGGGAAGTTATCCTATCAATTTACAAGGTGAAATTCATGATCTCTCTCACAATCCTAAAAAATATTTACCAACTTTTAATCCTATTGGTATTGTAATAGTAGAAGAAAATGTTAAATCATTTAAGGCTACATTGAGATTGTTCATGAGGATGTATCATGTAGGTTTTTACCTTTTAAAATAAAATATGTTACATATGTGTGGTTCATAAACCTGATTGATGATTGCATCACCACCTGGGATGAATTTAACAACATCTTCATTGACCAGTTTGGAAAGATTACTAGCCCTTATGTCTTATACCAGTAATTTACCACCTTAAAAAGGGATGCTAATGAAACTATAAGAGATTTTAATTGTACATTTTATAAAATGTATATCAGAACCATTAACCCTTATAAACTTGATCAAGAACTAGCCTTATAAATCTTTAAAGATGCTCTTGATCTCATGACCTCAGTATTCATAAAGAGAGATGTAGGTTTAATGAACACAATAATTTTAGCTTATGCTCAGGTTGTTATCATAAATGACCATTTGCAACCCCAAGGATAGATTCCCTAATGTATTTCCAATTTCAATCCATATATGCATACCTTGAATGTCTTTACCAATAATAACTAGAATTTTCCTACTCTTAACTAGATCCCAAATACAAATCAATTACCTCTAAGACATGTAATTCTTAATCAAAATTTAGGACTCTTGAATCACCCTAATAATAATGGATGTAATGCAATTGATAAAAGGACCTTGTTACTATCCATTGTTGTTAATAATAACTAGGTTCATAATTCAAAAACCTCCAAAAGTGAGAATGATTCCATTATGAAAATGGTCCAAAAACTTAGCACTAACTTCCTTTAGCTACAAAAACAAGTTGGTAATACTAGATAAACTTTTGGTAGGAACTTATCTTTCCAAAAGTTTAATAGACCCAATAATAAGTTTAATAATGATATTTTACACAATAATAATATTAATGAACCATCTTCTAAAAATAATACTATGGATATTAATCTTATTGATATTACTTTGCCTGATTGTTGTAGATTCCATTATACTGCTAAGCATGGTGAGATTGATTGCATTGAATTTTTTAAATATTTTGATTCATTTCAAGAAGAGTTAGACACTTTTGAGGTAGTGATTAATAAATATAATGGTGTGGGTACCTAAGTATCTAATCCTATTAACTAGACCTTCATGGTGGAAATGTTTTATTTCCCCTTCCAAGAAGACAATGAGCTTGATGATGTTCCTAAAGAAGTTCATGCCTTCCAGCACTTCTTAAAAAATACATACCCTATAAGGAATAGAGAATAGAGATAACCTTTTACTAATTATATTCCTCCAAATAACTTTGGTACTCCTTCAGATACCACTTCAGATAATAATCTAGATCCTCAAAAGGGTAGTAGTCTTAAACCTTGTGTTGATGCTTCCAATTCTTCCAATAGGACTAGTTATAATATTTTAGAGGATATGAAGAAAATCAAATATAATATTACCTTACATGAATTAACATAAATCACAAAGCAAAGAGATCTATTGTTGGATTATTTGTCCAATAAATCTAGAAAGATATCCCAGACTAATAATGTAAACATAGCCATGTATAAAGATAAAATAGAGTCCCCACCCTTCTTACTTCATTCAAAATGTTTGGTAAAAAATTACATAAATGGTTATTAGATTATAGTGCCTCTATAAATATTATGTATACAGGTGTTTCTAATAAACTTGGTTTGATCCCCATTAAGTCTGATAGGGTTGTAACCCAGCTATATAAGTCTAGGGTTAAGGTAGTTGGAGAATTTTTAAATGTCCACATCCAATTGGATTTTGAGCCAAGGGTAGAAAAAATTATATAAATCCAAGTAAAATATATCCTTGATGCATATGGATTCATTTTAAATAGAGAGTGGACAAAGGATCTAAATGGATATATCTCCATGGATTGTTCACACCTATGGCTACCAAGGAAGGGAATTCCCAACCAAATCAAAGTTAAAATGGAGACAAGGATGAAGCACATGATTACTGAGTATAATGTTTTCAATGAAAGGGTTAGAATAATTGATTCTCATTTAGGGGTTTTCACCCTAGAAATTACTAAGGTATGTGATCCTAAACCTTCTAATGTTGTACCTAGGTTATGGAAGTTGCATTTTGATGGGGCTAGTTGTAAAGCTAGATTTGGTGTAGGAATTATTCTAACTAACCCTATTGGTAAGAAATATCATGCTTCTTATAGACTCTAATTACTTTTCACCAAAAACCTTGTAGAATATGAATCCCTCATCTTAGGCCTACAATTTCCTATCAAAAAAAGTCAAGAAACTATTAGTTTATGGTGATTTAGAACTAGTAGTATATCAAGTGAGAAGTAAGTATAAGTGCAAGTTGTCATACCTCAAAAGATACAAGTTTAGAGTCTAGGATCTAGTGGAATATTTTGATGCCTTAAATATTATTTCTATCCCAAAGAAAGAATATAAATTTGTTGATGGAATTATCTCTACTGTAACTAATCTCATGCCCAACCAAGATCCACCTAACTTTAGTATTGAGATCATACCTTTCCCTTCTATCCTAGATAATTTCAACCATATATAGGTCTTTAGTGATGACCAACAAATCCTAAACTTCATGACTAGTTTAGGATAATTTTAATCTTAGATAATTGATGAGGTTGATGAAAATAAAGTTAGGGAGGGAAAGTTTGATGGTAAATTCATTTAGTTAAATGACAACAAAATCCCCAAAGGGATGATTGTCTTAGAAAGACTATTTGATCAAGATAAGCTAGTTGAAGTTTCTAAGATTCCTAAATTAAGTGGAAAGGACTACAATGCTATTGATCTTGGCCTCCAAGATCAACCTCAACTGGTTAAAACTAGAAAGGCCTACACTAGTGCTAAAAATAAAAGAGGCAAAGAGTTGTTAACAAAATACAAAGATGTCATATCTTGGTCTTATGATGACTTGAAAATATTTGACCCAAGAGTCATCACCCATACTATACTTCTTAAATATCATTGCAAACCCTTCAAGTAGAAATAAAGACCTGTGAACCTTATCTTAGAACCCATGATCTTCAAATGAGTTAGGATATTTTAGATGCTAGAATTATTTTTCCTATTCGGCACTCTACCTAGGTGGCCAATCTGGTGCCATCTAGAAAGAAGAATGGTGAAATTAAACTATGTATTGACTTTATAAATGTGAATAAATCATCTAAAAAAGATAATTATCCTCTTCCCTCTCTTTAATAGGTAATAAAAATTATATTAGGTTCAACCATGATGTGTTTTCTTAATGGTTTTTTAGGATACAATCAAGTTTTGGTTGACAAGGAGGATAGAATGAAGATAACATTCATAACCAAGTGGGGTACCTTTGCATATAAGATAATGCCTTTTCAACTAATAAATATAGGAGCCACTTTTCAAAGGGACATGGACCATGCCTTCCAAGGCTTGATTGGTAAGTGCATCATAATTTACATGGATTATCTAAATATTTTCTCTAAGAAAAGGGAAAACCATTTGATGCATCTACAACAAGTATTTGAAAGATGTAGAAGGTATGGGATCTCCCTTAACCCTAAGAAAAGCATTTTTTGTGTTACTGAAGGTAAACTATTAGGCCATGTTATCACTAAATTTGAAATTTCCATAGACCTTGAAAGAGTCAAAGCCATATCCAAGATAGGGCCTCCCAATAGTAAAAAATAATTGAAATAATTTTTTGGTAAGATAAAATTTGTGAGAAAGTTCATTTTTGGCTTTGCAGAGATTATCAAATAATTAAATGATATGCTAAATAAGGATGCTAAAGTCTCATGGAATGAGGAATCTAATAAGATTTTTGAAGACATCAAAATTATAATCAGTCAAGCTCTAGTCTTGATAACTCTAGACTTTTCAAAAGACTTTTACCTATACTCTTTCTCCTCTAATCACACTATTTTTGTAGTTTTAACTCCAAAAATAGAAATATCTAACCATATAATTGATTTTATTAGTACTATTTTGAAAAATGTTGAGTTAAATTACCCTTTGATTGATAAGAAAGAATTTACATTAGTTAAATCTTTCAATAAATTTAGGCACTACATTCTTAGGAACAAAGTGCATGCCATCCTAGCTAACCGATATACTAAGCTAATGCTAAGCCAATGTGAACTTAGAGAGTGAAGAGGTAAGTGGATGTCTATTTTCCAAGAATATGATAGAAATGAAAACTAAAAAATTGGTAAGGCATCAAGGTTTGATTCAAATTATTGCTAATACCAGTCCTAAGATAAGTATTATGCAAGTTGATAAACAAAGTTTCCAAGATAATGAATGGTATGATTCCATTGTTCACCTATTAATTAATGGCACTTGACTTGCAGGGCTAACAAGGGATAGAGAAGAGCTTTAGGGCTCAAGGTAACACACTATCTCATCAAAAATGGAGTACTATATCAAAATAACTTTGAAGGTGTATACCTAAGATGTGTCTCTAAGGAAGAAGCTACTGAGGTAATGAGTACTTTATATGAAAATCTAGGAAGTGGGAACCCATCTAGGAAAACAAAAGCTCTCAAAATCCTTAGGGCTAGATACTATTGGCCCACCATCTTCAAATATGCTCATAAGTATGTGTTAAGATGTCATTCATGTTAGATCTTCAACACCAAGGAGCCAAAGGAAGCAATGCCTTTACAACCAGTCATGATTGATAAACCATTTTCTCAATGGGGAATGGACTTTGAAGGGGTAATCAACCCAAACTCATCAAAAGGTCACAAGTATGTTTTGATAGCTACTGACTATTGCACAAGGAGGATTGAATTAGTAGCCACAAAATAATGTAGAATAGAAGAAGTTATCAAATTTTTAGAAGAAAGCATATGCACTAGATTTGGGACTCTATTCTCTTTGGTATTTGACAATGGATTAGTGTTCACATCCATAGATATGATAGAGTGAAAATATGACAACAACATTATTCTCAAGTTTTTATCTAACCATTATCCTCAAGGTAATGGAGTATCCAAGTCAATGAATAAGTACTTGATGAAATTCATTAAAAATTCTACTTCAGACAAACCTAGAATGTGGCATAAGCTTCTCAAGTATGCCCTTTGGGTAGATAGAATAAGAGTCAAGTAGGCTCGTAAAACATCTCCCTTCCTACTAGTATATGGCTAGGAACCTATATTCCTCATGACACTCAAGATGCCAACCTACATATTTATGCAAGAGTATATGGAGGAGGATTAAGAGTTTTCAAAGTCAAGGCTACTAGACATTATCCAAATGGAAAATGCATAAGAAAAGGATTTTGCTAACTTTAGCAGGCACCAAACTATAGTCAAAAGGTGATTTGACAAGAGATAAAATATCAAGGTATTTAGATAAGGATATTTGGTTCTTCTTTAACACAAAACATCTAAGCCCAAAGGTAAACATGGTAAGTTCACACCTCTATGGATTAGTCCCTATCAGATTATAAATACACTTGGAGATAACACCTTTAGTCTTAAAGATCTACAAGGATCAAAATTCACACTGCCCACCAATGGGTAGTATCTCAAGCATTACTTCATTGTTACTCCTTTTGGGGTCTACATGGAGTAGATATATAAAATAATTAGAGTTAGTATAGGTAGGCTAGTTATTTTCCTTCAGATCTTTCCTTCCTATCCCTTTTTTGTACATAATAATGCATATATATATATATATATATATTTGCTTCTTACTTTGTTTCTTGTTTCTTTATTCCTTGCTTCAAATAAGTTCTTTTGGATAGCACTCAACTTAAATTTACTTAGCTTGCTTGAAACTCCAAATATTTATAAATGTTGGTATGAGCCCCATACATATGTTGACCATGGATTTGAGATAGGATCTTGATATTAGGATTTTAAGAAACTAGCAAATACCTATGAACAGGTTAACCATTCTATAAGACCTTAAACATTGTCTTGGCCTAAACCTAGTTTTAAGAAGAATTACACATGGAGAAGGGAAGCTCAATCCATTAAGATACAGTCATGCTTGCACTTAACAAACATCATTACCTAGGATAAATGTTTTAACCATAGATGATTATTTTAGGATTATACACTTGACCAAATCCTTAAATTTAGCTACCCTAGTTCATAACCTTTGTTGAAAGCCTAAAAGACCCAACAAAAAAAAAAGAAAAAAAAGAAAAAAAAAACTTATTGCAAAATCAAAAGCTTTTCAAGCAAAGGTGATTCTGGTAATCTCCATCAGGGCTATGGATGCCTAGCTAGCAATGGAACAAGGCCATGAGTGTAGTCAAAATCATCTCTATCAGGGTTATGGATGTTTGGTTGGTAGCAGAGTAATGCCCAAGCCTTGTTTAAACTAGAATAATGGTTCTTAATGATTATCTAAACATGCTCTAAGTCAGTGTTAATGATTAAAGGTATGAAATTTGGAAGTTGTCCCCTGAATCCCATGGCAAATAATAATTGAAATCAAAGAGCACACACAACATGGCTATGTTTTGATGTCTAATCCTAATTCTACACATGTAATGTTTTTTTCAACTAAGAATTGATCTTGAAAATGGCATTGATCAAGTGGAATGGATGACCTAGTTGTTTATCTCAACCATAGTCTCTAAGTTATAACATATTTTTATGTTTCCCTAGGAATTTACCATTTGTTGAGGTCAACATACCCCCATTTCTAAAAAGTAGGGACCCTTGTGAGTATTTTGAACCTTAGCACTAAAATCTTGACTTTATTCTCTTTATATGATTTGAAGATCATTCATACCTAATGAAACCAACCCATTTATTCATGGTTTTGTTTGAAACTTGCCTAATGTTACTAATAATTGATCCTCATGTCTTAAGTTATTATATTCATGGAATTTATTATGGATCATGTTGAGATTTTCATAATTTATATCTATCCAGGCTTTGATAGCCTCTAGTATAAAAAATCTCATAGTTAGATTCATGTGATGAAACCCTCTATCGGTAAACCCTAACTTAGATCTTGATTTGAATTCAAATTTTGGTAGGAATAGATTTGGAAAGAATGTTTTGAATAAATTTTGGACTTAAGCCTAATTTTTATGCTAAGTCTTGGTCATGTTTTTTAACATGACCAAACCTTAGCCTAAAAATCATGCTTAGTCCCCTTTTATTTTCCCCCTTTTATTCTTTATGTTTCTATTGTGGTCTTATATTTATGTTAATAGGGTCCTTTATTATAGCATGGTTCCATTTTTTAATGTTTAGCCTAAATTTTTAACCCTAAAGCCCCATTAATATTTTATCAACACAAACAAGACCTTAGTTTTAAATCTTTCACTTAAGTTCTTATATTTACCTACGTCCTAAATTAAACACCTTACTTCTTTACAGATCTAGTGAACCTCTCTTCATCACAAGGAATGATCGAATGGAGCATAGGAAGCCTAAAAAAATTAATCTTTAATCCATCAAACCAATCTTGTAAGATCACTGGGATCATGATCAATGATTTGTGCTTAAGCAGGACCGAGGATTGGATGGTGTGAAATCATTGTTAGAGTGAAAGGGCCCCTTTTATTAAAAATGAAATTAGCCTAATTTTTACCCTAAGGTCTCATTATATTTATTAATATAATAAAACCTTAGGATAAAACTTATGATATGACTTCAATATATAAAAGGAGCCAATTAGGTGTAATCATCTAGATCAGGATCGATGGTCCATGACTACTCACATAGAAATAGTCCAATGGAGTGAATGTGGTGCTGAAAATTCAAAAGCCCAAGGAACCTTGTAGAGTTTCCATGTAGCATTATCACATTCCAAGCTTGGTAATAAAGGGTCCCACATATTAAATTAACCAATGGCATGTATTTGCTTAGATTATGATCAATGGTCTACGTTTCATCATGGATATTAATCTAATGGAGCATATCAAATGGATTAAAAGGGGTTTCATGAGATTAAAATTGACATTTTCATGACTACAATTTGACATTCATGAGGTCATCATTGATGTCCATAAGATCATCAACTTTAAGCCCATTAGACCTAATGATCCACTGACTTAAATTTGATGTTTTTGCGATCATCATTTGATGTCTATGATGTCATCATTGATGTATTTAAGACCATAAAATTTAATCTAATCAATTATTTTGATTAGACATAAGGGCATGTTTTAAAATGTTACTAAAATATTATGGCTTGCATTAAAAATCAATGGTACCCTTGAAATATGTTTAAATACTTAAAACCTATGAACTTTAAGTAATAAAATGATCATGTAGTATAAATACATGAATACATGGACTTAATCTAAGAATATTTCCTAAGGTCTCAATTTCATTTGTTTTAATGCAATAAACATTAGGCTAGAGATTTATATTAAATCTTATTTTAAAATGTCCTTGTGACATAAAACTTAGCATAAATACTTTTAACCTAAGCTGTATAACATGTTTATTAATGCAATAAAACCCTAGATTAAAACCTAGCATTTGGTCCTTGTATTATTTGACCCCTTTGGACATGTTCCAAGAGCTTAACAAAAATATTTTAGCCTAAAGTTTATGTTTTGTTTATTAACACAACATAAACCTTAGCCGAAAATATTTAGACTGGGTTCTCTTTCTATGGATTATAAAAACCTAGGCTAAAATAATTTAGCCTAAATTTTATAATGTGTTTATTAAACATGAAATAAACCTTAGCCTAAAGTATTTAAGCCTAAGTCATTTCTTATGTCATGATGTTGATTAAAGTTCTTGCTCTTTTATAGGATCAATAACCTATGCTTCATCGTAGAGATTGATCAAATGGAGAAAAAGGGCCCAATGAGTCTAAATCATTTGATCCATTATACCAATCCCATGCATCCATTCAAATTAATAGAAATGAACCATGCTTTTTCTCAAGGGGATGATCAGGCAGTGCATCTATTAGAGACTTTTTAATAAACCCCAAAGGCCCCATAAGAGTGACATGTGGAAATCATGCATTCAATACATAGAATATAAAGCCCAAAAGGCTTGTAAAATCACCAAGTGTCACAACCACAAGGTTTGAAATAAAGCATACAATGACTCTAAATCCCTATGATCATGATCAATGATCTACATTGATCCATGAAAAAGGATCTAACAACATGAAGGAAAAGTTGGATTTTCAAAAGATAATGACTAGTCCCTCAAGGCATTTATGAAAAATGCTATGAAAGTTATCAAATGAATGCAACATGGTCACCACACAATCACAAAATGACAAAATTAAAGATTTTGTGTGCTCAAAAAATGCAAAGGTATAAAATCTTAGGTCTTAATCAAATCTGAGACATGAATGAGCATAAGTATATATTGTTATTATCGTTAATGCTTTAGAAATACCTAAAATCCATAAAATCCATAATTTAAATGCATATTAATCATAATCAAACTAAGAAGAGTTTAATTACAGCTTGAGTAAGAGTGAATTAACTCAGAGATTACTTCCAATCTATTGATAAGCAGTTGCAACTTCCACAACCATGGTAGTTCGTAGATAGAAATAGTGGGATGAGACTGAGTTGTATTTGACCCTAGATAATGAGGGAATAATATTTAAGGACATGGACCTAGATACTACATCTTTGAATAATGGGAACAAGAATTAGTTCAAACTCTTTTAGACCATTGAGGATATATGAATTCCTACTAGGGAGGAACAAAAGAATGAAATCATTATATGGAGGTATAATGACTTAGTTTTTATTTAGATGGCTAGCTTACACTATGTTATTGCCAAGCTTGAGGTACTATACTGCATTATGTCCTTGTTCCTCTTTTCCAAGATTGTAAAATTGAGAATGATTGGATTGTCCATGAGCATACATTTATGAAAGTAGCATACATTTACCCCTAGCTTTTGAGAGATATTATAAACTATGTAAGCCCCAAATTGATTTACCAACCATTAAAAAGTGGACTGAAGAGCATAATCTAAACACAATCCTTGCCCCATGGCTACTCACTAGGAATCAAATTATCCAAGACCCCATAGGAAAAATACCAATGGTCTAATTCAAGGAGAGTTTTGAACTAAATTTGTATACTTTTGAGTAATTAATATAAGTAAGGAATACTAAAAATTTTGTCTAATTTTGTTTATATCAATTGTTACATGGTTTTCTCTCTCAATTCCTTGTTCCATGTTTTGAATTTTTATGTTTTTATGAAATTTGAATGCACACCTTTGATATAGGGTTACTAATTTATGCTAATGCTAGATTAGTTTAATTTTCTTATAATTTGTTTTATTTTATTTGCTTTGCATTAGGATGTGAAAGTGATATGTGAATTCAACTTATAAACCTTTAAGATAAATTCAATTCATACTTGTATTATTTCATGCTTTCCTTAGATACTTGCCTGGTATATGGTGTGATTTGAGCATTTTCTACTTTACATTATATATTGGTTGAATGTAGGCTAAATTTAAATTAAGAACTTGTCATGATGTTTGAGGCCAACATCAGCAATCACATACTTTCTTTTTGACCTACCCTTTCTTTTGATTCTTTTTTTGATCAAATCAATTTATCTTAGATCTCATTGTAAATATTCACTTAGATTAGTCTTTAGTGTATAAATTTCATCATAACCCACTAGTATCAGCATAAATACTTAAAAAATCACAAGGACCATGGTGGCTCCCAACCACCAATTAATATAAATTTGTATAACAGTTAAATTTTCTCTACCTCTATTTCACCACAGGTAACTAGATTACGAAAACCTGATACTCATGCTATGAATTATATGAATTCTAAAATGAGAAGTGTTCTTTAAATAGTAAGAGCACCTATGATACACATGATACATCAATAATTCCCTAAGATTCCCATTCATCATTATCATATGCTTTGATAGTAATCATATCTGATTAAAGAACTGTTATTATGTAGCCCAAGTGTTTGAAAAGCTTCAACATTATATTATTTAACCTAGAACCATTATCTATAAGGACTCATTTAATTTTATGCTAGAAAATGATTGATTATATATAGAGTGGGTTAGTATGAAAATGTCCAAGGGATGACATATTAGTTTGATCAAAAGTAATTTTTTGGCATGGAGCAAAATAACTTACAAAAATTTAGAATTTTTTAGGAGAAATGTAAATTGGGACCTTAGACTAACTTAGAAGCTCATTCAACATGTTCATGTGGATATTTGGTGTACTAAAAATATATAAAATATAATTTTTTTCAAGTGTTTTTTGTAGTTTTTAAAAAATATTATAAGGTCTATCATTAAAAGGATCAATTAGCTTGTTTTTTTGAGGTAAAGGGATTTGATCAAGATTTTTGGAGGGAGAAAGTATGAGACCTTGAATGGTAACTTTATAATGTTAGGAATTAATTATGTAACCTTGATTCAATGGGGGGTTACTTTAATTAGAATAATAAGAGTGAAGGACTAGAATTGGAACTCTCAACTATTGAATAGCATTAGAGCTATTACAAGCCAAGTGAGGACTACCTAAAAATAGAGGTGGAGGTCTTAAAATAGATGGAAAATCTCATTAGATATTGTTAGTGGTTGGATTAGGTTTGATATTAATGGTAGATATATGCCCACTAGTATTTAAAACTATGACATTATTTTAGTTATAAGGGACATTATTATAGTTAACTTGATTATACAGGGCACCCTAACCTTGATTTTCATTTTTATTTATTTATTTTATCTCTAGTTCTGATTATTAGGAATTTTTTTTTTTGATTTTGGTAGTAAGCCTGATGTTGATTATATCCTTAATTATTTTTGGATTTATGTTATGGAAAAAGGTTTTGATAAATAGCCAAATTTTGATTAGATGTTGTGTACACATTATCCAACCATATTTCACCACTTCCAAGAAAATATTAGATGAGATGATGAAGCTACATGCATATATGAATAAAATGATCTTCAACTTGATGATAATTACAAAAATCATTATCCTTATAATAATTGGGTTTAGGTTGGTTTTATTTTAATGGTTTTGGCATGAACTAAATAATCATGTTAGTTATATTTAGCATCTATAAAACCATATCGATAGAATCTTCAAGATCACCAAAAACTCTATCATGATAATGACCTCTTCTTAGAGGGGGTCTTTGTAAAGTGAGAGGTTGAATAGGTGGTTTTGTCTAAAAATTAGTGGATATATAATTTTCACATGCCATGATTTAGTTACCCCATATCCTATAACATTTGTGTTCTTATTGGATGTGTTTGGCTTGTGTGATTTACCTAATTATGCTTGTATAGGATCTTGTGTCTAGGACCTATTTTGAACTTGGTTCTAAGAGTAAATCTTGATTACCCATTTTATCATGAGGTATTAGTCAATCTGTATTCCTTTATAAATAATTTATTCAAAAATATTGGCATAATTAAGCTTTATATTATTATCTATATCATATTATATATTAACAGTAAATACTATGACCGATTCCTTATCAAGGATATTGTGTGGGAATCAGTTAGATAATGCATGGTAATGTTGTAAATAGATATAAAAGCTTTCTCATATTAATTTTTTAGATTGACATAATTCAACCATAGTCATCTCATGTTACACATTATAAAATAAGTGTTGTAAAACATTATATGAAAAGTAGTCATATCTATCAACAAAATTGTTAGGTCGACTAGGGAACCATTCTAAGGCCTACCCAACCAAACTATAGGGAAACAAGTGAATTAGGTACTCATTTATATACCTAACCTCTTGAAATGTGACACATAAATATTATAGATGTTCCTTTTCATAACCTTTCCATTTATGTTTATCAAATTTGGGCATCTCAAAATTATTTTTAGACCTAAAATCCTTGAATCCAGAGGTACTCATGAGATTGAGTGTTCAAAAATAAAAAGTGTGAGATAATACATAGGATAAATATATCCCCTCATTAATTTTATTAATTATTCTAGTTTAATCCAAGGATCGAGTAATTTAACCCTAATATAATCATAAAGAAGTAGTTGTCACCACCAGGGTTTAATGTATGTGTAGTTGCACCAAAATTCACTGCCAGCTAAAAGAAAACTTATTCATTAGTTTCCATGACATCAAATCTCATTTATTTATAAAATAGGGAAGGGTATTTTAACACCAAAATAAAATAAAATGGGAAAGTAAAGTAGGGTATAAAATAAATGCTTTTAGTCTTGAAAGGGTGTTAGTGATTCAAGATCCAAACTACATATCTGCCATACCATAGTTATACCACTATGTGTCAATTTTAACTTAGGGATCTGACTCATATTTACACATGAAAAGTGGTCAAATGAAATTATAGGGTAATGCTTAATTTATAAATCTTTCACTAAATATAAATAATTAAAAGAGTTTTTAGTATCTAACATTATGTTCCTTAATATAATTTATCACTTAAGTACACATATTAAAGGTGTTGAAAAGAAAATGAGAAAGTTTTATAGATTTGTAAGAACAATGAGCACATTATAAATATTGCATTCACTTTTGTAACAAATCACTAATTCAATTATTTAACACCAACATCAATTTAAAACAAAAATGATTGACACACTAGTAAACAAACCAACTTGGTTTAGTAGAAAGTGAGAAATTACATTCATCAAACAAGATTTATTTAAAAAATTGCCAACTATAGTAGACACTTAAATCTTGAAAGGGTGAAGGAATAGCAGGTGTAATCCTATCTTGATTATAACATAACTATTATACCTAATTTTTTGACCTTTCAAATGGATTAGAGTTTATAATATATAGAGAATGGGGCTTGCCTCTAATAGCACGAGATTCCCATCCTTGGCCATGATGACCTCCCAAATTTTGTTATAAATACATGATTTTAAAAAAGGAGAGAATATCCCCTACTTACTCTTAAAGATACAAGAGATCCTAAATAACTAATAATTGGATGATCCTTTAATAAATTACATCCCAATTACTTAGATTGTGCCTCCTTAGAAATTAGAGCGACTGTGACTAGGTTAAACTCTTGATCTATCTTGACCAAATTCATTGGTAGATATATAAATATCACCTATGATTGGGCCACTAATATTTGAAACACTTTAATTAGGTCCTAAATGGAAACTTTGTGCTTTAAGACCTGATTGATGCTCATAGTTGATTGAGTAGAGAATTCTAGAACACCATAAACTCTAGATTTTTTGGATTTCACCACCCTTTTTCTCATGACCTAGTTAAATTGACCAAGGTAAACTCTAAACTCACTTGTGTATATTAGAGTACCATAAAATTTTAATAACACATTAATTTTTATCTCCTTGAATTAGGCCAATAGCATTTCCCTACAGTCTTATAAAGACTCCACTACTATCTTTGCCAAGTTTAACCATTCTTTAATTGAAACCCTCATTCTCCCCACATATATTGAGTAGAGGCTTAAGTCTAAAATAGGCATGTGATTTATTTCGAGTTGGATTCCCTTATGTGTGATCACTACCAACTTATATCACTTATTCTCCATGAGAATAATCATATCTAAATATGCTTAGGCCCTTAGGAGATGTGCTTTGTTATCCATTAGAGTCTTGACCACTTCTATTAGAGCTGATAAAAAAATATAAGGGCATCTTTGACTCATCTAGTCAACTCCAAATAAAATTATCTCTTTAATTATGCTTTTAAGGATTGGACCTTCTCTTTCATGTCCTCTATCATCTTCTCTAGCATATCATGTGTAGCTCAAATCATAGAGATTGGGTCCTAAGACACTTTCTCTTTTCCCATGGATGTCCTTAGTTTGGTAAGGGATAAGAGGTATTGATAAGTTTTCCAAACCATATGTTTTCCCTCCTTGATTAACTTTTGGGTGATTCTTCTCCTCATGTTCCCCATTATGTGGTAAAAATCCCACTAAAATTTAGTATCACCTTGAATAGTCATCTCAAGTGCCTATGACACCATGGCTATTCCAAGGGTAGAAAGAGGTTTTGGTGAGGTGATGAAGATGTATGTGATAGGTGGAGGCATAGGTGGAGTTAGAATATATAAAATGGAGGGAATTAAGGAAGAAAATAATTAAAGAGAATGGGCATGGGGCTGAAATGGGGAAGGAGGAAGGAGATTCCCAAGGGAACATTTAAACTTGCCACTGGATCTTGTTCAAGTTAACATGTGGGAAAATTACATTAGGGAGAGGGGAATTTAACATAGTGGAAGAAATTAGTTGGTTAAAAAAAATTCCCTAGGTGTCTAGGATAATGGAGAAGGTAGGTATAAGAATGATGTGGGGAGCAATGGGAGGTGGTACATGAGGTCAAGGATGAGTAACCTTTTATTTATTTATTTATTAAACTATTACTAGATCATCTTTAAATATTTAAATGGAATGATCTAAGGTGGAAGAAGCCATGGGGACCAACTAAGGAATATGTTGGTATCATTGGTATTATTTATGTATAAGACTAATTGAATTATGTACATAAGAAAAATTATTATTAGGGAGGTGGAAAAACATGATGAAGTTAGGGTACCTATAGGTATCTAAACCTTAAGAAGAATTAATGGGGGAAATATGAATGTCCCTACTTGGGGAATGGATTGTGTATATGGTAACTAAGAGGTGAGAAGGTTATGCATAGTTAAACCCAATAACACTTAGGTGAATTATGGAAAATAGAGAAAAGTGGGGGCACAATCAGAGTGAGTTATTTTGGGGAATGTAAATTAGGAGGGGTCCCACTAGGTTGTTAGGAAATGGTGGGAGTATGGTGAGGATCTACAAGGGTGCCAATTGTTGGTCCTACCTTGGGCTCATCTCTAGGTTATTTCTAACATTGAACGTGAACACCTACATAACCTAAGTTTAGTACACTTGAGTTGTTTTAAGTTGAGTTACTTGGGATTGAACTACCTAAGATTGAGATTATTAGACCATAGGAGGTGGTGAAGTTGGAGAAAAAGGATGCTAAGGTGAAACTCATAGATAAGGATTGGGAGGAAGAGTTGGGACCCCTTGTATAATTAGATGTAGGGGTAGTTTATTTAACATCCCTTTTGGGTTGAGCCAACATAGAGGAGGAAAGGCCATTTTGGGTAGATGGACTAGGCTACACTTGATTTAATTTATTCTTATTTTTCACCTTGATTCAAATAAACACCTCTTGATCATCAGTTGGGTTAAGATAGAACTTATCCTCCTCATGGGTCTAGTGGACATAGTTGATGTTAATTTAGGACTGGTATTTTTTTATATGAGCCTAGATAACATCATGTGGGTCTTAATCTTGATGTTCAGCCCTACTTAGGTCATAAGAGTCCCTTCCCATTGCCATCTTCTATATATGGTATAAATCCATGTACACACAGTGCCTAATCGTGATCATAAGGGGTAGGTAGACCTTTTATTGGTGACTGATGGAATGGAGATACATTACATTAATTGGTAATTTATTTCCTACTCCCCTAGGTGGTATGCAACTTAATATGGTAAGTAGAGGGGATATTTGATAGTGTCAACCACTTAAATGATGTTGTCATCCTTTCAATACCAATAGCCACCAATAGGGGAAAAAGATTCCATTATCTTCTTTGATAACTAAGGCATGGCTACCTCATTGATGTCCATGTAGAACGCTATGTAGAAGGACTTGTATATGTACCAAATTTGGCTATGGTAATGGTGTCAATATATAGTTTTTATAAAACTACATGGACCACTGTGCCTCTAAGAACCCATGTTATAAAGTTAGAAGGATTGAATGAGAGCATTACACAAACTATGTCAAATAGGTATCTCATCATCTAAAAGTTTCCTCTTCCCTAAGCATCTCTTACTACCTTGATCAAGTTGAAATTGATCATCCCCAAGGTTGGGGACCTGATCACCCTTGAGGATTATATGGAGTAGGGGAATCCATATCAAATTATTATGTAGGTAATCATTTTTTCCAAATAAATGGTCCATTAGTATCATCCTAATGTGGACTCCCTCCTTGAAGGTGAAAATGGTATACACATTCACTTCCATATAGTTAACCCATTTAGCATTTGGATTTTTTGCACAGTATTTCAAGACATCATATATTTGGTAAGTGTTGATTTAGGTGCTCACTACAAACAATCATAGGTAACTATATAATTTATGACTTATAGTAAGTTTTTAAAGTTTATCCTAATATATCTATGATTTGATGCCTAGAATTCATAGATTATACATGTCATGAACACCATATTATGCCCACTTAGTAATGAACAGAAACTTATCAAACAAGTAGGTATAGGGGAAGAATTAAAACTTGGTTATAGCTTACTGTAGCCAACATTTTTTATATGTTTTGAGGGAATATTTAAATATGTATTTGTCTTCATCATTACTATAAAAAGGTTTTAGAACCATTTCAATAGACTTGAATATCTCATTATAGTGTTTGAAACATGTGAGGCCATTTGAGAAGCTTATGTCCCTATACTGAGGCTTGGATTTGAGTTTGGAAGAAGATGTGACCATTACATAAGGGTTTATCTCTCTATGATAATGAGTTATGAGTGATGGGGAGAATGAATGGCATAATAATGAACATAAATAAGAAATTGGGAGTAATAATGGTAAATTAATTCACCTAATTTTTAACCCTAATTTGGATTTTGAAATCCTACTTGGATATATAGGGTTAAGGATATAGAAATGATAAGGAACCAAGATGGATATCAAATCTATAGTAGGCCAATTAATGTGCTAAAATTAGATGTATAATATGTTAAATTTATTAAATTGAGATAAGGTATAGATGGAATATATAACTATGATAGATATATAAATGACATAAAAGAAAGTAATTAGCCATTTTTGATGCTAACATAGTGTTAGATCTGGTATAGGTAGAAAATAGGTAGGAAGATAATTATATAATGGTCTTTAGATTCTATATATAGTGTCTTTGGATCTATGGATAGTTAAAATAATCCTAGGATGATTGCATCAATTTTAATATATAGTTTTGATGCCAGTTTATTGTATGGAATATCAGCTAAAACAAGATTCAACCACCTAGATTCTTTTAGATTTGGCTTCACCTTCACTCTGGTGTATCTAGTTCTAGGTCATGAATGACCACTCCTATTGAAATTCTAAAACCATAGATTTCCATCTTCAATGTGACCTTGGAAAAAAATGGGTTAGTGGGAATATGGTGTAGATCTAACCCAAAATAACCCCGTTCTCAAAGGGTGTTGCTTACATAGCCAATAATATAGAAGGGGGCCTTAGAATCATGCAGTTCTCCCATATGTGTTAGATTGTGTGTAAATCAATTAAAATAGTGACCTATATTTTACCTTATAAAATATTACCTTATGATTGTTCATTTAGTACTTCAAAACTATAGATATGTTTAACCTATAAATAGTGTGGAAATAGGGAAGCTTTGATCAATTGAGTGTTTGATAGAGTGATTTTTGATAGGTGCCTTGGTCTCTTTGGTATTTTATAAGTAAGGAATAAATGAGGGTTGGTATTGTATTTATACCAATATTATTTGGATATAAATCACATTAAAACACTTAGGATGACCATTATCATACCTTTCATTTGCAAATTAGATGACCTGACAACACTTCACACTTGTGTCAAAGTAAGATAGTAAAATCTACACTATTATTTATCATAGATGTTATTTTTTAGGGAGTAGGAGAGTAGA
The DNA here is from genome assembly GCA_037957365.1 of Torreya grandis. Taxonomy (NCBI): domain Eukaryota; kingdom Viridiplantae; phylum Streptophyta; class Pinopsida; order Cupressales; family Taxaceae; genus Torreya; species Torreya grandis. The sequence continues at coordinate 536,073 of JARHVA010005517.1, forward strand.
CACATGTTTAGAACTTTTAGAGGTGTAATATACATAAATTTTAAGCATTTTAGAAAATATGGGATGTTTGTGTCATCAATATAAGGCTGGTTAAACTATGAAATAGGTGAAGGGGCACAAGATAGAGAAGATGTGAGGCTTGTATAAGCAAGGCATGTGTATAACTAAAATAAGAACAAAAAGTATGTTTTTTCAAAGTTTAAAAGACTTAGGTGATACATAATCACAAAATATCATCTAAATCCCCCCTTATTCTAGTAATTTAATTTTTTGGTTAAAAGGAAATGAATAAGTACTTAAATGTGTATAAACACCTTATCTTTGCTTGATTTGAAATCAAGTGTTGTGATAGAGTTGAATTTGAGGGACTTGTTAGTGACTGAACTAAAAATAATAAGTAAACATCAGTGCATATAATTTGGTTTAAAATTACTTTAAATAGATTACAATTGAGAGAGAAATGTTTAGGAGTACACATGTGTACCAATGTAACTACCTTACCTAATGGATTTTTTTGTAAAAGATGTATCATTATAAGGATTTGAAACTAACATTAGGATAAATATAGATAAATATATAAATTACATATATCTAAGGAGATAGAAATATATTGTAAGAATAATTCCTCAAACTTTGAAGCAAAATTGAGATACCATGTGATAGTTAAGATTAGCTCAATCATGCAACCCAAGGATACTAATACTTGGTGAGTTTGTATGATCATGTCCAAACTAAATTTTTTTAAAGATTAAGTGATTTAATCACCTTACCATACCACAAGGTGAACCAACTACTAAAGTAGATTAGCTTTCTAAAGTCCATAAAAGTCTGTGTCATATCAATACATTCAATAATTTTAGAATTTGAGATTAATTCAAATTTAAAAATATTAGGGGCATGTTTCATATCATATACACCATAGATATGTCTCATTTTGAAACTATTTATTAAAATGGTATCACGTATAGAATTATACCATAATCGTGAATCTAAATCATATAGCTTTGTGCTTTGGCCAATTCAGATAAATATGCAAGTGTGGAAGATATGCTTTCAAATCATGCCCCCACTATATATGAAGACATTTGAAACTGATATAAGTAATAATGTGTAAGACATGTTTCCTAAACATGTTCCCACTATAAATTGAAGATATTGAATACTAAGTAGGTATGGATAACATGCTTCCAAAGCATGCCCCCACTAAATCTATGAATTAATATAAGTACCATACTAAATGAATGTGGAGAAAATGCTTCTAAATAATTCTCCTAATGAATCTAAAAAGAGTGAATGTGTGCAAGCCATGTCTATATGGCATGCCCCCAATGAATATACAAACTTGTATAAGTATTGAATAAATGTGGAGAAAATGCTTCTAAAGCATTCTTCAATTATAATCTGGAAACTATAAATGTGTGAAATACCTTTCCATATGGCATGCCTCCACCAAATTTGAGAATTATTCAAAGTGTGGAGAACATGCTTCATAATCATTCCCCTACTAATATTCCCCCTTTTATGTGAGGGAAAAAAGTACCTAGAAGTTACCTCACTTCAAAAAGGTGAGACAACTATAAAATCTATAACCATGTAGCATATAAAAGGAAACATGTTTAAGTAAAAGTATCATGGAAGTGAATAGAATGAATGTGATCACATGTAGGCCTAAGATGCATGATAAGGATCATGAAAATGTCTAGATAGTAATAGTAAAATATCAACAAGCAAACAAGCACACATACAAGAACATTCAAAAGTGAGTCAAAATAAAATGGTCTAAGGAGATTGAAAATAAGGGGCATGTTCAAATTCTACAAAATTAAATGGACACAACTTAGTCAAATGTACACACATCAAGGAATGACATATTCAAATTTCCATACAATAATAAGTGACATATTTAAATTTCCAAGAAATCAAACAAAGCCACAAGGGGACTATACAATATAGCATACTAAAATGCTTGAAAAATAAAGACAATAGTAAGGAAAAACACTCAAGTAAGTTTATAAAGGAAAATATAATCAACCAATATAAACATGTCATAGTGTCCCATAGATCAAATCTGTTATAAAAAAATGTCAAGTACATAGCATATCAAGTATCATGTGAAATATGTGTGTGTGTGTGTGTGTGTGTGTGTGTGTGTGTGTGTGTGTGTGTGTGTGTGTGTGTGTGTATGTATGTATAAGGCATGAGTAAGTACATATGTAAGCTAAAACATGATAGTGTAGAGTGATCATCGAATCATATAACCTATGTGTATCTCAATATCATAGAAGATAGATGCCCCCAACATCTTGGTGATGTGAGTAAAGGAAAATCCCAACATCCATAAGTGTATATTATATTTGTGTATTCTTGTATATGTTTATGTAGGATTAAATTATATGATAGTCCTAAAACATGAAACAAACACATAGATGACAAGGAACTAATAAAACACGTGTTTTTCAAAAATGTTTTTTTATTATTTTGGTATTTTTGGTATTTTTTAATATGAGAAAAAATCATCCTATGATGTCATATAATGTATGGTCATAGATATTTCCCCTTGTTATAAACATTACAACCTTAAATTAGATCATTTACATTATTTACATAATGATTAGATAGGTTGAAAAGGTACATAACATGTTCCTCATCATGGTATGCATGTGTATTAGAAGATGTAATTCTATAATTTGAAATATGTATCAATTTGACTTCATGAGGAAAGGAAATGCCTTGCTGATTTTGGTCAATTTTTTTAACATTTGGTATATCCAAAGAGTTATGAGTGTAAATTCAAATGAATATGTGGTAGGAATAACCCAAACCTATGTTTGAATCGATTTAGGACCACAAAAAATTGGTATTGTTATGTTTCCCAAGGAGTCTTTCCATATGATCTTTTTTTATGTCTTTTAAGCTAAAATTGAACTGTTAAAAATACTTTGTGGTACAAATGTTTTTGGTTTGTGTAGGATAAATATGGTTGTGCCAAAAATAATCATCATCTATGTATAAGGTAATTTTTAAATCCTAGTGATGTGTGCAATTTTCTATTTTTTACACTTGAGGATTTGGTATAGGATGTGGACCTTGTGTGGGCCCCATATGAAGTAGGTTTTGAAAAAAACTCATACAAATATTAGTAAAGATCATTTAGTAATTTAAATCCCTTATTTGTATAAGGGATAAAACATTGGTACTTGGAATGAGAATAAATGGTTAAAAAACCCTTTAGTAAGATATAAAACCAACTATGAACCTCATTATATATGTTTATATGGAATACCTTTAATAATAGTTTGTCATCATTTTCCCATTAACCAAAAGAATTTACATAATTTAATATGTGATCAAATGGATCTTTATTGTTCCAAATTATAGGTATATGTGGTAGTTCAAAAACAAGTGAATAAGGATATTCATGTATACATTATGCAAGAGGTTGATTTTTGAATACGATAGCATTTGCATTAGCATTATAGAAATCTAGTTGCATTTGAAGTATATGAACTTATTTTTGAAGATCCCCTATAGTTTCCATAATATAAATAAGACAATCCATGGGAATGGTGATGTTTTAAATTGGTGTTATCATTAATTATAACCACCATTTATTTTGGATGTAGGTATATGAGTATCATCATTGTCATGGACACCAAGTGAAAGTTTGGAATCTTTAAATTTTAGATGTTTTGATAATGGTTCTTGCTCTTAATGAGCATATATGTTAACATAAATATGTGATACCTTATTTTTATCTTGATATGGAAGAGCCATTATACTTGACTCACCTATTTCATAAGTCTATATATGATCAAAAGGAATGCATTATTTAGGTGGTATCACTATAAGAATGGCTTTAGTTTTGGATTATATTTTGTAAAATTTAAAAGGTTTATCATCAACATGAATTGTTAATAAAGTCCCATTATGTATGAATTTTACACATCTATGATGTGTAGATGGGATGGCTTATATTGAATGTATCTAATGTCTACCCAAAATTATATTATAATGGAGTGATTGGGACATTATCTGAAAAGTGGTCAAAATAGTTTTTGGTCCTAATACCACATTCAATATAATTTAACCAACTAAAGGACTATGTAAATTATCAAACCCTCTCATATGCATAATCAAATTTTGAATCAAATTGGTGTTAATTCCCATGATGGTTAGAAAATCAATACTATAAAATTTTAGGCTCTATCCATTATCAATAAGCACCCTTTTGACTCCCTTATTTTGTATTTTCACTTGTATGAACAAAGGTAACTATTGATCATTAATAGCTTTGATTGGTAATTTTTTTGGATTAAACATAATAAATTTGGCATTATTCTTGATATATTTCATGATATATGCAAAATAATCAAGCTCAATATCATTTGGAACTTGAGTTTCATGCAATGTCCCATATAGGATGTCCTTGTAAACATTAGATTGTTTTAGGAGATCAAGTATTGAAATTTTAACATGTGTATTGATCAATTGGTTACATTGGCATCATGATACTATATATAGTAGTACAAGAGAAATTGTGAAGAGATATCAAATGATGTCTATGTTTTAACACTCTCATTATGCACATGAATTTTATTAATAGTTTTTATAAGACAAGTAATGTATAAAACCATATAAATTATAAGGTATTGGACCATGAAATAACTTACACATATATTTATGCTAATCATTATTGAAAGATATATCAACCAAGGATAAAAAATAGGAAAATAAATAAAAAACCCTAGTTAACTTAGGATTTGATGTTTAAAGATCAAGTTAACCAAATTTTTAACCCTAATTTGGATGGTGGAATCCTACTTGGGTAGATAGGGTTAAGGATATATAAATGATAGGGAAAAATGGTGGATTTAAAATATACAACATGACAATTAATGTTCTAAACTCATATGAACCATGTGTTAAATCTATTAGACTAAGATAAATTATAAATGGAAAGTACAACTATGCTAGATATAAAAATGATATAAAAGAAAGTACTTAGATAGTTGTGATGATAACATAGTGTTGGATCAGGTACAAATAGAAAGTATGTGGGAGGATAGTTCTAAAATATTTATTAGATTTTATATCTAGTGTTTTTGAATTTTTAGAGAGTTACATTAGCCTAGGATAGTTGCATCAACCTAGGATAGTTACATTGACACTACCATCTAGGTTCGATGCTAGTTTATTATACATAATATTAGTGTAGATAAGATGTGACCACTTAGATGATTTTAGGTTAGGATTTTCCTTCACTCTAGTGCATTTAGATCAGGGTCATGGATTGTCACTCCTAGTGAAATGGAAAAAAACTATATTTTCATCTTCAATGTGAACTTGCAGAGAAATGGGCTAGTGGGAACACGACGTTGAGTTGACACTTAATTAACCCAATGTCAAAGATCACTACCTACATAGATAATATTATATAAGAGGGCCTTGGACTCATTTAGTTCTCCCTTATGTGTTGGCTTGTATGTGAATCATATAATGTGTGTAGAGCAAGTACAATAGTGACCTAGCTTATAACTTGTTTTAGATTATGGTAAAAGATGGTTTTGAAGGGACCCCAAAATCCTATAATAGTATTAAAAAGGATAAAACATTAAAAACTACCAGGAAAAGCATTCCTAAAACCTACTAAAGAGTAGCATCAAAATCAGGTTTTACAGGGACCTGAAACCACAAACATAATTCAATAAAAGTACCCAAGTTTTACAAGGACTTGGAACCTCAAATAAAAATTTTAAACCAAAAAACAAGAAATAGGACCAAACACAAAAACCAATTGCATCTACCAGTAATAAAGACCAGAATAGAAACAAAACCAACAAAGAAGATCCTAGTCTTCTATTGCAATTCCATGATCATCTGAATAGCCTCCTTTCTAATCGTAGCAGTATCCTAAATGGATTTAGCAGCTAAAGTAGCAGCAGCTTCCAAGGCTTTCTTCCTCAAACTCTACCTTGTCCTCTTACTATGACCCTCCAAGGATATTGTTTCTTCATTTGCTCTTTTACCAAGGTTAGCTACAATAACACAAATGCTTGATGTTAACTACTCCATCTTTGTTCTACTTTCCTTGATGAGCATTCTTAGATTATGTTCATAATCTTTAAGTTTTTTTGGGATATCTCTCATTTGCATCTCTAAGTGGTTAATTTTGGTCCGATCAACATCCTGATTGTGTTGCATTATTTCCACTTTCTTCTTTAGCCCCATTATTTCATTATAGATCCAAGAATCAACTTGGAGAATAGAGTCAGCTTTGAACTTGGTAGAATATAGGAAGGAAAGCTTAGTTTCCATTTATGGAGAGTCACAAATATCTTTTGCAGTCTCATGTGGAAGGGAATCAACCTTTTCAATTTGTTCCTCCCTATCCATTAGTTTCTTCTCTCTAGTCTCAACAGGGTCTTTATGCTTAACAGGTTCCTCTTCTTCTTTTCCCCAGTCTCCATAGCACGAGTTGAAACCAAAACCATATGATCTTCCTCTCTCATAAAAACTAGATCATCAATTAAGATATCTTTGTCTTTATCACCTTCTCCAGACACAGTCTGATTACCCTCATCTTCAGAATTGCTCTGTTTTGAGTTTCCCTCAATAGTATCCTCTTCATTCCCTTTCTCAATTTTTCCTTTAGTTTCTAGATATCCATCCAAATCAGAACTAAAATCCCCAACGTCCATCCCTTCCTCTTCCTTTAGGACATCCTGCTTAGGCTTTCACTTCTCTCCAAATCAAAATTCTCTTCTACAATTTATTTTTGAGAACTAGAGGGTTTTGGTTTTTCCTTTTCTTTCCCTTTAACATTCTCATCATGCTTACACTTTTTGGAACCCTTATGTTTGTCAGAAAAAGGAATCGAAGCTATGGATTTATTTTTACAAAAACCCTCTATGAGAAGTATCAAACCTTCATGTAAAATGGGATGAGACTCCTTCCTATGGGCATACAATCTTTGAAGCAACAAAAAATGTAGATAGAAAGGGAAATAAATTCTATCCTTGTGCCTAAAGTGGTTGAGAAAAACAAAATGAAATTTATGAACTCTTTTATTCCTACCATCAAGGATAAAGTACTCATGGATATAGCATAGCACATTTCGTCAAATTGCTTTTATCTGTTCCACATCAAAGAAGTCTCCATTCTTTTCCAGTTGCTTCTCCTCTACATCTATCTTTGGAATTTTTTTATAGGCCACATTGGAGATACTTGTCTATTTTGAGAACTTAATACCACGCATAGGAAGCCCCGTGACCTCATCAATGAAATCCTCAGTAAGCTTCACTGTGACTCCGTGGAGAGTAACTCTATCATCAACCCAATTTTTAAAGAAGGCAGTAGTGACATGGGGTTTAAATCCATGTAAATGCTCCATATAACTGACCACCTTCCCTTTCTATAGAATCTTCCATACGTCCTATTTAGCATTCCAGTCTTCACACTTTTTCAGCTCTTGCTTTCGTGGTTCACCCCTCATATTGCAAAGCAAATGAAAAACTAGAAGCACCCAAACACAGAAGTCAGAAAGGAACCAATTATTTGTTACTTGAAATGGAATACGCCTTTTTGATGATACATGTAGCACCCACATTACATTCTCATGAATGTATCTCCTCAGGGAAGGTAATCTTACAACCATAAGGCCACTCCACCAAATCCTAATCCAAGCAAATTTTTCCCACTTTGGAATGGATGGCATCATAATTAATAAGCTCTTTGAGATCCACATGCTTATGTAATTCATCAAGCCACCTCACCTTATGCCCCATTTTAATAGCATGATTAGCTATCCAGTCAGCGACCCCATTGGCTTCTCGATATGTATGGGATATGGCCACTTTTTCAAATTTTTGAATTAAGGCTTTGATTTCCATAACCATAGCCTCAATAGACCATGAGATTGAATTTTTATTATTTAGGTTATTAATAATATTCAAATAATCACCTTCCAACCATAATTTGGAATACCCCAACTCAACAACTAATTTAATAGTGTAGAGGGCTGCAGTAGCTTCAGCAATATGGCTATTTGAATTACCATTTGGGATAGCAATAGCATTAATTACATTTCCCACATGATCTCTCAAGACCCCTCCACATCCCACTCTTCTTGAATTTCCCTTAGCGGCTCCATAAAAATTCCCTTTATAATCCATCCATTAGGAGGAACATACCATTTTATGATCGATCTTGGATTATCATTTTTCAAATTTGGCCCTTCAGATCGTAAAGGGTTATCAAATTGAAAGGTTTGATTAGAATCCCTCTGGGATTTAAAGTTCTCCTTAATGGCTCTAATGATATTCTGACCAAGCACCCATCCTAGAAGTTCTTTACTCCTAAATATTCTATTGTTTCTTTCTTTCCAAATTCCCCACCAGAGATGAGGGAGAGTTAGTTTCCAAAGAAAAAGAGCATCAGGATCCTTAGAGGGGTAACATCAGCTTTTAAAAGAGAGTTCCACATTATTTTGATGAACCCATTTTATACCCCAAAAATTAAGAATCTCAGTCCACACTAGCTGGGTATAAGAGCAATTCAAAAACATATGGTCTCTATCTTCAAATCCATTTTTGCATAAAATACACCTATTTACCACATTTATACCTCTTTTTTTCAAATTGTCAAGGATCAGGATTTTATTTTGAAGCAGAGTCCAAAAGAAGATTTTAATTTTGGGGATGAGCCCCTTAATCCAAGCATGAGACCAAAAAGGTTGATTACCCTTTTCCTTTGAAGAAAAGATAGTAGAGACTTTAAATTGGCCACTAGGGTCAGCATGCCAAATAATCTTATCCTCAAGATAAGGATAAAGAGAGACATCATTGAGAGATAATTGTATGTTACTAAAGCCTTGATCAACATTAGTTAAATTCACCCAAGAATCATTCTACCAATAATGACTGACTAATATGCCATATCTCTGCTTGCATTGATCAACTAAATCCTTATCATGAAAATCTCCAATCAATGGATGATCCTTTAACCATACATCATCCCAAAATCTCACCTTAAGCCCATACCAATTTTATAGGAACATCCTTTTTCTAGAGTTTTCTTGGTCCCCCGAATAGCCCCCCATATGGAATAAGGATGAATAACATCAGGAGAAGAGAAGAAATTAGGAAGGGATTTAGCATTGAAGAGGTACTTATGTTTCCATATGGTACTCCACTCTTTGTTTTCATGGTAAACTCTCCAACCTAGTTTGGATAAAAGAGCTTTGTTCATACTTCTAATTTTCCTGATTCCCATTCCCCCTTCATGAAGAGGTTTGTAAACATGATCCCAAGCAATTAAAGGCATTCTCCTTTTTTCCCCAGTACCAGTCCATAGAAAATTTCTTTGAATTTTTTCATTAGACTCAACAAATTTCATAGGAATTCTAAAGAGACTTAAAGCATAAGAAGGTATGCTCTGAAGGCAAGTTTTAAGAAGAGTTAACTTACCAGCCTGGCTTAAAAGATTTCCTTTCCATCCCTCAAGTTTCTTACTGAATTTATTAATAAGATCTTCCCAAAAGGTATCAGGGACCTTCAGACCAAGAGGAAGACCCAAGTAAGAAGAGGGGAGAGATCCTATAGAACATCCAAGGATTTTAGCAATTTTATTTTGTCTCTGGATAGGGGTATTGATAAAGAACACTACACTTTTATTCTAGTTAACCAATTGACCAGAGGTAGCAGAAGATAGGTTAATAGCTTCCTTCAAATTTCTAGCTTCCTTAACTTCAGCCTTACCCATAAAGATTGTATCATCAACAAATTGTCCATGAGAACAAATTAGAGGATGGGAAGAAGGTTGTAATCCCTTAAAGAAACCTTTATGGACCAAGTTCCCAATATATCTCCCCAAAAAATCAGCCATAATAACAAAAAGGATGGGGGATAAAGGATCACCTTGTCTCAATCCTCGAGAGGGATAAAAGAAGTGAGATGAGCTTCCATTAACCAGAACAACAATAGAGGTAGTGGAAATCAATTGATGAATAAGCCCAACAACCTTTTGGTCAAAGCCAAAAGCTAATAGAATGTTTGAGAGAAATGACCAATCAACTCTATCATACGCCTTTGCAATATCAACTTTCATAATGAACCCCTGATTTTTAGAACAAGACAAGGAATGAATATTCTCATGAGCAGAGATGATAGAGTTAAGGATTTGTCTACTTAGGATGAAACCATTTTGTTGATCAACAATAATCAAAGGAATAACTTGGATAAGTCTAGAAGTAAGAACTTTGGGACTTAATTTTATAAAAAGAATTACAAAGGCTGATCGGTCTAAAATGATCAGGAGAATCAACACCAATTTTCTTAGGAATCAGGCACAAAAAGGTGGAATTGACTTCCTTAATCATCTATTTAGCTCCATAGAATTCCTTTACAGCATCACATACATCTTTACCAAAAAATTTCCAAAGTTTTTGGAAGAAAAACATAGGGAATCCATCAAGAACAGGAGCTTTATCTCCTCCCAGAGAACAAATAGCTTTAAAATTTTCATCATCCTTAGGAATTGAGCTTAACATTTTATTTTGTTCCTTCGAAACTAGAGGAGGAATCACTCTAAGGATTTCAGCCTGACTATCCAAATTGATGTTTGGATCAGCCTTCATTAGAGAAGAGAAAAAAGCCACCATTTCATCCATAATAGCCTTATCCTCTATAATCTTCAAGTCTCCCTTTTTAAGGTGTGATATATGAATTTTGGCCCTATGCTTAAGAGTGGATAGATGGAAAATTTTTGTGTTTTTATCTCCTTCATTCAATCATAACAACCTTGATCTTCATCGCCAGTAGATTTCTTCTTTAGTGATGATGTCATGATATTGAGCCAACTTTTCATTTTCTTCAATGAGGAGGTCAGAAGTATATCCTTCCTTCTAAATTTTTTCTTGTATTTTTTGAATATCCTCCTTAATAGCATTTTTGTTCTCAAAGATATTCCCAAAGCTATTCTTATTCCATATTTTAACTTCCCTTTTAACATTTTTGAGCTTAGAGGCAACTCTAAAGAGAGTCGTGCCTTCAATATCAATACTCCACCATTCTTCCAATTTAATTTCAAACTGTGGGTGTTGCATCCACATCTTCTCAAATCTAAAAGGAAAATTCTTTTTAAGATTAATCTTTGCAGTAGTGAAAATGAGGGGAAAATGATCCGATCCAATTTTCTGGCAGGATTCCAACTTACAAATGAATTCTTTACTCCAATCAGGAGAAATAAGAGCATGATCAAGCCTAGCCTGAATACATTCATTACCAATTCTCTTATTACTCCAAGTAAACTGAATTCCATGGAGGTCCATATCCATTAAACTCTCTTTATTTATAAACTCTAGTAAATCCATTCTCCCTTCTAGCTGGGTAGCATTACCTCCCATTTTATCATTACCATAGAGAGGCACATTTAAGTCTCCCATTATAATCCATCATCCAAAAATAATCATTACTTTTAAAATTAGAAACAGACTCCTAGAATTTTTTCCTTAGGTGCTTAATGTTAGGAGTGTAAATATTCACAATATACCAACCCTCCTTTTGGTCAACACTAGTAATTTTGGCTATCATAAGATATTTACTAGCAATCATAATGGTTCCAAAATAATAATTCTTCTTCCATAAAATTAGAGTTCCCCTTGATGTGCCTTCTGAACTACTGGAATTTATAGAATAATTTTTAAAATCTTTAATCTGTTTCACTTTCTCTTTATTCATCTTAGTTTCTTGTAGCAAGATAAAATCAGGGTTTTGTTCTCTAACAAAATTCCTAACAATATCCAGCTTATGAATACTACTCAGCCCCCTAATATTCCAAGTAATGATTTTCATATCTATTTTTTAGGGGTAAAATCCAGAATAGTTGCTTGCCTATCATCAGCAATATTCTGCATACTTTCTATCTCTCTATTTTTCTTAGTTGATTTTCTTCCAGGTTTGTCTGGGGAGCCAACATCTGGTTTCACCTTAGAGTGCTATTCAGCTCTTTTTCCAAATTTATTTGGAGTAGAAGCAAGAGGTTTCTCCTTAATTTGCTGATCTATTTTGCTGCTCCTAGTTTCTACCCCCTTATTATTATTCTTTTTTTAGCCCTTTTTCTTTGGTTTAGTTTGTGCTTTGAGTTTTCTCCATTATCTTTCATAGCTTCTAGGGGAGGAAGCTCATCGAAAGGAAAGTCTTTATCAACCTGAGATAACACCTGAATCTCCCTAGATTGAGAAAAAAGAATATCTCCCTCCTCTAATTTATTTCCATCTTCAACCAAGATTTCACCTTCCTCTAGCACAATTTTGTCATCTACATCTCTCCCTTGATCTTCTATCCTTTGATAGATAACAATTTGTTTTGATAGATTTGTCAGCTCCTCTATTCTTTGTTCAGGTATTATGATTTATGATTGCACCCCATATCCTTCTTTCTCAGAGTTTACTTTCTCAAAATAAATCTCTTTATCCATCTCAACATGTTGAACATTAGAATCTTCAAAAGAAGGCTCTTTATCCACCTCAGCATGTGGATCTGTAGAATTTGCATTATTCTTTTGATCTTGGTGATGATCTTCTTTGATTTTCCATACTTTCTTTTGCTGAACCTTGGTCTTTTTCCCATCCAAAACACTACTAGGATGATTTTTACTTTTGGAGGGACAACTTTTAACTAGATGCCCCTGTTTCTTACAAGCATAGCAAGAGTTAGACAAATCTTCAAAAAAAAATTCTTGAGTTTTTTTACCAAGCTTGGATATTAGTTCCACCTTTTCTGGGAGATGATTCAGATTTGCCACTTTAACATAAAGTCTAGCACTTTGAAGTTTGGTTCTAGAAGCCATAGCATTATCCAATGCCACAAGTTCCCCAAAAGAATTGGCAATACCTTTAAAAATGTCCTCATGCCAAAATTCCAAAGGGAGACTAGGAAGTCTAGCCCAAATGGGAGTGGTTAAGAAAAAAGAATCTGAGAGATCCATGTTAGGCTCCCATTTTTTAATAGTGAGAGAACATTTACCAAAAGACCATGGTCCTCCACTAAGGACCGTATTCATGTCTTCCTTGCAATTGAAGATAAACAAGAAAAAACCATTTGACATTGGTGCAATATCTAACTCTCCATGAATAACCCAATTCCTTTTAACCATTTTTTTAAGAGATTCTAGATCTGGTCTTGCTCCTAAAAATTTGCCCACTAGGGTGAAATCCATGGAAGACATAGAAAAATCAACTAAAGGATATGGAATAAAAACTTGAAACTCACATTTTTTAGTAGGTTTCTTACCAAATAGAGATGACCAAGTCCTTCATTCTAAGAACCCTACCTTCATCCCTTCTAAGGACTTTTCCTTGTTAGAATCAACATTTTCTTTCTCCTTTTCGAGATCCTGCCCCACCACATGATCCAATGGGGGGACACGGACCCCACAAAAGGGATTAGATACACACATAGACTTTCCATTATCCACATCAGGCACAGATTCTGACCCAATAGTCTTTTCCACACCCCCTATAGTTCCTCTAGGGTCTATACCTCTTGCCAAATTCTCCCCAACCAGATTCATGCCTACCTGTGAAACATCGAATTCAAATTCTGAAAGAGTGCCCATTTTAGGGTTGTTAAATTATTACTCAACTGATAATTTTTAGCTTATAACTTGTTAAATATGATCTTATGACTAATATTTTAGTAATTTATATCTCTAAATGTGTTGTACCTATAACTAGTGTGGAAATAGGAAATATTTGATCAATTTAATACTTGATAGAGTGATTTCTAATAAGTGACTTAGTCTCTTTGGTCTTTTCTAGGTGAGGAATGAAAGAGGGTTGATATTGTATTTATACCAATCCTATCAGGAGATAATTCACATTAAATAACTTAGGCCAATCATTATAATATGTTTCATTTGAAAATTATATGACTTGACAACACTATACACTTATGTCATGGAAGGATAGTAACATTTATGGTAGTGTGCATCTTAGATGTTAGTGTCCAAGGAATAGGAGACCAGGCACAAGATTATAACTTTAGAGGTGTAAGATAAGTACATTTTAAGAAAGATGAGATGTTTGCATCATCAATATAATGCTAGTTAGACTAAGAGATAGGCCAAGGGGAATAATATATTATATATGTGAGGCTTACACAAGTAAGGCATGTGTATAACTAAGAGGAATATCCAAGGTATAAGTTTTCCAAGTGTACAAGACTGAGGTGCTACACAATCATAAATATCATCTAGAAGTATAGGCATTTGTATGGATATATAAATATCCTTTGAATTGATGGCACACACTTTCTCATTCAATGCAAATTTAAATTTGAGTTGGTAGTTGTACTTTTCCATTTATTTCCCAATCTAGACTTAAAATCAATGATCTAACATGCATTGCCTACTAGATTTGGTGATTATGATGTGATGTTATCATTTATCCAATCAAATCCTAGTTCTTATTTTTTAATGCTAAAATCATGGTAGGCACATAATAATTTCATCCTAATGGTATCCTAGGAATATTATTTAATGTGACACATTATAATCACAAATTATTCTTGGCTACAATGGATACCACCTAAGCATGGCCTAATACTTCACTTTTACACCCTTGAAAGTAGGAGAAACCAACTAGAAGAGTGAAGTGACATGTGATGTATTTATATTAGCCCTTTAAGTTTAACTATACATTATTATACCTACTTTGGTACTTTTTTATATTCCTCTACCAATTAGTATGTAAGTTCCAAGTGGCATTGTCTAATAGGTCAAGTTCCCCTAGGCTCTGACATCCCTATTAGGTCTAGGAGACTAAAATTTTTGACAATGAGATATGTGGAATATTTTTATTTGTATGGATCCTCCTGAGATTTGAAATCTCTTCAAAATTGGGAGACTAATGTGTCTAGCATTGGCCCCACCCAATTGGTCAAGCCTTAAAATCTCTAGTCATCAGGATATATGACATGCTCTCATTCAATTAGGCTCCCCCAAGATTTGATATCTGTATCAAGTCTTGGAGATTAAACACTCTAATAACTATAGGATTCAATTGTCTATGGATCTCTTAGGATATAACATCTATGTCAACACTAGGAGACTAATGAATTCTAATAGTTTTAACCATGCAGTGCCTCCTAATTTTCTCACTCAACTTGAAAAATACCATGAAAAGAGACTAAGTAAAAATGGAAGCCACATAATGACATACAACTCACCTGTTCACTAGTGTATCTATACAAGACACCATGTATGACTCCAAGAAATTAAGACTCTAAGAACTTTATAATAATTCCAAATTTGTATACTATAATGTTAGTGTAATAAAAATGTTATGACATTGCACTATTCTACTTAGGATGTGATAAAAATTTGACTTTGCTTAAACTCAAAAGTTATAAGGGGACTTAATAGGGATAAAATTTCATTATGAATATAATATATGCATGGTGAAACCATGACAAAACTCAAATTATAGGTTTGAAAATGAAATATACTAATAATGGAAAATTCAAAACTCGAGGAACCTTGAATTTGAGGAAATTTAAGTAGGGTTCCCCCACTTCTTGGAAGAATGGGGTGTGTTGGCCACAAAAAATTATGTGGGAAAGATACCTAAAAATAACTCATATCAAATGGATAAGAGCATAAGTTATCTAGTTAATAAATTTTATTCTAATTTCCTAATTGAATGAATGAAATTACATCTTTAACCTCCTATTAATCCTAAAATGTGGGACTAGAGTGAGAGGAAGTGGGTACATTTTTTTGGGTATTCAAAAATAAATTACCTTGACTTGAATAAAAATTTGGTATATTATATTTGGGAATTTCTACATAATTGGTTTTACCAAGAATATTTACTCATTGATTAGAGTTGTAATATTGATAGGGAACTTGTTGATAAAGCACTTGTTATTGAGCGTGATGTTGATTTGGATGGAACTGAGGCCTCAAAAGAGGAATGGTTTGTTGGGTATTAAATGGGACTTATTGAGATTGGATGGAACTCTATTATTGATTAAGTAGAATATGTTGTTTACTCTAAGAGGCCCCTTGTTTAACATAAGTGGCAAATGGTTGAATAATATAAATACATTATGGATTAGATAATGTTTATTTAGGATTGATTCACACTTATTGAAGTGGTGGATTGGTGACCACCTATTGAGGTGGGGTATTTTTCACCACTTGTTGAAGTGTTGGATTATTACTTGCATCCTATTTATGTTGTAGATTAGACATAGGTATAACTTATTATTGTGAATTACTTAGAACAATAAAATAAATGGTCTATTTTGAATTTGGAGGAATGTTTTGTTGTTTTGTATAGGGAACTTGACATGGGTTAAGGTACCCTATTATAGATTTATCCACCATATGAAGGAAATAATCCATAGGGAGATTCAAGTCAGAATTAGTTACTATATTACTTTCAGATATAGATGTGCTAAACATATCTTCAACTAATGTATTTTTGGAAATTTAATATAGATTAAACATAGGATAAGTTAACAAATCCAATGGATATAAAATTGAAGGATTTAGATGTATTAGTGATGTATTTTGAATATCTAATGTAGTAAAGGAGTTATTAAGAGTTTTTAAAGGTTAATAAACTTGTTATATTTGAGAGGAAATAAGTTGGCTTTGATAATATGAGTCAATCAGTTGACCCTTTCCCTTGTTGGACATTACAAGAGCTTGATCAAAATCTGGTATTAAAGTTTGATCTAGGTTAGAAGTTTCTTGATTGTCTAATAATTTAAGAGGTGTTTATTTAAGAGTTATAACCAAATATAATAAATCATCTATGGGAGATCTAGGTTAAATTTTCCCCCCATTTTTAACAATCTAAAAAGGTGCTCATCCATGTTATTAAAGAGTTGTCATGTAAATTGTCCATATCTTATTTGGTATTAGAGGGAATATATAGGATATATTGTCAATTTTTTTTGAATTGGCACTAGATGGTACACTTGGGAGGTATTATTATCATTGGTCAAGAGGTATATTAGGTATCACATTTTTAAATTATTGTTTGTTAGTCTCATCTTCATCATAATTTTCATACCCATATGGGTATTATATTTCTTCCTCATCAAAGTATGGGTGGTAAATATCCCCACTTCATGTGTATTTATACATGTTTAGGTTTATGATATTCATTTTGAGAGAATCTTAGATATTTAAAACTTGTCTTGATTTGGTATGAGAGTTCACTTGGGATAATGTTGTTCACCCAAAAATCCTTGTGTTTAAAGGCAAACATGAGGTTTATTATTTAAGAGAGAAAAATGGGGAAAAATGCATGGGATAAATATTTCCCCTCTTTAATTTTAGAATTGATGTTGGTTTATTCCAAGGGCCAAGTAATTTAACTTGTTCTACTCTAAGAGAAGTAGTTATTAGCACCATAGGTTCAATGTCTATATGGTGACATTTAGGATTCATTACCAGTTGAGTCAACTTGATTATTAATTATTTTAGATCTTGAATTTACTAATTTTTCAAATAAGGGAGGGTGTTTTAATTTTTAAATAAAGATAAAAGGTGGAGTAAGGTAAGGCACAAAAGGATGTTTCTAAGCTTAGAAGGATGTTAATGATTCAAGAACTCATCTATGTGCCCAACCATAGTTACACCACTATGTTCTAAGTTTCACAAGGGGTTCAAAATCATCATCATAGGGAAATATTCTAGGGAAAATTAAAATGGATGCCTAAGTTATAAATTCTCCACCCAATCTAGACACTAGATCTTATAGTAAATTACACATGGGGTATTTTAATATAATTTGTAACTTCAAGTATACATATTAGTGGTGTTTCCAAGAAATTATAAGGATTCATAAATGAGTTAAAATAATAAAATAAATTATAACTAGTGCATTCATTCTTAGTAATAATACACATAATCAATTCTTTAGAATCAAAATTCATTCAAAAGACTAGAAATGATGGACCACATTCATTGATAAACAAACTAGTTCTTCAAAAATTAAAATTTTCCATTCATTTAAATAAAACAAAAAATGTCAACCATTTCAAGGGTTTACAATCTATATTATATATAAGAATATGTGGCTCACCTCCTAGTATCATGAGATTCCCATCCTTGGCCATGATGTCCACCCAAATTTGTTACAAATGTAAAGATTCAAAATAAACAAAATATTCCCCACTCCACAAAAATATGCCTTAAGCCCACTAATAGCTAATGTGCTAAGGAATTGAAGAAGAACCTACTCTCATTTTCTTATACAATGCATCTTCAAATACTAATGTGGTTTACACTAATTTAAATTCCCTATCTAGCTTGTCCAAGTTCATGGGAGGCTCCTAAAAGATCACCTTAGATTGGGACAATAGTTGCTAACATACTCAAAGTGGAGCCTCAAGGGAAAATTTTATCTCTATACCTAGATTATGCTCACATTATAATAGGTTTGGAGATATAAAATTTATTTAGATCAAAACTTATTTGAATTTTCCACCATTCTCCTCATGATCTGATCAAAATTACCTAGATGGATTTTGAATTATTCTTTCTCTTGCAAGGTTCCATCTAGATGGAATAACACTATGATGTTTACTTCTTTGAATTAAGTCCACATCTACTCCTTGATCTCTTATATATGTTCCATGACTTTCTATACTATTTTAAACCATTATTTCATTGAGGATCTCATGCTCTAAAAATACATTTAATATAGGCTCAAGTATAAAGTAGGTATGAGATTAAGCTCCAAGAATATACCCTTATGGAGGACTACTGAGAGACTTTTTCACTTGTTTTATACATGAGTGATCCTATTTAAGTATTCCTAATCTTTTTGGAAGTGATATTTTCTTATGGTCAATGTCTCAATATCTTCCCAAAGAGCTATTATGAGTTTCATGAGGGCATCTTTAACTTGACCAATTGATTTTATAGAGAATGTATTTTTCACCTATACCTAAAGCACCTAAACCTACTCCTTCATTTCATACATAAGTTTTTTAGACATGTCATTAGTTTCCCAAGGCATATAGACTAGATCCTCAACCACCTTTTCTTCTCCATTGGTTATCTTCACTTTAGTGAAGAATAAGAGGTATTACTTAGTCTTCCACACACTAAGTCACTCTTTTAAGTGAATATATATTTGAAGATCCTCTTAATATTCCTATATTCCTTATCAAACTCCCAATGGAATTATGTATCACCCTATAATATCATCTTTAGTGCATGTGATGTTATGTCGATCCCCAATTTATAATGAGGTGAAGGTGGGGTGGTAGAGATAAAGATGGAAGGCAGAGGCATTAGAGGATAAGGAATGGATGAAGTAGACATAAAGAAGGAAGAGATAAATTGAGGAGGTGGAAGCATGGGGGTAAAATGGGGAAGGATAAACAAGGAAGATCATAGGATCATTTGGGTGTATAAATAGCTCTGGGTCAAATTAACCTTTGGGTTCATGGCACATAGGAGAGGATAATTTTAAAAAAATGAGGAGGTTGGCTCATTAAATCCAAACCATTAGGAATAAAGGTTGATAAAAAATGGAGGATAGGGAGATATTAAAGGATCTATTAGAGGTTGAGTGGAGGGCTAAGAGGGAGTTACCTTTTCCTTCTTCTTGGGCCTTTTTCTTGAATCAACATCCATTGTAGTAATGGAAGGGACCAAAGTGGTGATAGTGGTGAGAGCTAACTAGGGAGTCTACAAGGTGATTATAGGTTACATTTAGGTATCTATATATAACTATATTATGTAAATATGTGCACTCATTATTGGGGGAAACATTAAATCTATTGAAAAGGGAGTACAATGAAGTGGTCAAACTTGCAAAGGGACCAAAGGGGGTGTTGAGGTCTAGGCAATAGAGTCTCCAAGAAAATTGAGGTGAGTCATAGGGATCCATAATGATGGAAAGTGTTGGATGGATAGAAATTAGGATGTGAGTATGTTTTACATGGATAGATCTAGAGGTACTTGAGGGAATTATGAGGGAGTTAGAATGGGAAATAGTGACGCCACCACCTAAGTGTACCATTGAGGTAAATGGAAACTATGGGGTGATCTACTAGATTTTTGGTAGTTGATGGATGAAGGGGAAGATATATCCAAGATATTTTTCTATTGGTCATGATTTGGGCTCAACTCTAGGTTAATTTTTATGTTGAACCATAGTACATATGTACCCTAAGGTTGAGCTTCTTTAATCATAGGAGGTGATGTTGTTGGAACAGAGACCTAATGAGGTGAAACTCATCGATGAGAATGATATAAGACCCATTAGATGATATTCCTTGACATCCTAGGTGTCATTGTTGTTTATTATAGGATAATGATCTAGATTAAACCCACTTTCCTTTATTTTTATTTCCTTGATCCTAGCCAACATCTCCTTGTCATGTGCAGGGTTGAGGTGAACTTCATCCTCATCATTAGGTTCATGTTTATAATTAATATTAATTTAAGATTAATATTTCACCATGGGACTTGATGATGCCTTATATGTCATCTTATCCATGCTCCACTCTACCCTGAGCATAAGGATCCCTATTCATCATCATCTTTTATTGTAGAGGGAGACTCTTGTACAAGTGATTATGGATGATGATAGGGAAGGTGTGGTAAGCATTCTACTAGTGTCAAGGTAGTAACTAAAAAAACCCTTAATTATTTGATTGTAGATCTATTACTTGGATAATTAGTCTATAACCTAATAGGGAAAGTGGAGAGGGGCTTGTAAGATCCTATCACTTAGATAATGGTGTCATCTCTATGGTACTACTAGTCACTGATGGGGGTGAGAGAATTCATGATTTGATTAGAGACCCAATGTATTCTTGCCTCATTTATGGACATATAGACCACTAGTTAAAATGACTCATAGATTTTATGGATATGATTTTGGTAGTGATGGCCATATAGTTTATAAAAAACTACATGCAACATTATGCCTTTGACAACTCATGGTAGAAAATCAAAAGGATTAAATATAATAGTTGCATAGATGATGTCTACAAGATATCTCATCATATATAAATTACCTCAACCTCAGCCTCTGATACTACTATGATGAGTTTGAAATTTATCACACTCCATATGTTCAAGGCCTAATCCCCTTTGAGGATTATGTTCAATAAAAGAGCCCACAAGAGATTCACATGTAGATAGTTAGTTTCCCTAAATAGTCCATCAAGTAAGATCATATCAACACTAATCACTCCTTGAAGGTGTAGATAATATAATAATTACGTCTTCCTTTTTGAAATACTTAGCATCAAGGTTTTCTACCCAATCCTTTAAAACTTCATAAATTGGATAGGTGTTATCCCACATGTCTATGGTGGTTATGTTATAGGATATTTTTAAATCCAGGATATTATAGGATTCCTTGAATGCATCTCTCAAAATGTCTGCAATACTATGCCTATACCATGAAAATCACATGACATCATGGACACCATCCTACACTCGCTTGACTATGAGTAATAAATAATCGAAGAGGTTTACACTGGGAAAAACTTATGGCTTGGTTATAGCCTTTTGTAACCCAAAATTTTCATATTCCCTAAGGAAATATAGAAATTTATCCTCATATCCATCATCATTGGAAGTAGACTTGGGTACAACTTCAATTCATTAAATTTTTTTTTTGTAGTGCTTGAAGTAGGTAACATTCTTAGGGAAAGTGGTGTTTCTATATTTAGAGTATACCCTAGGGTTAGAGGATGACAAGACCAAGGAAATTTTTAAAAAGGTGAAACCATAAAAAAGTAATAAGAGAAGAGAATATAACCCAAAAAGAAACCAGTGAATCTCAAAGTAAAACCATCAAATCATTGATTTTGAGTTTGTAAAATCACCAATTGACAAGGATAACCCACTAAATAAATTATCAAAACTACTAAAAAGATGAAATCATTTACTACAACTACCTAAAAAATGATAGAAGATATTAAAATAGAAATCAAAATCAATAATTTTGTAGTGAAACCATCGATTTTGAGGTATCAAAAGAACCCATACTCAAGGAAAGAACATTGATTTAATTAGAAGATAAAAGAGAATAATTTAGTCAATTTTTAGATGAAATATTCCATTTAGGAGGATGAGTAAGGTCTTATATGGTTTGTGTGGTGTGTAGGGGTCCAACCACTAGGCATGCCATTATGTAGGTTAGGAATCTAAATAAGATTTTAGTTTATATTTTTAATAAATACACATTAAAATAAATCAAGCAAATTAGGATTCTAAGCCCATTCTTGAGGGTGAGCTATGGTAAATAATAAATAAATACCAAAAATAAGAAAAAACTAAGTTTATACTTCCTTGGAGATTTACTTGAAAATCAATATGAAAAGAGGTTTGAGCTTAGATTGCGAACTAGTAATCTTTAACAATTTTGATTCTACATGGGCATCATATCTCCTTATCCACATGAGGTTTTATCTTAGCTCAGAATGAAAATGTTGAGGTTCTAGTGTGTTTTTGGCATGGTAAGTTTACTTTAAGAGATATTATCTATAATGGCTAAAGGCTCTTAATTTAATAATTTTGGTTTGAATGTGATCCACTAATCTAAGACAAGACCAAAGTGGAGTATGAGTCCTCAAACGCATGAATTCACACATGGAGTGTGTAGTAACCCCAAATTAAGGCCTTTTAGGAGTGTGGAAGAGATTTGGAAGGAATGTACAGTCATTGGTCCTCTTGGAGTGTGTAAAAGAGTTGTAAGAGGAGTGTGTAAGATGGATGTAATAATTTGATTGCACTCATTCCATTTCCCATTGAATTCCATAAGTGATATCACGAATTTGAGGTAATAAATAACTTTTGGTTTTATGAAAACAAATAATTACAAACTAATGGAATTTTCCATTAAATGAGTGATTAGGATAATTAATCGAGTTGATTAATTGTAAATTAGAATAATGGTGTATTTGTAATGTTATTTTTCCAATCTTGTAAAAAAATTTCTAAAGGGTCAATTTGATTCAAGATGTGTTTGATATAATTAATATTTAAATATAGTCCATTACCCAAATTAGGGATGTGTCACTATGATTTAAAATGATAGTTGTGTGATTAAATTGGGTTAAATAACATTTTTTAATCAAATTTAAATGTGAATGTGGAAATTCACTCTTGATTGTAGTTTAGACACATAAATTGTTGAAATGAAGTTTTATACCTTGTGCTCTTAGTTGATTATTTTAAAACATTTGAGTTACATCATGTAAATTGTTTGTTTGAGATCACCATTTTGAGTTATTTTGATGTTCATTTGGGGAAATTTACATTTGTTGTGATATTATATAGCTAACATGGTTTGAAAATTAGTTCAATTTTATGTAGGTTCAATGTTTTCATTAGAGTAAATTCCTTTTTTATCATATGCCTTTATGACAAGTCTAGATTTATACTTTTCAAGTGAGTCTATGGCCTTGTATTTGTTTTAATATACCCACTTTCATCCTATTAGTTTGTATCCGATTGGAGTATCAATAAATTTCCAAGTCTAATTCTTAACCAATGCATTGTATTCATATTTCATTGCTTTTATACAAGGTTTAATATTTTTAGCTTGTTTGAAATATGTTTATTTTGAATTAAATTCAACATTCATTTATTATTCTATAGAGTCATCTAAGTTGATATTTTAAATATTATTTTTAATTTCTTCAATGAACTTATTTGATTATGATGTGGTTACATGTGCACTTATAATACCTATTTTCTCAAATTTATCAGGTTTAACATTTTTCAATGTCAAAGTAGCCCAATTAGGTATATATTTATATGCTTGAAGTTATTCAATTTACCTTATAAATATCCTTCACTTTATTCTGTCTATTCTTATGGACCCTAGTCATTGTCTAATGAAGTTGTATTTTCTCTTTGTTGTGGAGTTTCATTCTCATGTCTGTGAGACAATAAAGAATAAATTAATAGCCAATTGTATGTCCCCCCCCTCACTACTTGTAATGTCCAAATAATTCTCCTTGTATACTTAAAATTTTGTATATTTATCAATTTAACTCAATTTTAGATCAATGGTTTCTTTTTCTTTTGCATAGAGTGGCTCAAGGCATAAAGACTAGATCCTCATCCACCTTTTCTTCTCCATTGGTTATCTTCACTTTAGTGAAGGATAAGAGTTATTTATTAGTCTACCACACACTAAGTCACTCTCTTGAGTGAATCTCTATTTTAGGATCCTCCTCATA
Source organism: Torreya grandis (assembly GCA_037957365.1). Taxonomy (NCBI): domain Eukaryota; kingdom Viridiplantae; phylum Streptophyta; class Pinopsida; order Cupressales; family Taxaceae; genus Torreya; species Torreya grandis. Next base: position 560,306 of record JARHVA010005517.1, read on the forward strand.
TTCCTAGATTATTTTAAAACACTAGAATTATTTATCACCATATAAGATCATCTTGAGTACCTATGATGCTATGACAATCCCCAATTTATAATGAGGTGAAGGTGGGGTGGTAGAGATAGAGGTAGACGCATGAGAGGATGAGGAACATATAAAGTAGAGAGAAGGAAGGAAGAGATAAATTTAAGAGATGGAAACATGGGGTGAAAGGGGGAAGGACAAATGGGTAAGATCATGGGAGACTTTAGGTGCACAACTATCTTTGGGTCAAACTGACCTTTGGGTTCATGGCACATGGGAGAGGAGAATTCAAAATAAATGAGGAGATTGGATCATTAAAGGCATAACCTTGGGTATCAAGGTTGATATAAAAGGGAGGCCTAGGAGAAATTAGAGGATCCATTAGAGGTTGATTAAAGGTCCAATAGGGAGTTACCATTTTCCTTCTTCTTAGGCCCCTTACTCGAATTAACATGTGTTATCATAGTGGAAGGGACCAAAGTAGTGATAGTGATGAGAACTAAATAGGGAGACAACAAGGTGATTGTAGGTGTCATTGAGGTGGATAGAGATAACTATATTGTGCACACATGTGAACTCATTATTTTTGGTACTAATGATTCTATTGAAAATTGAGTAATAGGAGGTGGTTGAAGTTTAAAAAGGACTAAAGGGAGTGTTGAGGTCTAGCAAATAAAGTCTCTTAGAAACCTAAGGTGATTTGTAGGGATATTTAATGATGGAAAGTGTTGGATGGATATAAAATAAGATGTGAGTATGTTGTACATAGATATAGATATAGGTACTTGAGTGAATTATGAGGGAGTTAGAATGGGAAATAGTGAAGCCACCACCTAAGAGTGCCATTGAGGTAAATGGAAACCATGGGGTGATCTACTATATTTTTGAGGGATAGTGGAGGAAGGGGAAGATATATCCATGGTCTCTTATTATTGGTCATACTTTGGACTCAAATTAAGGTTATTATTGATGTTGAACCATAGTACCTATGTAACCTAAAGTTGAGCTTCCTAAATCATAAGAGGTGGCAGGGCTAGAATAGAGACCCAAGGAGGTGAAACTCATAGAGGAAAAGGATATCAAAAAAAAGGCACCCATAAGATATTCACATGTAGATATTTAGTTTCCATAAACATTTTATCAAGTAGGATCATACCAAAACTAACCCCTCCTTGAAGGTGTAGACAATGTAAGAATTATGTGTTCCTTATTGACCCACTTAACATCAAGGTTTTTTTCCCAATCTTTAAAAACTTCATAAATTGGATAGGTGTTATCCCAAATTTATATGGTGGTTTTATTATAGGATATTGTAGTATGCCTTGAATATATCTCTCAAAATGTCTGCAATACTATGCCTAGACCATGTAGAGTACATGATATCATGGACATCATTCTATACTCAATTGACTATGAGGAATAAATTATCAAAGAGGTCTACACTGGGAAAAACTTATGTCTTGATTGAAACCTTGTGTAACCCACATTTTTCATATGCCTTGAAGAAATATAAAAACTTTGCCTCATCTTCATCATCACTAGATTTAGACTTGTGTACAACTTTAATTAGTTTGAATATTTTTTTTAGTGTTTAAAGTAGGTAAAAATCTTAGGGAAAGTGGTGTTTCTAAATTTAGGGTCTACCCTAGGGTTGGGGGATGACAAAACCAAGGAAATTTTTGAAAAGGTGAAACCATTAAAAATTAGTAAGGGAGGAGAATATGACCCAAAATGAAACTAGTGAATCTCAAAGTGAAACCATCACATAAATCAAATAAAACACTTAAAGTTGAAATCATTGATTTTTATGGATTAAAAATGATAAAATAGTTTAAAATAGAGAGTAAAATCACCAATTATACAATTGAATCATTTATTATGAGTTTGTAAAACCACCAATTGAGAGGGATAAATAACTAAATAAATTATCAAAAATGCTAAAAATATGAAATCATTGACTACAACTACCTATAAAATGATAGAAAATATTAAAATAGAAATCAAAATCAATAATTTTGTAGTGAAACCATAGATTGTGAGGTATAAAAACTATTGATACTAAGGGAAAAACCATTTATTTCAATGGAAGATAAAATTGAAGAATTTAGTTGATTTTTAGATCAAATATTCCACTTAGGAGGATGAATAATGTCTTAGATTATTTATGGGGTGTGTAGGGGTCCCACCACTAGGCATGTCATTATTTAGGTTAGGAATCCAAATAAGATGTTAGTTTCTATTATTAATAAATACACATTAAAACAAATTAAGGAAAATAACATTCTAAGCCCATGCTTGAGGGTGAGCTATGGTAAACAAGATAAAAATACAAAAAATAAGATAAAACTAAGTGTATACATTACTTGGAGTTTTACATGAAAATCAACATGAAAAGAGGTTTTAACTTGGCTTATGAACTAGTAGTCTTTAACAATTTTGATTCTATATGGGCATCAACTCTCCTTATCCACCTGAGGTTTTGGCTTAGCTTGGAATCATAATCTTGATGTTCTAGTATGATTTGGGAATGCTAAGTTTACTTTAAGAGAGATTATCTATACTAGCTAAAGGATCTTAATTTAATAATTTTGTTTTGAATGTGAACCACTGATCTAAGATAATATCAAAGGTGGATGATGAGTCCTAAAACTCATGATTGCACACATTGAGTGTGTAATGAACCCCGATTAAGGCCTTTTTGGATTGTAGAAGAGATTTGGAAGGAAATCACAATCATTTGTCCTCTTGGAGTGTGTAATAGAGGTATAAAAGGAGGAATTTGTAAGAGGGGTGTAAAACTTGATTTCACTCATTCCCTTTCCCATTAACTTCCTTAAGTGACATTGATAATGTGACATAATAAATAACTTTTGGTTTATGATAATAGATAATTCCAAACTCATGGAATTTTCCATCAGAGGAGTGATTGGGATAATTAATCAAGGTGATTAATTGGTAATTAGAATAATGGTGTAGTTTCAATGTTATTTTTCCAATCTTATAAAAAAAATTCCAAAGGGTCAATTTTATTCAAGATGTGTTTGATATAATTAATATTGTAATACATTACATTACCCCAATCAGGGATGTGTCACTATGATTTTGGATTAAAATGATATTTGTGTGAGAAAATTGGGTTAAATAAAAAATTTTGATCAAATTTACATGTGAATGTGGAAATTCACTCTTGATTTTAGTTTAGACACATAAATGGTTAAAATGAAGTTCTATACCTTGTGCTCTTAGTTGTTTATTTCGTAACATTTGAGTTACATCATGTAAATTATTTATTTAAGATCACCATTTTGATTTATTATTTTAATGTTCATTTGGTGAACTTTCCATCTATTATGAGATTATATAGCAAACATGGCTTGAAAATTAGTCCATTTTTATATAGGTTCAATGTTTTCATTAGAGTAATTCCTTATTTTTTAGCATATACCTTTATGACAAGTCTGGATTTATACTAGTCAATTGAGTTTTTGGCCTTTCATTTGTTTTAATATACCCACTTTCAGCCAATTGGTTTGTAGCTGATTAGAGGATCAATCAAATTCCAAGTCTAATTTTTAACCTATGCTTTGTATTCATCTTTCATTGATTTTATCCAATGTTTAATCCTTTTAGCTTGTTTGAAATATGTTTGATTTTAATCAAATGCAACATTGATTATTTCTTATATAACATCATATAATTTGAGATTTTCAATCTTATTTTGAATTTATTGAATGAATCTATTTGATTATGATGTGGTTACATGTGCACTTCTAGTACCTATTTTCCCAGATTTATCAAGTTTGACATTTTTTAATGTCTAGGTGGCCTAATTAGGCATATATTTATATGGTTTAGGTTATTCAATTTATATTATAAATATCCTTCACTTTCTTCCTTCTATTCTAATAGGCCCTATTCATTATCTAATGAAGTTGTATTTTCTCCTTCTTGAGGAGTTTCATTCTCATGTACATGAGACAATAAAGAATGAATTGATTCCAAACTATATGTCCCCCATTCATTACTTGTAATTTCCAAATCACACTCCTTGTATACATCAAACTTTGTATATTTATCAATTTGACTCAATTATAGATCAATGGTTGCTTTTTCCTTTGTAGTTTCACAAAATACAAAATCTGTTATGAAAATAAACTAGTTATTATTCACATCATATATATTGTATGCCTAGGATGATTAAAAATATATTAAGTGAATTAATTTTTTACTCTTATGGTCCAAATTATTCCTCTTTTATATTGGAATCAATGCATATTAAGTGGATCCAAAAACCTGAAGATGTCACACTAATGGAAGATGACCACAATGCATCTCATATAGAGTCTCAAGTTAAAAGGTTACTGATGGTGACCTATTATAGAGTTATACACATATTTTAGTTTCTTTATCCTAAAATTGAAAATTTACCCCTTTGAATTACACCATAGTATGAACCATATTTAGCATAGTCTTTTTCATCCTCTCGACAACTCCATTTAATTACAGAGTGCAAGGGACTATGAGCTAATGCTTGATCTATCATGCTATATAATGTATTAACAAAGTGATAATTATCAATATTTTATGCAAGGAAAATTTTTATTCATAATTCAAATTAAAATTGAGAAAAACATTAAAATAAATAATACAAGAAATGGTTATTCACTTCACATTCCCAAATGACCCTTACTATTCCTATGGGAATGGAAACCAACTTATTATAATAAGATAAAATCTACCTAAGTCACCTATGATTAATAAAAAATATGTACAATATTGTTACATCCCCTCTTAATCTATAGGGGTCCTTTTTAGACCAAGCATTCCTTTGATTTTTTCAATTTTTTCTCATCCAAGTAATTTTGATAAGATGTTTGCTAGTTTCTCTATTGTATGGAGATGTTGCAACTTGACAATACCATCTTTCACATAGTGTTGAATCAATTGAAATTTAGTGTTGATATTTTTGGTTTGGTTGTGAAAGACTAGATTGTTTTACATTTGGGTTGTAGAAGTGTTTTCAACCATGAGAGGTGTTAAAAAAAACTATTGTTCCTACAAATATGAAATAACCCTTTTGAGACACAAGATCTCTCTAATTGCTTCTGAAGTAGCCATATATTATGATTCTACTAAAAAAATAATGGTATTGATTGATTCTTGGATTTCCAACTAATAGCTGATGTTCTAAAATTCATCAAAAAACTTATGGTAGACTTTCCTTCTTCATGATCATCAGCATATTCAAAATATAAATATCTAACTAGTTTGAAATCTCCTACCCTGGAGTATCTCAGCCTAAAGTTTTGTGTTCCTTTGAGATATAAAAAGACTCTTTTTGATACTACCCAATTATTATATTTGGGTTTTTTTATGAATATTGATAGAACACCAATAATAAAGGATATATTTGGTCTATTCATGGTCACATAAATTATACTTACAATGATTTATTTTTATTTAGTGGCATCCAACAAATATGGTGTACATTTGGATGTCAATTTGAGATTCCATTCTATGGGCATGTTGAGAGTCTTATAATATTCCACTTCAAACTTGTTCATAATGTCACCAATGTACTTATGCTGAGTGAAAATAATAATGTGGTTTTTGAGTTACTTTATTACCCAAATAGTAATGACGATAACATAAATCAATCATTTCAAATATTTTGATCAACTCTAGTTTGAATGTTGTAGTGTACCATTAATTTTCCCCCATGATAATAAAATCATTAACATACACCATTACAAATACAACTATTTTGACAAAAATATTTGCATATTCAAACTCAAAAAATTTAAAGTTCATGTTCATGAGGTGCTCAACTAGTTTGTTGTACCATGCTTGAGTGGCTTATTTTAAACCATATAATGATTTTTCATGTTTTTAAACCTTATACCTTTGGCCATTTATTTCAAAAACTTGGGTTTGTGTCATGTACACAATCTCCTTAAGGTCACCATTTAGAAATTAAAATTTGATCTCCATTTGGTGAACTTTCCATTTTTTGTGAGTTGCCAAAGCTAACATGGTTTGAATGGTAGTCCAATTGTTGTAGGTGAAAAGGTTTCATTATAGGCAATTCCTTTCTTTTGAGCATATCCCTTTGTGATAAGACTTGATTTATTATTTCTGGTGATTCATCATCCTTATCTATGTTTTTAGTAGACCCACTTATATCTAATTAGTTTGCATCCATACGAAGGATCAACCAATTTCTAAGTCCCATTTTTGGCCAATGCATTATACTCATCTTTCATTTCTTTTCTCCAAGGTTCAAGATTCTCAACTTGTTTGGAATATGTTGATTCAAAATAAAATGCAACATTGAGTTATTATTCTAGAGAGTCATTCAAGGTGATCCTTTTAATCTTATATTGAATTTATTCAAGGGACTTGTTTAATTATGATGTGGCTATATATACACTTCTAGTCCCTATTCTACCAACTTCATCAGGTGTAACATCATTCAATGTCTAATTTTGCCACTTAGGAATATATTTATGTGGTTTAGGTGCTTAAATTTCATCTTATAAAGTTCCTCCACTTTTTATCCTCTATTTTTTTGGCCCTTGCTCATTTTTGGATGAAGTTGAACTTTCTCATTCAAGAGGAGTTTAAATCTAATGTATAGAAGACAATAAATAATCAATTGATTTCCAATTATATGTCCCTCACTCATTATTTTGAATCCCCAAATCACTCTCATTTTAGACAAAAATCTTTGCATATTTCTCAATTAAACTCAATTGTTAATGAATACTTGTTTTGTCCTTTACAATTTCAAAAAAAATTACTTTTATTGTGATAAGAAACTTCTTCTCTTTCTCATCATATATCTTGTATGCCTTGGAGGATTCAAAATATCCAAAATGGATGAATTTATGACTCATGTGGTCTAAATCATTCCTCTTATATTTTGGAATCAATGCAGATCAAGTGGATCTAAAAAATTTAAAATATTAAACTAAAGGAAGATGACCACACCACATCTCATATGAACTCTTGAATTCAAGAGCTATTGATGGTGATTTATTGTATAGATATAGTGTTGTTTTAGTTTCTTCAAGCCAAAAGTGTTTTTTTACTTATTTGAATTAAAACATAACATGAACCATATTTATCACATTTTTTCATCATTTATACAAATCCATTTTGTTACAGAGTCTAAGGAACTATGAGATGATGTTTTATCACATTTTTCTCAATATAGGATTCAAACTTCTTTGAAGTGTATTAACCACCATTATCTATCTTGAGTGTTTTTATGGGGGTTTGATATTAATTTTCAATCATGGTTTAAAACTTAGTAAGAGTATCGAAGGCTTATGATTTATTTTTCAAAAAGTATATCCAAGTCATTATGTGGTAGTGATCAATTAACAACATGAAGTACTTATGGATTCTATCTAAGAGAATTGGAATATGACACAAGTCTGATTGAACCAATTGAAACTTTATATCTACTTTCCATTATGACTTTGGGAATGGTTATCTTTCATGTTTGGATAAAATTTAGACTTCACACTTTTAATTTGACTTTGTGGGTAAGGTAGGAATTCTAACAACACCATTATTTTCAAATACATGAATGTTATTATAGTGAGTATTCTCAAATATAGCATTCCCAAACATATTTTGAGATAATATATCTTAAACAAAATGATCATAATTCCTTAATTTTAATGGATTACCCCTTAGTTTGAGAAATTTTCCTTCCTCGTATCTATTCAGTATGACTGCATTATCACATTTTATTCTGATAGTGACATCACCATTATCTAATAGGATGGAATGGACTTTTTTCCTAATGATCACTATAAACAACACTTTTTATTTCAATTGAGGAAGGTATAAAACATTTCAAAGTTTGAAATATAGAAGCCATATACACTAGAGTCTTATTTTACCTCTTCCTTATGGTTGTAGACTTGGTCTATCTATGAGGTATACTAAACCATACATTTATTCATTGAACTCCTACAGCAATTATTTTTAGAAATCCATATGTATATTGACACCATTATCAAGAACACAAGATTCAAACCATGAAGAAATGATTGAGGCATTATTTTCTTCATCATCTATAATGGAAAACACACATTCACTTCTAAATTGAGGAAAGTTTAACTCTTTTAGTGTCAATGATTTTTATTTTTTTCTTCTTATGATATGTCTCAATTTTATCCCATGTATCTGTGCATTCATGAGTCTCATGACTTAATTTTATATCACACCATCTCTTAGTAGAGTTTTTGTTTATCATTTTATTTTTTATTTTGACCACCTTGATTTTAATTTTGACACCTTTTCCCTTATAATTTTTCTTATAGTTATTTTTACCTTTATTTATGGAAGATGTGTCCTTGTTGGATGTTTTAGAATAATATACATCTACATAACACACACTTTCTCCTATTATAGACTCATTTTTTCTTACAAAGGCTTTTTCCATCTTTGCAACCAATTGATCAAATGTGAGTCTTCAACTAATTTCTTGCTTGTAGAGACTCCAAGTAGGTTTAATAGTTGGGAAGAAGGTATTATGAATGTGGTCATATAGATGTATATTTTGACACCTGTGGCATCTAAATCATGCTTGATTGCACATATTTTTGAGGCCAATATCATCACAACACCATATTTGAACTCTAAGTTGAAAAACTTCACATTTAACTAACTAAACTCCAACTTTGATTTGTAATCATATAGCTCCTTTAGTTTGTGAAATATTTCCTATGGGGTATTTAACCCCTACATATGTTGAAACACATCTCTATCGACTAAGGACCTCATCAATGCTAATGCTTTATAGCTTTTTTGTGTCCGTGTTTAAATATCTTATACATTACCTATTGGCTCAATTGGTTATTTCTCTAAATAATAAATATTTAACCATAGATAATTGAAGATGAGTACATTATTGAATATTTGAGACCATTATAATAAAATGTCTTTATCAGTCAATGTTATGCCAATGATAGATTTGATTGAATGCATTATTTTGAGTTTAGATTTTTGAGTTTTTTACCTTGAAATAGTTTGATATCACTCTAAATGTTCCCCTTTTCTATATACCACAAAACCCATATAACAAACCTCTATATATATATTTTCCCTTCATATCTATGCATCGGTATGTGGAATAAGTTAACCCTTTCTACATATTCATTAGTACATGAAATAATATTTAATTTACATGAGAGTAGATTGTTATGTAGTACCTAGGTGGAATGTTAAAAGGATTCACCCTGTCATTAACACCAAATTAATAATAAAACCTCATGCTTAATGATATACTCAGTTTTTATTCATTTTTATATTTCTATTTTTTGATAGAAATGAATGGGTAAAAGAGTAAAGATTATTATTTTTAATTGAATTGAAAAATTTGGTTGTATTTAAAAAAAATTGATTTAGGGTATCTTTCTCAATGATATTAAAATTAAAAATCACTTTAAATTTAAATACCTTTCAAAATTTGAAATTGAGCACTTAGAAAATTGAAATTATTATTTTTATTGGAAAATCTTAAAATGTGTACATTTCACTTGTCTATTTGTCTTATATGGACAAAATTTCAAAATATTTTAAAATTTGAATATCTTAAAAAATTCAACCTCTTTAATATAAAATCAAAACCCCATGTGGAAATTTTAAAGAAAGAAGATAATATAATAAAATTTCAACTCACTAATGGTTATACCAAGTGGAATGCTATGTCAACTTAGAAAACTAAAATGTAGATTTTAGAATGCAATATGCCATCATCCAACATGTAATTATCTAAGAATAAAAGAACCATGTAGGTTTTAAAATATTGGTATAAGTTATATGTTATTTATCTCAAATTTTCATTTTGTTTTCACCAATTACAATCAACAAATATAACCACACATGTATGGTAGATCATAACATCCTCCACAAATATTTAGGAATATGTATTAACTAGAAGTATAGCCAAAATATTTTATAAAAGGATGAAATTATATCTAACATGTATTCAAAGGTGCATATTTTTCTCCAAGACACCACACTCCAAATAAAATGTAACTTATCAAATCTTTGATAGTCATTGAAGAGTAGATACTAGGTAGAAAGATCCTTATAGACTAAAACACCAATAAATCTATAAATAAACCAAATATATATTCTACAACCATGACACATGTTTTTAAATACAATATTGAATTTTTTTAGAATAAATTTGATTGGGAAATTGGAGAAATGAAGAATGGAGAATAGATTAATCACAAATGAGAATCCTAATCTGATTACATTTTTAGGTTAAAAAACTTACTAATATAATGAAAATGAGAAATATTTGGTGTAAGACAAAGTTGAATTCATGATTAAAATTGAAACTGAGAAAACCATTACAATAAATAATCCATGAAATGGATATTCACTTCACATTACCAAATGAACCTTTATATTCCTATGGGACGGAAACTAACTTATTAGAAAAAAATAAAATCTACGTAAGATACCTAGGATTAATAACAAATATGTGAAATATTTTTACATCCCCCATTAATCTATAAGTGTCTTTGTTAGATCAAGCATTCCTTTGGGATTTTCAATTTTTTCTCATCCAAGTGCTTTTGTCAGGATGTCTATTCGTTGCTCTTTTGTATGTCAATGTTGTAACTTGATGTACTAACATTTTTCTCAAGATAGGATTCAAACATATTTAAAATGTATTCACCACTATTATTAGTCCTAATTATTTAAATGTGGGTTTGAGCTTCATTTTCAATCATCATTTAATTTTTTTGAAAAGTATCGAAGGCTTATGATTTATTCTTTATAAAATATATCCAAGTCATTCTGTTGTAGTGATCAATGAACACCATGAAATACCTATGACCACCAAATAAGATAATTGGAAGAGAACACACGTATTTATGAACCATATATAATTTTTTGGTAGATTTCCATTTTAACTTTGAAAATGGTCCTCTTGTGTGTTTGGTCAAAATTTAGGATTCACACTTTTCATAAAATGTTTTTGACAAGGTAGGAAAACTAGAAATACCATTATTTTGAAAGACATAAATGATTTTATAGTGATATACCCAAATATTTCATTCCATAATATGCTTATATACATTATATATTTAAGGAGATGAGTGTAATTCCTTGAAATTGATGGTTCACCCCTAAGTTTGAGAATTTTTTCTTCCTCGTATCCAACCAAGACCACCACATTGTCACTTTTTATTTTGATACTAACATCTTATATGTATAAAAATGGAATGTAACTATTTCCAAATGATCATTAGAGATAAAAAAAAAAAAATTAATTGAGGAAGGTATATGACATTTTTAAGTTAGAAATATAGAAGCCCTAGACACTTGAGTTATATTGTACTTCTTTCCTATGCTTGTAGACTTGATCTATTTGCGAGGAATGCTGAAACATAATTTTTTTCATTAAACACCTCAAATATTATTTTTATAAATTCATATCTCGGATGGCACCACTATAAATAACCTAAGAATCAAATCATGACAAATTAAGGCATTATTTGCTTCATCATCTAAAATGGAAAGCACACATTTACTAGTGAATTGACAATAATTTGGCTTATATGGATTATTTTATTTGTATTAATTTTTATTATTATGATAGGGTTAAATGTTATCCCATATATTCTTTCACTTGTGATCCTCATGGGTTCCTTTTCTGCTACATCAGGTGTAAAACAAATGAGATATATCATTCTACTTTTTATTTTGACCACCTTGATTGTTATATTTGTCACCTTTTCCAATATTTTTATTATTTTAATTTTTATTTCCTTCAATTTTTGAAGGTGTGACCTTATTGGATGTATTTTAAGTATTTACTTTTACATATTAGACACTTTCACTAGTGGACTCCATTTTTCTTCTAAAGACTTTTTATCTTTCCACCATATTTTCAACCAATTGATCAAATGTGATAATATTAAAATGATTAATTTATTTTATAGACTCCAAGTAGGTTGAATATTTGTAAATTAGTGATTTTATGAATTTAGTCATATAGATGTAAATTTTGACACTTGTGGAATCCACATCATACTTGATCTCACGTGTTTCTAATGCCAATGTCATCAAATAACCATATTTAAACTCAAGGTTGAAAAACTTAAATTAAAATTAATAGAATTAAAATTATGAGTGGGAATCATACATGCATTTAAATTTTTGAAATGTTATTACACCCTTGAATATGATGAAACATATCTATGTCAACTAAGGCCCTCATCAAGTCCAATGATATTTAGTTTTTATACTTCTATGTTTTAATATATTTTACATTATATATTGGCTCAACTATTTATGTATCCATATTTCAAATATTAAACCATAGATCATTGAATATGAGTGTGTTCTCCACTTTCTGATAACATTCTAACTAGATATCTTTACCAATCAATGCCAAAATTAATTTGATTGAATTCATTATTTTTATTTTTATTTTTGAAATGCCAAAATTTTGGTTAATTATCACTCCAAAATGTCACATTTTGTATATATCACTAGATTTATATACCAAACCTCTCTATATGTTTACCCTTCATATATACTCATTAGTACATGAAATAATTTTGTCTTTCTTATATAGCTGATAGTATGTGAAATAAATGTTAGGGCACATGATATCATAATGGTACATAGTACCTAGGTAGTATTTGGAAAGGATTTTTTATACCATTATCATTAAATTAACAATAAAGCCTCATACATAAATATATACTCAATTTGTATTACTTTCTAGATTTATGCCTTTCGATAAAAAATGAATGGGTAAAGAGTAGATCTCCTTATTTATCTTAATTTTTGCACAAATTTATTATTTTTATTGAATTTTTTCATAGAGTATCTTTCACAATAGGATTTAAATACTTCAAAATTGAAAAAAACTTTAAAAATTGAAAGTTTACCCTTTTTAATGAAAAAGATTAAAATAAAATATCCTCAAGCCTATAAAGGCTTCTCCTCCATATTTGGCATACTAGAAAAAATCTAATATTTAAATTTACATGATAATAAAATAAAAAAATACTAAATTAGACTATGAATTAAATCCACCTCCAAAACAAATCATGTCAATAAACATATGCCATGCACCGATAAAAATATGATGTCAAGAAATACTAAAAAAAAACTATTATAATAAGGACTAAGGATCGGGTCATAAAACTAAATATTAGGATAAATAATATAAAATTAAATTATTATTGGTTGGAAACATATAACTTCAAATTAAAAAAATGAATTTGAGTGCCTAATCTTTGATACTACTATTAGGCCATGTGTTATTTAAATGATGAACAATTTGGTGCAATCCATAATATTTTTATTCACATTAATTTGGAATGAGAAAACATTGAAAATAAATAATCCAATATATGGTTTTTAATTTGACATTAAATATTTACATTCATATTCATATGGTACTCTTGAGTTATTCACTATAAGAAAAAATAATACCTACACTTACTCCTCTGATTAAACAAATATTATGTATAATAATAATAATAATTATAGTTGAAATAAATTAGAAATTTATTACCTACTTGGGAGTAATCATGCACTTACCAATGCAAACCAACATTATAATAATAACTAGGTACCTACATGTTCAAGAAGTGACATTTTAAGTGGTGTTCAGGAATCCAACATGGAGACAACATTGTCTTAATAAGTACACCTCTCCACTTTTAACACATAGATCAATATTTCATGATATAAAACCACATATTAGATCAAATAACTTGATCAAAACAAAAAAATATAATATGATATTATATTAGTCTTGATCAGGTGTGTGTTAGTGCAACCATACTAATTTGAGGTAAGAAAGCATAGAATCTAGTATAATCTTTATGTTATTATAAATTATAAAATGTTGGTAGTATTTTCTAAAAGTATAATTTTAGTCATATTTTTCCATCTTATCAAAGATATAAAAAGTTCTAACCTTACTTACATCAGGGAAGAAACTATAACATAATTAATTTGAGGTTAATTCTAGCCCCAATTTTACATTTTTTTATTTATTTGATTGGGTAAAATACCTAGTTTTATAAGGACCAAGAACCATAGTTAAAAAAATTTATAAAAAAGAGTAATAGGCCCCATGGGATAAAATAATAAAAATAAACAACAACTAGTTAAATATCCCCATGAGAATCAAAAAAATAGACAAAAATAAAATAAATAGTTTAAGAGGAGGGGCCCTTCGAAAGATCCTTCTCTTCTTTGGTCTTCTTCTCTGGTTCACCCTATTTTTTATTTGAAACTTTATCCCTTTTTATTTTTCCAAATTCTTTAGTGTCATCTCTAGGTAGGATCATTCATGGTATTTTTGATACCTATTCATGAATTCAATTTCTCTTGATGGGGGTAGTGTTGGGGACCATAAGAGGAGGGGTTTTTGCTACCATCAAATGCTCCTTCCTAGGGGTCATATCCACCCTAGTAGAGTCGGTGAATTAATTTACTATTTTTTTATCTTACTTGTTTAAGGCATTTTATTCTTGTATGAGTCCCACCAAATTCATTCTAGCCTTATGTAAATTACTATTAAAAAGTTCCATTTGTTCTTTATTATGTTTGATGTTCTCTACCAAGTGAAATTTACCCTTCTTAGCCACCTCCCTAGATGTAACCTCATCCATAAGGATAGGTTTAGTTTTGGGAATAATTAATCTCAGAGGGGGATCATCAATAGAGGTTTTTGAAAAAGGGCTAGCTTGGGACGTACTAACGAATAGTTGATACCAATTTTACACTTGAGTAAAGACTACATTATCCTATTTAAGGATTATTAGTTATCACCTAAACCAACTAGGTCATTATAACAACCACCTAATTCCTTATTCTAGTAATGAAATTATTTTCTTTAATTTGAAAGTAACATTATAGAACATTAAATTGATGATTAAAAGTTACCATATGATATTATTATGGCATAAATTCCTCACCCATTAATTTATATGAGGTAACCTTACCTTAAAAATCTATTCAAGATAGGAGAAAATTATCTAACTTACCTTTCCAATTGATAATCCATAACTTCATGTCATTCTCGAACATTCATTGTCTCAAAAATAAAACCACGGTAACATTAGAGCCTAAATCTTAAATCAGCTACCATCATAAAAATAATAATGTTATAATTTTGTAACATATATCTAAAACAAAAAGGTCTAATATACCATATTAGTTCCTTAATTTTATTATAGTAATTATATCATATAAGAAACCAAAATTAGGAAATAATAAATACATATACTTGATATTAATAGGGTAAAAGGTAAGCCCCCACTATTCCCTACAAGTCTACACAATAGTAAATGAATAGAACAACCCTTGGAATGTCTATTTATAATATAAAAAAACTAATCACCTATAATGAATTGATGTTTTTGGAATCATCTTTAAAATAATGAAGCATATAGGCTCCCATATTTCTTTGTAAATCATAATGGTTGGATGAGATCAAAATATAATATAATATGTACATATTTGGATTTAATGGTCTTAAATATACATCACCTCTTCCCAAACAAAGTTGCTTCTAATAAAGTGTATTTTTTAGTATCCACTAAACCATAAATGGATAATAACAACCATTCATTCCTCATGTATTAAATGGCTCATAATGTTAGAGATCCCTAGGCTTCATTGACTTTCCCAAACAAGCCTATTATTTTCACCTTACTTGACCATTCAGGGCTATGTAAAACCCTTATATTTCCTAAGGACATAATACCCTAAGTACCTTAAAATGACTCAATTATTAAACAATACCATGTATCTACCCTTATTTCTAATAGCTAAGTTTTAATCATCTTGCCTCTTATTGACCTTCATATACAAGCTAACTATGGACAAGTGATGCTTTCCCTCATGCAAAAAAATATATTTAAATAAGGTTTTAATTATCCAATATTATATGTAAACATCATATATTGAGTAAAATTATTGTTTTACCCAAAAATATTAGTTCCAAAGAAAATTTATTGATTCTTAGCACCTCAAATTCATAGATCATATCACTATCTTATTTGAATCAAGAGAGGCTAAATGTCATTTAAAATATCACCTCATATTTATAATCAAAGGAAACTATTATTTTTTTAGTTCAATGCTTAAAATAATTTAGTTATCCTTATTATAAATACCTATGGTTGAAACATAGGATCTAATACAAAATGTCACAACTTCAAAAATGTGTCTAATTTAGGGAAAGAGTAAAAACTTCCACTTATAATCAGTTCAATCCTAAAATACATTGCTTTGAATTTCAAAAAAATTAGGTCTTAGTATTTGGAGGTGGAATTTCCTTGTACTCATTTCTCTTAGTTTTTGAATCAACCAATCATATGAAAAATTCATTTAAAACCTTTATTTTTTAAAATTGAGTCTTAGAGATTCAATTTTTAATATAACTAAAACATTACAGATTATTATTCCTTCCTAATGTCAAACTTATTTTAAATTAAAAATACTTCAAGAGACATTTTACAAAGGCTCACAAAATATTGAAGATAGGAAGTTGAAACAATTATAAAATAGTAATTCTTTTATTCACAAATATTTCAAGTTCATGAGAATTGGGATAAGACACATAATTAAAGACAAGAAAGCCTAATATGCTTCCAAGAGAAATGAAAACCAACACCACATATGGATAATGAACTTGGGTTTATATTAAGATAAAAATTGGAAACATCTTACTTTGAATAAATTTATGCCTTACTAGATTTAAGAAACCTTAAGTTTCTTTCCTTCCACAAAGTGGGTATATTTACGTAGTTTCTATATAAACCAACAAAAGGACACAATGTAATGTGTCATGGAATACACTATCTTGAATTTATAATATTATAGTTATCTCAACACAAATACTTATCAATTAATTTGTGTCTCAAGTATAATAATAAAATAAAATATTATAACTTCACCTTCAACTTAATAATATAAAATTTGTTGATTCCTTGTGAATAAAATGGAACAAACCATCAAAAAATTAATTTCAAAACTCTAAATTACTCTGATAATTTCAAATGGTCCCTTTTAAGGATAAAATTTAGAATTAATACCAATCTCAATCTAATGCATAATCATATTTAGTTCATAATTTAATCATAGATACAAATATGTAAATTACAAGAATAAATTAACTCAACAATCAAAACTAAATATATCTAAAATAGACATAGAAAATAGTAATGACCCACCTAATTGATAATTCAGTCTACCCCATGTTGAGTTCAATTAATATCGATAAACTAAGAGCATAAAGATATTATTTTATGAAATAATTTATAACAACCTTTGTTAGTTCAAGCATATAGTACTTAATGATTCACAGACATACAATTGTCAAAAAATAGAATGGATTTTAAGATCCTTATTATCAATCAAGGTAATGATTGTCCTTATTCTTTATTTAAGGAAAGAAAATTCATTAAATAATTTAGGGTAATATTGAATAATATTTAATCTAAAATTTATGTTTATAATTATTTTATGAAGAAAGAGAACTCAAGCATCTCTCTTTTTGAAATGACAAGTAATATTTATTCTTAATAATTATAATAAATATGACTATTAAAATAAACTATTCCATAGTTACTTCCTAAATTCAAGGTCATAAGACTCACTCCAATATTAATTAGTTTAAAATAAATAAAATTTTAAGGTTATAATCCAATCATAGACATGAATAATCTACCTTTACTTGAATCAAAATCTAACTCAATTCCTCCAAATTGAATCTAGGGTTCCTTCAAAATTCCTACTAAGTAATTAATATATATATATAAATATGACATCTAAAATTAGACATAAAATTATTGAAAACACATTATTTAATATATCCCAAATGTTATATCAAGTTAAAATATATAGAGTTTGAGATTTAAGAACCAAAGATCTTAAATTAAGGCATCAATTACATAATAACCTTATTCTATATTTTTATCCCTAAATCTATTATCATAAAGACAATAAATACCCACTCATTAAACTAAATTAAGTGGAAAAGATATATACTCAATACACTCTACTAAATTAATATATTATTATACTCTATAATGTATTTTATTTAAATATTTTTTGATTTAAAATAAGGTTCAATCCAAATAATTCATAGTAAGTGAATTTTATTTTTATCAAAGAGCGAAGGATTAGAATACAAATGTAAATCAATATACTCAAGGAAACAATTTCATTATATGGGATAAAATTATCCAAGAATAAGGGGTTTCAAAAAGACTAAGTTCTACAAGTTAAAAATCATAACCTAGGATGCAATTTACTACAATAAGTTCCTTCCCTACTCAAATAAAAATTTATGGAAAGTTCCATGATAACTAATATAAGTTACTTATCTACTCAAATCCAAACTTATGGAAAGTTCCATGATAACTGATATATTTAATACATGGGCTCTGATTTGTCTAAACACATTGTTATAATATAATGTAAAAATAACTTATAAGTTTTTATAAAATCCCATTCATCACATTAAGCAAACCTGATTTTAAGATTGTCTAATGGGTGAACTTATATGGTAGTAAGGATGAGACAAGATAGCCACAGATCCAAGCTAGTATTTATACTATGCAATAAAAAGGAATAAGTTTTTAGGGGCCAAAGAAAAAACATTGCTAACATAGTCTTACACTATGGAATCATTACTAAAATAATATTGAAAATTGGTTCATCAATAAAACTAGAATTGATATTTTTCCTTTATTTAAAATATAAATGAAATAATGATAATAACTTATTTTTTATTGATTATATGTTATTCTACATATAGACAAAATAAAAAGAACATAGATAGTATGTACAACATAATAACAAAATATAAAAAACATTAAATGAGAGATTATAAAGTTTGAAAAACAACTCAACATGTTCTTTAGACATAGTTAATTAATAATCTCCATAACCAACTGCATACACCAATATAGATTCTAAATAGTTTTGAATAATTGAATTTAGTGAAAGGATTCCAATCCTAAATGTTCAAGGAAGATTCATATAATGAGAGATGAATTAATCAAGCCAATAAATATTATTATAATTATTTCCATTTACATGAGATTAAATTAAAAATATTAATTACCTTTAATATTTTTACTTCAATTAAAAGAAAATTATCAACAAGTACACATCATGTGATGGTTGTAGATTAATGAGTAACTTAAACCACTCTAATAATTTCCAATAATAATTCATCTTGTACTTATTACAAGAGAAACAAAATATGAGTATGTTAGTAAAAATTGGCAAGTAAACAATTTTAAACTCTACTAGACTAATCTAAGAGTAGTATTTCATGTTAGTATCATAAATAGTTGTAACTAATAATACAATTGAATAACATGATATTTTACATATTTATTAACTTTAATTTTTTCATAAAACATCCAAGTCCTTGTCAAACCTAGATAAATTAGATAATAAAGGTATGAAACTTAATAAATAGTGAAAAAACCACTATAATATATCAAACAATATTCACTATATTAAAATACTTCACTCAAAGGCATAAGAAACCAAAAAATATCATAATTTTAATTTTAAACTCTATAAAACATGTTTAATTTATGTTAATTTATTGGTAAGGTAAAATAACCATAATAGTTCAATAGAGTGACTACATCATCAATAACATACACAAAGGATATAGATAATTTGTAAAAGACATGCATGTTTTATTTACCAACCAAGACACATTTTGATCGTCACGTATTTATTCTAACTCTCTTATTGAAAGAGTAACTACATATGGTTTATTAAATGTTTCTTAGTTGGATAA
This sequence comes from Torreya grandis, assembly GCA_037957365.1. Classification (NCBI taxonomy): domain Eukaryota; kingdom Viridiplantae; phylum Streptophyta; class Pinopsida; order Cupressales; family Taxaceae; genus Torreya; species Torreya grandis. Next base: position 580,164 of record JARHVA010005517.1, read on the forward strand.
GGGTTCATTATACAATGGATCAAAATACATTATTGAAATAACAAGAATCATTTTTAAGATTAAGTATAGAGCTTCTCCAAGAATATACATGTCAGAGCAAGGTGAATAATAATTAAAAACAACACTATAAGAGTTTTTACTTATCAAAATTATTTTCAAATAAAAAAATTAAAATGTTAGTATTCACTCTTTTGAGATACCCTTACAATAATTTAAATAAATTATTAGGGTTATGGTGGACTAAAAATGGTTTTGGTAATTTCAACACTTAATACCCAAGACTCTATTCAAGTGAGAAAATAGAGGTTTTAAAGTGAATTTCAGTAATAACCCATTTTCAACTATAATGATAACTCCACAAACTTACTAGGAGGAAATTGAAAAAAAAAAACAATAATAGAAACCTGAACCATGCCTCTTTATGTATAAATGTGTATAAGTATACCCATTCGAATACATATACAAATATATAGTATAGCTCAAAGATATCACTAATTAGTAAGTTTCAAAATAAATAACCACTCATAGAACATATTTCTAGGTTTTATAAGAAATTACTCACGTAGGAATGTAATGGATCCACCACATCTCTTTCTTCTTCTCTCTCTTTACTTTTTAGTTCCCTCCCATATTTGGGGGTGTCCCTTAATAATAATTTGAATTTAAATAGTATAAGAAAGATACCACAATAATAATTTTATACCAAGGTAGGAAATGTATCTTCCAAAATTAAAATTCCATCAATATAATAGTAATAAATTTTATAAATAAAACATAGTTTAGTTTTACATACTACCATTTAATTTCCTTCATTTTTCTCTATGAGCTCTAGTTCTCCCTTGTCTCAACAAACATAGTCAACAAGTTGTTTTTCCCAAGATATCCACAAACCATCATCCTCTTTCATTGTTAATTCATTTAACTAGTTTTTTTTAGGATCCAACAAAACAAAATATCAATGATTTAAGCCTTTGATCTTTGTTAAGGTCATAACAAATTAAAATTCCTTGTTTATGCCAAGAATTTAGTGTAAAAAAATTAATCATCACTTTTAAAATTTACACAAAATAATCATTATGTAATCCTTATTCAAGGATATTTAATAATATTCCAAGTACTTAATTTATTGTATACATACCAAGGTTAGGCCAAGAAAAAAATAAACCTTTCTTAAAGATAAACTAATCAAAGATCCTAGTTTTAGGTTTAAGATGTTTTTGGGTTGAAGCCACAAACAACAAGAGAATAAACACATAAATAGTGAAAAAAAATTATATGTATGCAAAACAATACAGCTAAACATTATTTTTATTTCTAACAAGCATTAAAATGATCAAATGCATAGTAAACTTAACATTGGCTTATAAATCAAATCACAAGATGTTATAGTAGTCATTCAAAGAGCATAATCATTGAAAATTTCAATGATGGTTGTTTCCATAAAAATAACCCAATATTATGATAGTCAAAGAAGATAAGGAACACATAAATATATTTAAATTTATTACTCTTTCCTTATAGCTTTCCAAGTTCTTTTCTCACTGGTTGAGCTTTAAGTTGATTTTCCAATTTAGAATTTACATAAAATTAATCCACACACAAGAAATTAATTTAAACATCAAATATTTTGAAAGTAATAAACACATTCTGAGTTAAATGTTATTAAACACATATTACCCAAATCTCTTTATATTCTTATAAATTTATGTGATATGCCTTACAAAAAGGATTTTAAGAACTTGTTTAAAGGCATAATAAATTTCTAAACATGACATTATCACACATTATAGTTTTATACCTTATTGAATTATTTTCACTCGTGCACAAATAAGTGAGTTATAATTGATATTTAAGGTACCATACCAATCAATAAGAATATAATATCATCTTCTAGTTCTTATAGTAGGTAAATAAGCATAAGAAGCACAATGTTAGTTATTCCAAGTATTTGGTTATAGTGTTAAGGATTTTTATACTTACCATGTGAAGGTATTTTTCATGCAATCATATATCAAACAAGGATTCAAACACATCAAAAATTTATAAACCCATTTCATTTATCACATTTTATGAAAGGTTCTAGTCTCAACACCCCGAGCATATAATAGATGGGTAAAAAATGTCCCCATATGCATCTTATTCTACTAATCATTTTAGGAAGGACGAAATATACTAGGGAATTATTTTAAAATATATAATGGTCACTCAAGATTATATGTAAGTTATCATAAGAGGAATATATTATTCTAGCTCACATTCTATGAGAGTCAATCTATATAAGGATGTTCCTCTAAATTAATCATTGGTCATTTGATCCCTTATTATAGGTGAATTTATAAAAGGAATTTTTTTAGGGTGGAAAGAAACAATTATATACAAGTTTAGTTGGATTTATTAATGATTTTTATACCATGATCAAGACTTAGAGCATACACATACTATTGAGGATGCCTTGGGATATATTATTATACAAATTTATTTTGGGCCTAATATAATAGATACAATATTATATCTAGAAAACATTATTTCACAAGGAAATGGCACATTGGGATGATCAAGGTTATAAATCATTGAATTAAATTTTGATAACATAAACAAAGTTATTTCATTAACTTTCCAAAATGGTTTTCTTACATATTATAATATCCAAATGGTACAAATAAGAACAAAGTTATATTTTATATTACACAAGTGTGGGTACCAAATATAATTCAAACCAGTTCAACATCAAGGAATGGTACAAGTAAATAATATTACATAACAAGAGCATGAGAAGAAACCATTATAGATCATAATTGGATAGAACCATCATCTGTTTTTATATATTTATTTGGATGATTATAGTTTAGCATTAATATTGAGTGGTTGGTTAGAATATTTTTACATGTCTCATAAAATTATTTGTGGGGGTTCCATGGGTTAGTTATTATACCTATATGTTGTGCTTTAATTCCACATTATTTTATGCATTTCTATATAACTATTAAATAATAAATTTAAATGCATAAATTAAAATAAATAAATATGGCATCATCTCATAAATTAAATATTTATTTATGACATGGAACATGCATGATAGCATCATATGTATCTTTAATAACATTTTAAAATGATAATAGTATCATTAAATGATGGGGGAATTTTCCATGTCCCTTGATTTCATCCTCATCATTCCTAGACCTAAGACTTATATAATATGATGAACCATAATCTACATGAGGACCTTAGGATTAAGACCTACTATGTCTATCTCGATATTCTTAAATAAATATTATTTCTTACCATTATTAGAATTTAATATATTATGATTTGTTTGAAGTCATATAAACTTTATAAAAATATTTTGGACTATCAAAATCACCTATATCTAGTGGAAGCATCTTTGCCTTGTCAAATGTTCTCTAAGATAATCTTGATTTCTAGTTGAAGCAATACAAGTGGTAGTATTAATATACATGTGATAAAAAAATTCATATTCTCACTTATAATTCCATCTAATCTATCAATTAATCTTTATCCCATTACATTATCATGGATGTGCCTTGTCAAGATATGAATAGATTGATCAATAACTACTATCTAGTATGCATTTCCCACAAATCCACATAAAATTTACACAAAAAATTAACAACTAATAAAAATATATATTAAAATACCAAATTAAATACACATTTATACTTACATCAATTCAAAATGGTTTTTCATATTCTTGACTTTCTCCTCCACCATCTCCACCTTGAGCATAAGGTGAAACACTAGTTCCCTTAGCTACAATAGGAAATAACAAAGGCCATTGTGTTTTCATACACCATCAAATATAATCTATGGTACATATAATATAATCAATATCTTATCACTTCTATGGGATCTACCTATCATGTAGGAAGTGGTACTAGATTAGTATTATTAGAATGATATTTATCACCTAGATATTAGGTATCCCTATGCATCAATGTCCATGCATGTTCTTCTATAGTTACATCCTATCAAATACCAAAAATGACGAGTCATATGCTCATATTGTAACCTTTCAATAACAATAGGAAACTAGCCATGCAATGACAGACTAATTCACATATGTCATAACTTTGTATAATCCTCAAACCAACCTACAAACCCCATATACAAAATTCATATGATCATCTATAATTTTTATTGGTTAAGCATAACTTGATAATATATGGAGTTTTTTCTAATATGGTTATTATAAACCCACCTCTTAGAATATATCTATGTATGTGCCCAGGTTACATGAGGAAACTATTGATATTTTTATCCCAACAATATCAAAACATCAAATACTCTAAGGGAGGCCCCTTAATTTTTTGGAAAAATACCTTGAATTGACCTAAAGCACCTATTTCCTTAAGATTGTAGAATCCAAAACTCTACCTACAATTTACAGTTTGTAAAATTGTAAATTATTTCCTAAGTTCTAGATCCTACAATGAATTAGCTAATAGAATCCATAGATCTGATATACATTTGCAATTTTCAAAATTATAAATTATAGCCAGACCTTCAGATCTTACAATACACTAGCCAGTAGAAACTGAAAACCCATTTGTAATTTACAATTTACAAAATTGTAAATTACAAGCAGAGTTCTGGTTCCCATCAACCAAACACCCCATAAAATTTGGAGCTTTGACTATAATTTGAAACTTATAAAATTACAAATTGTAGGTAGTGTTCTACTTCCAATGAAACACTTTATTCAGAATATGAAACTTAGAGAGTAATTTACAATTTGCAAAATTGTAAATTTTAATCCAAGTTTTACTTCTCACCAACAACCTCATTATAGAATCTGGAACTCCAAGTGTAATTTGAGAAATTTCAAAATTTTAATTTTTTCTTAGAGTTCTACCTTCCTATTTTCAAATAAGTCAAACAATCATTACCTACAAAATCTAGAAGTCAATGTGCAAACTAAAAAATTGCAAAATTGTAAAAATTCTTAAAAACTACGTAGTTCTACCAACAACCACCACTAGAGCACTAAATGTAGAGGTTATATATAATTAAATTTGGGATTTTTTGTTTAATCCATTTTTTATTTCCAAATTTGGCTTGGAGCTCTGATAGAGACCTCAAGCCATTTGATACCTTCAACCCTGTAAATGACCTTGAGCCATGTAGTACCTTGTAAGCAATGTTATGCCACCATTAATACCTGCATGGTACCTTGTTTAGATATTTACATTTTACAATCTATCACTACTCACAATCACTTTTGCCTTGTATCTTTCCTATAATTCATTTTAAAATCTAGTCATTATTTAAGGATTTTCTTATTTTTCCATCATTAGGGTTTCTAGATTCATCTAGTAGGTGTTGCATAGAGTTTTATTAGTTTTTCCTCAAGGAGTTTCCAAAGTTTTTTCCATCATGATAAAATCTAGGGTTTCTAATTAAAATGAGGAAATATAACTAGGGTTTATAAATCATAGCCAATTGAATATACCAGTATATATTCTCAATAACCAACTGAATATTCCCTTGGTAGATTCATCCAAGTCCCTATGAACTTTTGACCTACTAAACACACTTCCCATTTCCATTGGATTTCAACCTAAAAACTACAAAACATAACTCCATGAAATTTTCCATTATCTTAAGTAACTCCTAGTTCCATGAACTTTCCTATTGATTAAAATACCTCCAAATTCCACCAGATATCTAACTTACAATATACACTAATATCTACTAGATATTTCAACCTTCTTTTGTAACTACACTTTACCGTATAGTTTTTACTTTCATAGAACAACTCCAAGTTCTACCAGAGTTTCCACTTTCTTCTACCACCTAGAAATCCCACCAACTTTTGTGATTGGTTTTCCCTTAGCAGTCTCTCTAGAATCCATGTCTAGGAAAGATATGAAGTTTAATTCAAAAGGACATAGTTTCACTCTCAGTTTGGAATCTAATACCATTGAGATTATAGATACAAACCTAGGTCACATTGACCTAGGTAACTTTTGGACTAGGATAAATGTAGAATTCAAGAAAAACTAGATCTAAAGTATGTATGACTTTGGATTACCACAATCATCATATTTTTTGATAATGGTGAAAAGCCTTGAATTGGTAATAATACTAGTACAACATTATGATGATGATAAGAGAGAGTTATTGAATGATAAAATGGAAATTATTCTAAATCTAGATCCAAATTTCATTAATTCATTATTTGTGATACCTGAGTTTGAGAGTTATATATACATAACTACAAAATCATCTAAAAAATTCTTTCAAGATAAAAACTTGGGATGCCAGAGAGTGATAAATAAATAATGTCTTAAGGTCCCTAAGGCTAACTATACCAGATTGCCAAAGACACTGGAAAAAAATGATTTCAAGGATGAGGTTGGAGACATAATTATATTTTTGCACATGATCACTTGTAATCCTAATGTAAATAGTTATTACGAGTGGATGTATTAGTACATATGGGTCATCCATGAGAGCAAATAATATATCCACTAGGCCCAGCTCATTAGTGACTCCCTCCATAGGTAGTTGATGGAGGTATAACCCATATGAAATTTATACATGAACTCCTACCTAGTACACATACTGACCAAAGGGATAGCTTTCCTAGGGCTCAACACAGTGGCCAACGAAGCAAATAAAGTGTATAACTATTATCCTAACATCACTTTGGTGGCTAAAAAATAAAAATTTAGGAGGGTTAATGATACATTCATCTATTACATCATAATAATTTTTGATAAGGAACTCAAGAGAAAGAGATTCTCTAATAAAACTACTATAAAAACCAACCAATGGGTTTCTATTTCATCTAGTTCCCCACATACTCCTACATTAGGGTATGTGGATTCATTGTTTGCCCTTATACACTCACAAGATATGTGAGTGATAAATGGGAATTGATGGAGCTAGTGAGACAACTTGTGGAAACTCACAAGCTTTTATCCAGTAAACACAAGTCATGAACTCATTTCCCAACTAGTATAGGTAGATATACATGCCCTTATTTATTAAATATAAGTGTGCAAAGACATAAATGACATAGATGACCCTTACATATTTGGAGGCAAGTCCATATGGTGATGTTCATGGTAACATCACTAACATATTAGGAATCTCTACATATTCCCATGTCTCTTACTTTGAAGATTTATAAGAATATTTGGATGATGAATATGAGTTTAGATTTAGGGACCATTCTATAATGACCTTGGATCAAGTCAAATATTTTGACTTAGCACCAATTCCTGAGGACTTGGTGGATGATGATTCCCTGGTGGACAAGAACTACTAAAAATATATCATAACTCATCCCCTTCTAGCAGTAAGGTGGTCAGTCCCTAAGTATTTTTCTCTTATAGATAGAACTACTCACGTGATCAGTAAAACACTCAATTATCTCAAGAGTAAAGGGGTCCAAGTGACCAAATATATAATGAGTATCATAGAAAAGATATTGAAACTCAAGGAGTAAGGAATTCCACCATCAGAGGAGGGTCCTACTGCTACAAGAATATAGTAATCAGAGAGGCTAATGATCTCTTATAATAAGAAAAAGAACTATAAGGCTAATATGGGGCAATTAAGAAAAGATGGAGTAATTGTAGACCAACTGATCATCATTTCATCCAAATATATAGTCATAATTAAAACATCCATAGCTTTAACCCCCTTCTCAATGATATTCACAACTCCTATCTCTATATTTCATCCCCCACCTATTTCCATCATTATTTAATCTCCAACACCTACTCCTCCTATCTCCACTCCTCCTTCACCCTAAGTGACTCCATCCTCCATTCTGATCAATTTACCTATAATAATAAGTCCATTGCCAATAGTACAATCAAGTTAAGTAGAGACTCATGGTCCCTCTTCAGTGGATACTCAAGTTTTCATTTCACTTCTTCCTCCCACAATTTCACTCCCTCCTTCCAAAATTTCTTCCATTTCATTTAAAATTCCTTTCATTCCATCCCTATTGATTTCTAACACCACTCAGCAGTATATAGCCATAGACTCAATCATTCTGACTTTACTTCCACTAGTTATCCTAACTTTTGGAATAAGTATTGCTCCATCTTCATCTCCCTTCATCTTTCCTTCCTTACCACCCTTGAGTGGCCTGACCACTTTAATTGACTCATTTTATGTTTTAGCCTCCACACTTTCACCAATCCCTATGTTCTAAATCCTTATGTCTACTCCTCTATCACTTCCATCTTCCATATCCCTAGTAGACACATTTATTCCATTTGCCCCTACCTATTCCACTTCCACAATAATCCTAACCCCTTAAGTGGAGATAGGTGAGGAGTGGGTCTTTGATGCAAATATGGACCTTCAGCCTATAGATGGAGAGGAAATTACAAATAAATATACCAATCAATTAGTAGAAATATCAGTATGAGATTCAAAAATTATCATTGTGCCTACCAATTCAATAACTTCAGCTACAAATTCTCAAGTGATAGTGTCTACATAGTAGTATGTTGACATGAGTTGGTTAGCATAAATAGTGGGGAATAAATGCAAGACAATGATGTCCCTCAGTACCTTGGATTTTGGTCTTTTAGATACATGCAAGATATCCAAGGCTACTCCCTAAACCTTTTCAAGGATATTATATGACTTAGTAGGGGACATATATGTAGAGATTATAGTCCCCCTAATAGACAAATAGAAATAACATCTAGTGGTGGGGTACTATCAAGTATCAAAAGTTTACCTTGGATGTCTGATGAGGGAGGCTTTGAAATAAGATGTTCAATCCAACATCAACTCCCTCTTTAAGAAAACGGACCCTCTTTGAGAAAATGGATAGTGACAAGGTCACCAAGGATGAATTAAAAACAAGGTTGAACAACTTAATATTGCATTGAATAAATTCATCAATCCCACTATTTAATTAACACAACTTGAACTAACACATCTAGTCACCCAAATCATAAATCTAGCAATACTTTATGTAGTGATAGAAATTACTAACATGCGAAAGGATACTAGGGAATGGGTAGAAGAGATAATCTCTAAAGTTAAAAAAATTATTGATATAATAATGGACCACTCTATAGTTTTGAGACATAGAAGGGTCATCCTAGAAATATTGAATCTTTCTATCCCAAATTGATAGTTATAGACTCAATTAACTTTGAAATCCTCCTTGCATAAAACATACTAAAAATGATGTATAGATACAAGAATTAGATAGAGCTACTCAATTTAGATTAAATATGCTTAAAGATGTTGCCCATAAGGCCAAAGTTTCCCATGACAAGGCCACCAACATGCTATATGACATGGAAGATTTATTGAATAAATTATCATGCCATCCAATAGATTATGAAAATAACCTCCTTTCAATAGCAGAGGTTCATATTAAATTCAAATAAGTGATCAAAAAGGAATCTACATGAGACACGATATTTACCTTGAGCTCTATCTATTGATACATTAAGTATCTTAACATGTTGGATTAGATGAGTAAATATATTCAATAATATATAAATTTGAGGAGAGAACTTTTTAATATAGTAGTAGATTGTGAGATCACCAACCTCTACTCTTTTGGCCTAGATGAAGAGATAATCTAGGAGGTATTTAAGGATTTTGATGCATATGTTGAGAAATTATAGGCCAAAAAAGATAAAGAGGTAGAAGAAGTGTTGGAAATAGATTAATTATTTATATTAAAAGCATTCTCATATATTGTATTTTCATTATTGTAAAAATATTGTAAAGTTGTAAAAACATATCTTGTAAATTGTAGCTATCTTTTTGATAATGCTTTTTGAGAAATATATATGTGTATTTTACACATTCTATTTTGATAGGTTGGAAACATAAAAATCAGACTCCCAAATTACACTTTTCATTTTGACAAGTTATAATTTCTTAAGTTCTACAAACACATATTGGAAATTGCAATTCCAGTTTTGAAAAAATTGTATGACTTGAAAGTTGTAAAAGTCTCACTTAGAAATTAAAGATTAAGGTTTTGTAAAAAAGTAACTTGAGTTATCTTATATTTATCTTTTGTTATAAAAATAAGTTTCACTTTGGCACCCCATTTGCATGAAGAACCATTATAACTATATGAAGGAGACCAAGGACATTGCATGAAGTTTTATCAAGTTCCATCCATGCCTTTACTAGTTGAAAATCATCCCAAGCTCTTTCATGCTCTTTCCCAAAATATTTTATCAAATCAAGGATGCCACCAGTTGATGATCATGCCTCTTTCTACATGGAGTTCTAGATTTGCATGATTCTTCTACTAGGCATTGGAGTTTTTGTTAACTACATCTTATTTATGAGATATTATATATATATGGGTAATATGGCATATCCCATCTTATCTTTTTTCTATGAATAATATTACTTTACATTATGAGTAACTTGTCTACATGTTATAACCTGGAGAATGAAAAATAATTGAAGATTTGCCTTTCTTATCTAAGAAATCCTTGTTTATGCAAAGCTATTTTAATATGTATGGATATTTTATTTCTTATTTCAATCAAGAAATTTCATTTATGGTATTCTCTACCCTTTTTTAATATTGTTTCATTAAAATAAAAAATCCTTGTCCCTTATATGAAAAATATCAAATATTGCCTTTGATATCCATTTTTCATGAGTTTGTTCTCCTAAAAATTTTAATATATTTTATATTATGTTGTGTTCATTCAAGAGAGCATTAAAATACACTATAAAAATATTTTGTGCAATCACTATTTTTAATTTTAAAAATTTCATTCTCAAACTCTTTTCCCAGTCAAACCCTAGTTTAGGAGCAAGAATATTGAAGGAAAATAATTTATATAAAACTAGTAATTTATTAGTTGCATTGAATTTAGTGAAAGGAATTCAACATTCCCTAAAAGTTCACCTCAATTTTCCAAGGTCCTACAGCTTGGAGGTGTTCCCATTGTATCATAATATTTTTACACAATGAGCTACTACATCAAGAAATGAGTTAAAAATCTATGTGATAACAAGTTTTGACATGCTCAATGGGACCAAAAAATTACAAAGATATTGGTGTTATCCTCAATGAGAGTTTTAAAATCCTTGTACAATTTTAAAAATCACCTAGTGAATCCATTGGCTTATGGATTCAAAGTTTCAAGGTTTATGTATGGCAAACAAATAAACAAGATCATTTACTAAAGGTAAGAGATCTAATTTTTTAGAATTATAATTTTCATTTAACAAGAGATCAAAATGAGTTGTACCTTGCTCTAGATTATATCCTATATTAATATTTGCATCTCCTCCAAATACTCCCATCAGTTTCATACCTCCTATTATGGCTAGAAATTTAAATTTCATAGCTTTCAACAGAGGCATCTCACTCTAGTTGGCACAGTATGATGATATACCTACCTTAGCTTTTAAAAGCCTTCCATGTTTTAGTAGTGAAACTTCCACCACTCCTATGGAACACATACAAGACATTGTTAATATGTGTTTAGTCCACAATGTGGTATAAGATAATTTTAAAATTAGGCTCCTAGTCTCCTATTTTAAAGGTAAAGCCTTACAATGGTACAAAGATCTTCCTCCCAACTACATTTAAGTTTGGGATGGCTTAGGCAGTGCACTATGTACTCAATTTGAAGACAAGAGTGACCGCCTTTCCTTGGTTGAATAGTTAACTACTATTCAATGGTTCATCATGAGCACATCACTAATTTCAATTTTGGTTTTCAAAAGACATATAATAAAATGATAGTACTGATCAATCCAACTCTAAAATGATTTCATATATTACTTGAGATACTTGGATAGTGATATAGGTTTTATGATTCAATCAATGGATGGCACCACACTTACTAATGTCTATGAAATTACAATAAGGGAAGAAAATTATTTAATTTAAGAAGGAAAATTTTCCCCAAGGTCACTAATGCCTCTATTTCCAAAAATACCTCCTATTCCACCACCTCTAATTTCTCCAATTCTCACCACAAGAAAATAACCATATTTAACTCCCACACCTATAGATGATTTATATGAGTTTAAATCACTAATCAATAGTTTTGGCAATGAGTTAGTAGAAAACTAAGAGGAAATAATCCTAGAACTATAAGCTTTATTACCAAGATAACCCAACATACCAACTAAATAGGCAACCATGCCAAGATAACTCATAGCCACAAGGTCAAACTATGTGAGCAAAACCTCCAAAAATCCATGCTCTACCTACACCAAGTGCTACCAAAGCTATTGTACCTATTCAGAATAACCTAACTTAGGAGTATGAATGGTTCTATCTTTGTTCTCAAACAAATAACCAAAATACTTGTACTAATGGTGTTATCAGTGAAGCCTTGATGGTGTAAGGCATAACAAATACATAAGGACAACAAGAAGAATCCACTTCCCAATAAGTACATACACAAGAACATATTCAAGGTGAGGCAACTCTTCTAAACTAGCAAGAGGAGGACTTTTGTAGTGTAAATTAGGAAGCATTGTTATTCAATGGTGGAGGTCTAGTGGTAGATAATACACATTCAAAGAAAAGAGAAATATAAATTAATCATCCCCCCAAGGTAGAATAAGCTATAACTTCTAAAAGTTGTGTCAAAACCTATAAAGAGAAACATAGTACAAAGGCTTCCCTTTGTACCCATGGGCCACACCAAAGCAAAAGTGTTGACTCCAAATATTGTAAAATAAGACATAGCTACCACAAAGACACCAAAAAAGGTTGAAAATATCCATTTTAGTATTGTTTAGAAAATAAAGAAGACCAATTTGAATGTCACTATGTTGGAGGCACTATCCATTCCAATGCAATGTGCTTTGCTATAAGAGGATCTGAAAAACTTATAGGTAATAGATAAGGTGTTAAGCATGGAATATACTGAGAGGGGGGGGGTGAATTAGTATATTATATATCTTATAAATCTTTCCTTTAACCAAATTCCACTTAATCAAACATTCAAGATATGCAATAAAACTCAAACAATAAACATCCATACAAGATAGAGAGAGACAACAGATATAACATGGAAACTTAATGCAAGAAAAATCATGGAGAATAAATCTCAAATATATTTGTGAGAACAACCCCATAGGAGCACCATACCCCTTTTCCAAGTACAAACCTTAGCTTCAGTTCATGAGCACCAACCCATAAGAGCTTCAAACCCCTTTGCCGAGCACCAACCCAGCACCTATTCATGAGCACCAACCCACAGGAGCACCAACCCATTTATGTATACCACACACCTATCTCTCAATGTTGCTATCTCAACAAATGATAGATCAATACAACATCTCATTCCTCTCTCTCACTTTTGCTCTTCTAAGCTAGATATAACAAATACAAATCATCTCTCATAATTGCTCTTCTAAGCTAGATATTACAATATCAAATCAACCTCTCACACACATATTACAAATGGCTACTCAAGCCTTTATTTATATCTTTCCAAATGACATTTGGCCTTCCCCCTTTGTGACCTTTCAATTCTCATGGAAAATGGCGCCAATCTTGGATGACCCTTCATATCCAAGCATTTGAAAAGTCATGTGGTGACCCTTCATGACCAAAAACGTCCTTCCCACTTTTGTCCTTATCTTTGGTGACTTTTCGTATTCCTTAAAGTGTCCCTTCATGAGAAATTCGCCCTTTACTCTTTTGTCTTCACTTGGTGACTCTTGGTATTCCCCAAGATGACTCTTCATGGGAAAATGCATCCCATCCTTCTTTTGTCTTTATCCCGTGACTCTTCAACTTCTCCATGGGCCCTTATTTTGTCTCATATGCAACCAAAAATATATTTTTTAATATTAAATAAATAGTAACTCATATTAGCCAAGATAAACAACATTAAATGCAATGGGGCCTTTATCACCAATAATACTAAACCTTTGACATCAATGACAATATTTCCAACAATCTCCCCCTTTGTCATTGATGGCAACCTCAATCCTAAAAATGCCACATCCTATCACTTGCACGTACCATCATCTAAAAAACATGCAGTAACTCCCCCTTACTGTAGCAACCTGTACCTATTCCTTGTACCTATTTTTTGCACCTATACCTGTACCTATTATTCTCCCCCTTTGACATCAATGGCAAAGGGCCTACCTGGAGCTAACACTTAGCTCCCCCTCACTTGATGCTGAACATCAATGGCAGGAAGTAAAATAAATTACTCCCAACTCCTCTCGCCGTTCTTTGAGAAGATATCTAATTATGCATATAAATCTTTACCTATCCTTTGAGAATCTGCAATCAACTCATTTGAATATTTCCTTCTAATCTCAAAACCTTCCACATGAAACTTTAAGGTGTATTCTTGATCACATATTTGACTTACACTCAATAGATTATGCTTACAAAAATTCTTAGCTTTGGCTCTACTAATATCCAAACTTAAAATACCTTTTTTGGCTATCTCGGTAGTGGTTTTATCTTCAAATTTCACTATGCCACCATTGATCTTCTTTACTTTTATCTCTTGTCATATGCCTTGAACATCCGCTATCAACGAACCATGGATGATCTTTATCTCTTACATGCAAAGTTGTTTACACCAACATAGAATCTTCAGGTTGTTTCTTCTATCATGAACATGACTGAACCTTCTTCCTGATGAATGGAGCTTTGAAACTTTGATCCTTCTTGATTGAATCTGCATGAGTATCCTTTTCTTTATCTCTGAAACTGTTAGCTCTTTTTCAACATTCTAATTTATTATGACCATAATCATTTGAAACACTTATTGTCATGAAAAATATCTAAGACCCAATAGCATCCACCATGCTTCAATTTTCTTAAAAGTATCTCCTTGAAGCCTAAAAGAGACACCCCCACACAGAGGGGTTCTAAAAATAAATCTTAGGAGATTCCCACATATCTTTTATTACTTCCTTGATCTTCTTGTGTTTTTCTTTTAGAATCCATTTAAGAATGTCTAACCTTTTTGACCTACTAACCTTATCATTTATGATGTTTTTATTTTTCTCAACTTTTGCAACTATCTTATCTTGATAAAGCTCATGCTCAAATGTAACAAGAGATTCTGCACAATCCTTCTTATCTGATTCTTTATCTACTATAGCAAGTAATTCATTTTCATTCTTGAACTCAACCTAATCAACCTTCACTATTTTAGGTATCCAAACCTTAATTTGAATATTCTCATATCTTTTAGGGGCTTTGTAACCTTTGACATACTTTGAATATATCTTTATTTTATTTTGGCATAATCTAGCAATATGGCCAACCTCATGACAACAAAAGCAAACAATATTTCTCATACCTTTTTCTTGAATGTGACTGAGATCTCCCTTTGACTCATTGCTTCTCCTCATACAATATTTTTCCCTATGACCAACATGATGACAAACAAAACAACAGCCATGAAAAGAATTTGAAAACTTGAAAGCATTGGGCTGCCTAATTGGCTTCTTTGATTTGCCTGCAAAACCTACATCCTTCTTTCCTTGGACTGATATTTCATGATATCTTTCTCAACCTTGATTATAAGCTTCTCATGATTATCCTTTAAAGAACCTAACTCATCCTTCAAATGATTACACTCTTCTTCTTTTGATTTTAAAATTGAAGTTACAACCTCTAACTGATTCTTAAGATCCTGAATAAATATCTTATTTTCTTTTACTTTTATAGCCAACTTAGAATCTAGGATACGCACCTTTTCCTTAAGAGCCTCAACCATATATTTCAATTCTTGATTCTCCTTCTTTAGTTGCTTGGCCATCTTGTGTTATTCTTTGATCTACCTTCAAGCTGTTAAACTCTTTCTGAAGGAACCTGCTCTAATACCAATTGTTAAGCATGGAATATACTAAGAGTGGGGGTGAATCGGTATATTATATATCTTATAAATCTTTCCTTTAACCAAATTCCACTTAATCAAACATTCAAGATATGCAATAAAACTCAAAAAATAAACATCCACACAAGATAGAGAGAGACACCAGATATAATGTGGAAACCCAAAGTGGGAAAAACCACAGAGAGTCAATCTCAAATATATTCATGAGAATAACCCCAAAGGAGCACCATACCCCTTTGCCAAGTATAAACCTCATCTTCAATTTGTGAGCACCAACCCATAGGAGCTTCAAACCCCTTTGCCGAGCACCAACCCAGCACCTATTCGTGAGCACCAACCCCTTTGCCAAGCACCAACTCAGCAACAATTCATGAGCACCAACCCACAGGAGCACCAACCCATTTGTGTATACCACACACCTATCTCTCAATGTTGCTATCTCAACAAATGATAGATCAATACAACATCTCCTTCCTCTCTCTCACTTTTGCTCTTCTAAGCTAGATATAACAAATACAAATCATCTCTCATAATTGCTCTTCTAAGCTAGATATTACAATATCAAATCAACCTCTCACACACATATTACAAATGGCTACTCAAGCCTTTATTTATATCTTTCCAAATGACATTTGGCCTTCCCCCTTTGTGACCTTTCAATTCTCATGGAAAATGGCACTAATCTTGGATGACCCTTCATATCCAAGCATTTGAAAAGCATGTGGTGACCCTTCATGACCAAAAACGTCCTTCCCACTTTTGTCCTTATCTTTGGTGACTTTTTGTATTCCTTAAAGTGTCCCTTCATGAGAAATTCGCCCTTTACTCTTTTGTCTTCACTTGGTGACTCTTGGTATTCCCCAAGATGACTCTTCATGGGAAAATGCATCCCATCCTTCTTTTGTCTTTATCCTGTGACTCTTCGACTTCTCCATGGGCCCTTATTTTGTCTCATATGCAACCAAAAATATATTCGTTAATATTAAATAAATATTAACTCATATTAGCCAAGATAAACAACATTAAATGCAATGGGACCTTTATCACCAATAATACTAAACCTTTGACATCAATGACAATATTTCCAACATAAGGTTTCATCCTAGGGACATAATGCTATAATTAATTTATGCCAATCATAAAATAACACTAAAAGGAGAAAAAATGGTAAACCACACCCTTTCTATCTTTCACTCATGGTATGGAAGTATCTCATTCATAATATCTAGGAAAATATAGGGTTTCCATCATCTTTTTCCATCATGATAAAATATAGGGTTTCCAATTCAAATAAGCAAATATACCTAGGGTTTAAAAATCATAGCTAGGAAAATATACCCGTGTATATTCTCAATAACTAATTGAATATTCACTTGGTATATTCTTCCAAGTCCTTATAGACATTTAACCTACTAAATATACCTCCCATTTTTTCAAGATTTCATCCTAAAAACCACAACACATAAACCCATGGTATTTCCATTATTTTAAGAAACTCCTAGTTCTATCAACATTCCTATTACTCAAAATGACTCCAAGTTTCACTAGAAATATGACTTTCAATTTTCACCTCTAATCTCCACTAGAGATTTAAACTTACTTTTATAGCTACACTTTCTTGTGGACTTTTTACCTACTTAGAACAACTCCAAGTTATGTCAAAGTTTCCACCTAATTATAGCACCTACAAATCCTACCAACTTTTGTACTTGGTTTTCCTTTAATAGTTTTTCTAGAATCCATATCTGGGAAAGAGACGAAGTTTAATTCAAAAATGCCTAATGTAAATCTCAGTTTGGAATATAATACAACTGAGATTAGAGATATAGACCTAGGTCATATTTAACAAGGTGACTTCTAGACTAGCATAAATGTATAATTCAAGAATGACTAGATCCAAAGTATCTATGACTCTAGATTGCCACAAGTAGTAAATTTTACCCTAATAGTACAAAGCCCTAAATTGGTACTGACACTAACACAAAATTATTATTCTAATAATATATAAGCATTAAATGATAAAGGGGAAAGGATTCTAAATATAGACACAAATTTTATTAATTTAGTATTTTTGATACCTGAGTTTGAGAGTTATCTACACATAACTCTACAAACATCCAAAAACTTCTTTCAAGACAATGACTTGGGATGCTATAGCTTGATAAATAAATAATGGCTTATGATCCCTAAGCCTAACTTCATCAAATTTCCAAAGACAATGGCAAGAATTGATTTCAAGAATGAGGTTGGAGACATAATTATATTTATGCACATGATCACTGGTAGTCTTGATACAAAGATTTTTCAGGAGTGGATGTATTAGTACATATGAGTCATCCATGAAAATAACCAATATATCCATAGGGCCCAACTTATTAGTGACTCCCTCTATAGGTAATTAATGGAGGTACAACCATAAGAAAGTTCTACATAAACTCTTACTTAGTATACATATTATCCTAACCTCAATTTGGAGGCCAACATACAATAATATAAGAGGTATAATGATGCATTAATTTATTAAATCATAATAATGTTCAATAAGGAACTTGAGAGAAAGATATTATCTGCTACAACTACTTCAAAGACCACCTAGTGGGGTTCTTATTTCATTCAGTTCCCCTCCTACTCCTAAATTAGGGTATATGGATTCAATGGCTTACCTTATACACTCCCAAGATATGTGAGTGATAAATGGGGATTAATGGAGCTAGTGAGACAACTTCTAGAAACTCACAAGCTTTTATCTAGTAAACACAAGTCAAGAATTTATTTACCAATTAGTATAGGTAGATATACATGACCTTATTTACTCAAATCTAAATATACAGACGTAGAAATAAAACTAGTAATTTATTATTTGTATTTAATTTAGTGAAAGGAATTCAGCATTCTCTAAAAGTTCACCTCAATTTTCCAAGGTCCTACAGCTTGGAGGTGTTCCCATTGTATCATTAGATTTTTGCACAATGAGCTACTACATCAAGAAATGAGTGCAAAATCTATGTGGTAAAATTTTTTGACACGCTCAATGGGACCAAAAAATTATAAATATATTGGTGTTATTCTCAATGAGAGTTGTAAAATCCTTGTACAATTTTGAAAATTACCTAGTGACTCCACTAGCTTATGGATTCAAAATTTCAAGGTTTATGTATGGAAAGCAAATAAACAAGATCATTTACTAAAGGTAAGAGAGATAACTTTTTAGAATTATCATTTTCATCTAATAAGAGATCAAAATGAGTTGTACCTTACTCTAGATTATATCCTATATTAATATTTGTATCTCCTCCAAATACTCCCATCAGTTTCATACCTCCTATAATGGTTATAAATTTAAATTTCATAGCTTTCAACAGAGGCATCCCACTCTAGTTGGCCCAGTATGATGATATACCCACCTCAAATTTTAAAAGCCTTCCATGTTTTACTAGTGAAACTTCCACCACTCCTATGGAACACATACAAGATATTGTTAATATGTGTTTAGTCCATAATGTGGTATAAGATAATTTTAAAATTAGGCTCCTAGTCTCCTATTTCAAAGGTAAAGCCTTACAGTGGTACAAAGATCTTCCTCCCAACTACATCTAAGTTTGGGATGGCTTATGCACTATACTTTATAATCAATTTGAAGACAAGAGTGACCACCTTTCCTTGGTTGAATAGTTAACTACTATTCAATGGGTTCATCATGAGCACATGACTAATTTCAATTTTGGTTTTCAAAAGACATAGAATAAAATTATAGTTTTGATCAATCCAAATCTAAATAATGATTTCATATATTACTTGAGAGCCCTGGATAGTGATATAGGTTTTATGATTCAATCAATGGGTGGCACCACACTTACTAATGCCTTTGAAATTCCAATAAGGGAAGAAAATTATTTAATTCAAGAAGGAAAAATTTCCCCAAGGTCACCAATGCCTCTATTTCCAAAAATGCCTCCTATTCCACCACCTATAATTTCTCCAATTCTCACCAAAAAAAAATCACCATATTTAAC